>LUCM01009770.1:33170-104644 GCA_008360955.1 Fasciolopsis buskii | reverse complement strand
GCCTGTTGTTCGCAAATGTTACTCTCGCAAACTGGTGTCAAACGGCGTAGCATTGTCGAAGCCAAGACCTTGGTAACTATCGGAATTAGAGTAATTCCAGGACGATTGCTACAGTTAGTGCGTGTACCCTTCTTGAAGATGGGCACAGTCCGTGACTCACTTTTTAAGCCTGAACTATGGCGTAAGCTTTCCTTTCCACTGCAGAATGACGTTCCTCGACTGTGGTCACCATTCCAGTGGAAGAAGCCGTGACCTAGCAGTCTTATGAGTCACTACAATCGTGATGTCCGACAACTAGGGTTACGCCGGGTTCAATAGTTACCAGAGTCACGTTTTCTAACTCTTCATCGACTCAGTGCAATGCACGATGCTTGCAGGTGGCGGGAATATGCGGTCTGTGATAAGCGGGTTTATTTTATCCGAAAAATGGCATATCTACTGGGAGTAGAATGCAAATATCCCGACAACCCGTCCCTCTGCTTTGAGGTTTTCGGCAAGGGCATCTGTATGAGAGGTTTTAGTCACTTAGGACCTGATCTTATATGATCTTTAGAGGCTTAGAATCCTAAAATCTGTTGTTCTTTTGCAAATAGTGACTTTGTCTTAAACGTTAAGCCTTATTTCGTCGATATCTGTAGGAACCACCGTAAATTCTGATCATATACCGCACGTCACGTTGTCCCACATAGGCGAAGACGCCAGGTAGTCTTTCCTTATTGATTATATCGTGCATCATTCGTTGGAAGCATGCGACGCCGAAGGATATGCGGTAAAACTGATATAGATTACCGCGAGCCTCGAATGCCGTATGCTTTCTTTTTTGCTTTTACTACGAATTTGGTAGTACGCACTCCTTAGATCGATCGTACTGAATACCTCACACCGATTTTTTGATTATTGTTCCATTCTTGGATATGGATAGGCATTTAGATAAGTTTATCGATTCATGGTTTAATTATAATCGATGAGCATGCTGTTTTTGTGGCATTCTTTGAATGTCTCTAGGACCTGGATTCGCCATGGAGACTTCTAAGACTCATTAATATCCTTACTCAACAGCTTTTGGGTTTCTGCCGGATGAATAGTTCCTCTTGTGCTGAATGCCGCCGTGGTTATGGAATCCAAGAGTTAAGATAAAGATTGAGGTGCTACCTGCGCTTCTTGCAAGATCACAGATGGAGGACGTGGGTTTGTAGCCTTCGAAAAGTAGCTCCTCCCGCTTTTGCTGTTGCAGGAAATCGTGTCCGAGCGGGACGTCAGCGCACAGTTTTGGCATCACAGACAGTTTGACATGTTCATAAGTGATTTTTTTGCATTTAACTTTAACAACGATGCCCGCGTGTGACACTTGTTAAATACGTAGACACCACCTAATGCGACTTTGGGATGGTTCGATTCTGCACTGGTGTTTCTGAACGAGTTCCTTTGAGATCTAACTTTCTAAGCTACCGATATCGACTGCCTGAAACGAAATACCGTTTACGACTACCCGAATAAATGATTTGGACCAGCAATAAGGAGCATGAACAACCAAATACAGATAACGATAGAATTGGAAGCTGACGCTCGGTATATCCTTTGGTAATGTTGTCTTTTACCACAGCCGTTGCACACATCCCGATCACGGCATTTGTGTTGAGGCTGGCGATCAGAATCACAGGAGTAACAGACATTGTTGCCGGTTGAGAGGACAGGACTCTGGAGCCTTTCGGTAATCCATGATCCCGCCATAACATCGGGACCTTGAGAAGTGGAGCGAGGTTTTGACGTTATGCTACTCCGATAAGTTAACGCTTGTTTTTGCGCGGCGTCTGATTGTTTGGCTAACTCGAATGCTCATTAAAGATCGAGATTTCTCTTCGGGAAGCCTCTGCTGTATATGTTTAGACTGTATCCCGCGTATAAACAGCATCTCGAGCTAGCTCCTCGCAGTGCACTTCCGTTGGTGCAGGTTTACATTCATAATCTCTAAGTAGATCCATTAACTCCTCCAGAAACTGATGGAGATTTTGATCGTCCTATTGCATAGTTGTGAGCTCCTGATACTTCTCTAGCATACCTGTGAAATTATGGTAATATCTGAGGCCATATCGCTTTGCAGTGAGCCGGATGACTCGGTAATCCGATAGCTGATGTTTCCAACATTGATGTACTCTTTTTGGATGTGGTAAATGTAAGATTGGAATCTAAATGAGTGAGTACCTGGGTTAGTCTACACAAAATCCTCTATGTCTTTATGACCGCAACGTTCACACCTATTATATCGAAATTGACCGAACCGGTTTTCACAAGACCAGGAAGCTGAAGGCGGCATCCGAAAGTCTGACTCCATAATTTCGAGATTTTGCCCACGTTCGAATGGTCTGATTTATCCGCTGGTAGTTAAGACACTTGTGCATCGTTCTCGGGATTGATCAGCCTTATTTATCCACTGATGAGATCTTACAGTGAAATTTAATCCAATCGAGCAAGCAAATAAGTCCTTATGTCCACAGGAAATACATCTTCGCACTGCTTGCACCACGATGGAAAGATTTCCCAATGTCTGGATAATACGTGAAATCCTAAATGGCGATGGGCAATGCCCCTTTTAACCTGCGTTCCAACTTTGATGTTGTGCGGTCTTGAATTGTATGGACTTTTGCGCACAAAAAATAATGTCGTATTTCAGTCAAAATACGTGAGGGTAAAAAAATAGGAAAAAATTCACAGTCGTCAACTTGTAAAAATGTGAAAAACTCGAGAAGTGATCAGAGCACATCATGATAGGTTGCTCAGGAATTCGGTTGAAACACGGTCACGTTTGTCAAAGTGCGCGCTAAATATGGGACACTGGAGTTCCCATAGATATTGATTCTAGAGGATATGAAACGAAAAGTAGATCGCGTTGAAATTTGAGAGCTTCTCCTTCAGAGATCGTTGTGCAGAGGATGCGTGGGATCTGAGAGAATTTTGTGAGCAAATTTCTCACATGCTGATGAGTGCTGATCACATAGACTGAAGGACAATTCAGTCAGTGGTAGGAAAGACACGGCTAATAATTGATAGGCCCCGGCAAAGAATTTTAAAATCATTTCTAAGTAGACCTTGGAAAGTAACTGGAGAACAGTAAATAAGGACTGCAAAACATTGGTATACAAATCGGGAGATGGTGCTTTGTTTCACTTTGTGGTGCCGAAACTTCCTGATCTGAGATTCTTTACACAGGTAGAAATGTGAAAGGTCCACTTCAGATTTTTATCAGCAGTAACTTGTAGATCTTGGACTCACTCAAATTATTGTGATTTTTTCAACTACCAGCTTCTTGTCACTGAATTTGCTCTTTTTGCTGCTATACTGACTGAGTGAATATGCTCGAATCAGTGGCTAAATTGTGAAGCCTGAGAGCTCTTGTTTGAAACAGATGCCCGTTAGCGAACGATTTTGTGGTTTAAAGTAGGGAACGTGTTATTTTCAACTATATTTTTAATCGTCGCGTCTCATTTGATAACGAACTAAGCATTCCGGTTCGTGAATATTTTCATGGTTCGGCTATGGTAATCCACCATTCACCATCCTTGATTTTCGCTGGTGACTACTAGAAATTAAGCGCTCCGAGGAGAGTTAGATGCCCCACTGATTCCGCCACAAGAAGTTATTTTGCTTCTTTGTGTTTAAATGCGTTGTTTTCATAGGTGTATTGTCATGTTTCCCTAGCTATTGGTTTACAGGTAGACTTTGGAGAAGCGGTGAGGGCATCAAGAAATGCGGTTCCGACAAACAGACAGCAAGTGAATGTTTTTAATCGCCAAAGAAGATGTTGACTCTTATGCAGTTTTAAGAAATCACGTCCAGGCGGTGCATCGGTGTACAGGTTACTTAGGATGAATAAGCTGAGCTGTATGAATGGGATTTTTGAATAAAGATAAGACTATTTAATGGTATTTTTTGCTAGGTAACGTACCAGAAGTTATCGTTGCGGGTTGTGAAGGCGGTTGGATTACTGGCAAACATCAAGCTCTTGCAGGGTGCTAGTTGAGCTGTCTGCATTCACGGGAGCGCCGTGCATGATGCTGTTTGGTTCAAGAAGAATTTAGACAAACTTGGTGCAGCAACAAAAACAGCTGAAATGAACCGACAGACAGCAGACGAGACCTTGTTCTGGCTTCTTTTGGACCAACACTTTTTTGGGAACGGTCTTTATTTCCACATCCCTTGAATATATCGTCTAGCCAGGCTTATCAAGTCTCCATCCTTAAATATCGAGCTTTCTTTTTCAGTCTTCCTCTATTCCTCGGACTGCAAAACTTTGAAAACTTCTTTGTACATTTCAAGCGAATTGCAATCCCTCAGTTTTAGAAGGCATGGTTAACAAATGGAATATTACTTGAATGTCCTTCCACATACATTCTCTGGTGTTCTTTAACTATGGGGTTTATCACTTGTGGTCTAAATCTCTTTGTGTGTAGTTGAAAAAAAGTAATTCCGGTTGTCTCCAACCGCTCGGTAAAGGGATCTGGTTGACGGAATACTTACTTCTGGATGGTTCTACTGATCACATCTACTATTTGCAATTTTCTCATCCTTTCCCGTGTTTTCGAAGCTGGCTACCTTCACCCATCCCTTAACTAATTCTTGCAGCGGGATCGATATGCACCGAATTTTCCTACTTGATTTGATGGTTTCTGCCCAGAGTTTTTGGTTGTGTTCCTGTACTAGAATAACGCCTCATTATCTTACGGATCGTAGGCTTCTGCTCATTTTGCAAAAAAAACATACAGTTGCTCAGTGACGCAGTATGCTTTGCTCAAGAACCCTAAATTATGCTGTTTCTGTTCTTTCTTTCCTTGCTGTGAGGCTAGAGGTTTTCTGACTGTGTAATGGCCATGGTATCATCTCTATATGTCTGTTATAGGTTTCGCGAGAAATATCATCCTGATGTTCGACTAAATCCAGAGATAAACGTGAAATTGTGCAAGCGGCGTCTGGAAATTTTCATGGAATTACACAGTCGGGGTGCATTCAGTGATGTCGTGTTGCACAGTGGAAATGAAGCTTCTGTTATTAAGTTGCTAGACACAGGTAAGGTTCTAATGACGAAAGGGCGAATATTATTTATTTTCATTACAGTTCGCTTTGATTTACTGGATTATCACCAGTTTTGTGTAATTCAATTATTTGACTGTTCTCCGTTACAGCTCCCCATATTTTGTCATCTGCATGAAGCCTTAATAACGATTTTTATTGACGTGGTACATTTATCTGTTTGCACCAATATGTGCGCCCATCTTGTGTCACCGGAACCACGGCGAGAAGATCGCGTGACAAAGAGAGGAAAAAGAAACATTAGCACTGAGTTTATCGCACGTATTAGGTCCTCCAGATTTCTCATTCACCTTGTCAACTATTCGTTGTCGTCCATAATTCCTTTATGAGCTGCTACACTTCTCGATTGTCCAGTCCAAAGCAGCCCCGTTTATTCGAGGGGATACCTCCAGCCTTTGTGCAACAAAACACTACCTGCATGTCAGCGGCCTAGTTTCAAGCGAGCCGATTGGCAGGCAATCGGTTCAGACGCCTCTTCCGGTAGATCTTGCTAGGCCAATGAAACAATGAGGGGCGGGCCCCACTATCCTCGTCCCAGTGCCACTAGCGGACTTTGGCAGTATTTTAGAGCGGAACACTTGTCAGGCGAAAACTCACCCTCCAAACTGTCACTGCTTGTTTATGACCGCTTGTTCGCTAAGCGCGGGCCCATTTCATTCGAAGCTAACCAGCGAAATGTCAGTCTCCCATTGTCGCAACATCCTATCTCCATTTTATCGTTACATTTTTTCTGTGCTCTTCAGAAGAATTTGTACTAGGTTCCAATGGTCAGATATTTTCAACTACTTGGCATCCCAACGGTAATGGACAAGTTTTATAGCCATAGCTGAACACATAATGGGTAGTATCCCAGAAGACATACATTCTCGTTCAAGTTATGAGATGATTGTATTTTTGTCCTAACTGCGCTCGCGTCAAGCTAAGCTACTTCATTGATCATCAGTGATCGTGCGAGAATAGGCCAGGGTCAGGTAATCGCTGCTTAGCAGCTGTGACTTAATGTAGTCTGGTCTTGCCACCTTGTAAGGGGATTACGTAAGTCTAATCAGAACGAGACCAGACTGTCGCATTGACCATCAGAGTCGTGATTAAGCGACTAGAATGTAAGTGGTTAAAGGAAGAGTTTTGTAGCTATCGATGCCAACCGATCAGCGTGGGGTCCAGGTTTCACAACAAAAAGCTACTTTGGCTACAGTATTAAAAACCAACAAGCGAAACGTGCTAGCCAAACGGTCACTTGGAAAGCCGCGGAAATTAATGGCGGTTACACGGGCTGGGATGTGCATTTGTTTACCCTCAGTAAAAAAGGTTTTATCCCAACTTGGCCTTGTTATACTCTTCAAAGTTCGTGGAAGCGAGTGGCGCCGATTCAAAGATAGGATCAGCTGACAATTTTTGGTCTGAATTTTCATTAGAACTATTTTTACGGCTCGATGGCTTTTTTCTCTGGCCGTCCGGAATCCATATTATAGCTCTGTCATTCTTAGCCTAGTCTTATGATATTAAAATCAACTCCGGGCATTTGAAAGATGCAATCTCTGTGGCTTTCAGAGTTGTGTTTGAGGCCAGTTTTTATGGTATTAAGAGTGATTCGCTTATTAACAAGCTGAAATGACCTTGGAGAACCACCGAGCATCGCCCACGGGCTCCTGGTCCGAGACGTTTTTGGGTCTCAGCTGGACACCAAGTTAGCCGGCCGGCATGTTTTCTTTACCCGGCGCTGACGCAGTTCGGTCGAGCCGGTGAAGGTATCACTGAAACCGTTTACATAGTCCAAAGATTCTTCACAATGCATTCGTACTTGTGCGGTATTGAATAAACAGTAATTCCGTAGAACTTTCGTGGACTCATCATTTATAACAAATCTCTACTAATGAAGAGACTCGTAGCCAGATGAACCGATAGCCGCGCAAAAGCCGATGAAACGGAGCACTGTTTGCTGCTTTGTGTTGGGCTTCCTGATTTTTTCATCTCATCATGTCCATGTGGCCGAGGTAAAATGAAGCAGGTGGTCGGTGTGAAAATTAAGTGAAGTGGGGTGATAATTACTACCTCTCTATACTGAACCTGTCATGAAGGTTTTCTTACCGGTTATTTTAGAAATGGTCACGACAGAACGACATAAGAAAACCTATTTTTATAACTTTTAATCGTAACACGAAGGTTTTTAATCAGATACTTAGGAGTCAGTGCTTATGAAGGCCATATGGTATATGCTGCTGGTTTATTTAAGTGTGATGTGTTTGTCATCGACCTACTACGCTTTGGCTTTGTGGTTGTTGATTGGTTTTTTGTTTTCTGAAGTAGGGTGATTTTGGCCATACTGGGCTATGACTGTATGATGCATAACATCCAGTTACCATTTTCAACGGATCTAGTTTCCTAACTGGAGGATAGCGACCTGCGCTCTCCATACCAGGAAGTGACTGGTGTTGCTTCTTTTCGTGGATGCACTGGAAAACATGTATCAGGTGAAATATAACCTGCCTTAATATCGTTCTGTATGCACGTTATCTACTTATATGCAGTTGCTGTTAAATTGGCCGGAGGCAGCGATGAGGACGTCCGATATTTGGATGAGTTCAGCTACTCCGATCTCAAACGCAAAAAAACAGCAAATTTGCCGTCGAATCTTGAATCTGGATTTGTAAGGAGTTCTAGCAAATCGGGTCTTCTTGAAACCGTCGTGGCCAGTGACATTGGGAAAACAGTTGACCCCAGTGAGGTGAGTTTGATTGTATAAATTTAACGTCACACTAAAGCCTACTGATATGCTTCGCAGAAAGTGGTTGTTCAACACTGCGTGACAGCAATCAACGCGACCATACTAATAGGCGTGGTGGAATAGTTTTGTGGATACAAATCCCTTACTTTTCAGCCTAAATTGGTTATTGGATATTCTAATGCTGATCGGGAAGGTCCGGTTATTTTTAATGCTTAAACTTTTTAATTGTGAATGATTTAATGTTAATAATACAGCGTTGTTGGTAGATGGACTATATCATTCACAACTAAAACCAATACATGGCGCATCGATTTTTTAATACACTCCTTACGTCATTTGGTCCTGCTTAAACGTTTTGTTTAAATAGATACAACAGTCTTCCAACCAACTGTTTGATCCCACTTATTACGACGTACATAGACAAGTACTCAAATTTGATGTCATTTCACCAACAGATACTAGCGATATGCTAAGTTAATCTGCCCTGTAATTTGCTTTCATTCAGCGGTTATATATGCGCAAACTTGAGCCGGTTTCAAACCGAAAACAATACGGAGTGTGATTATACTAGTAAGAGCAAAGTGGCATTTATTCAGTGAATTGATGCGTGTAGTGATGTAATAGGAATTTCAGGTTTTCAAGAAAACTGAAAGCGACCACTAGGAGGATTTAAGGGGAAGCCTAAACACGTTCTGTCGGTTTGAGCCCATCGAGTGTTGTGACAGTGGAAGAAAATGTTTGGTTAAAACAGTGGAATTGCAACGATCAAATGGCTTAAGTGGCTTTCTCTCCACAAAATGTCCAGATTCTATTGCCAGATACTCAGCACATTTTACAGATCTTTTCTTCTTACACAACAGCCGAACACCTTGTCAAAGGGATTTATTGTTATTAGATGTTGGTTGGCGATGGACATGTCGATGCGTTCGACTCTTGAGTTTATCTGGGTGATGTATCTGGCCCTAGAGTTATCACAGGATTTGTACAATTGCTCCTTTCTAGTTCCTAGAAACCTTACTAATTCAGAAAAGACAGGGGTATTCCAAAGCAATAAGGTTTTGACAGGACAACAAATATGGGCATCATACTGACCGCATTTTTTCATCATATGAGTTTATTGGGAACATGACCATAGCCACCAGGCCCACTACACGAAATTGAGGACCGACACTGAGGAACGTTGCAGAAGCGAACTTGAATTTTATTTATTTTCATTATGGAGTGGACAGCAGACCCAGAAAACATATTGGACCTATCGAAATCATACAATGGCCACTTGATGATATAGCTATGCGTAATTTCAGAGATGATAATGCTGGGTGATTAGCGATAATCGTTCCTTCGGTTAGAGAAAAACAGATCTATTCGATCAAAAGCAACAAGATAAAGGCGAGATGGGGCTAAAATCATCCAAAAAATGCGCAAATTATCCTTCATTATTGAAACAATAATATTAAAAAGTTGTCGTAAAAATAGTGTGCTATAGAAGAAATCTATCTATAGGTCCATTAAAATGTTTCTGTTATGGCTTGGGTACTCAAGATAAAACAGTCACGTACAATTAGTTTCGTCTAGCGAGTGTGTATAAATAACCGCAGACTTGTCAGACCAGAAACAGTTGGTTTATGTTAATAAGCCGCTTCTGGCTTTCTTTCTAGAAACCTGTCCTGCTTTTATGGTATAAAATCATCGATCCACATAAATGGGTCCGGAAAGTCCGCTTTGGTCCAGCATTATTGCATGCAGTTCATACAGTCATGAACATGAATTGGTGGAAGGAATAGGAGAGATAAATCCGATAGATCTGCTATCAGGGAATGTATGTTGATGCTGAAGAATATCGGAACGGATATTCTTGTTGACCTAATGCAGGTCCGTATCGGTTTCTGCAACAACCAATGTAATGTTGTGATTAGTATTTTCAAGACATTCTGCGTCGTGTTTTTTCCTTTATTTTACCAATCACCTCTGCTATACTTTGCATCAGTATGCATTGTGACCTAGATCAGTGTGACTACTCATCATAATGTATTTCTGAGAACTTTCTTAAATCTCTTTTGAATATTTGAAACAGTGTTCCGATTCGGAGGTACTATCATCTCAACAACCAGGATCTAAACAAAGGAAACAATACTTTCGAGAAAAGAATTATTTGTCGACTGAACGCGATCAAAAGCGGAATAGTCGAAGTCGTGCTAGTAGTCAAAGCCTACACCGAAGCGCATCCGGAAGTTCAAGCAATAGTCGAACCTCTAGTAGCTCAAACGGTGAGGGTTCCAGTTCAAGTAGTGAATCAGGTGAACACAGTATGAACAATAGTAGCAGAAGTAGTAGTAGCAGCAGCAGTTGCGGCCGTAGTCGAAGCAGTAGCCATACGGGAAGCAGCAGCCGATCGTCAGACAGTGGAGCTAGTCGCAGCAAGCGTATGGTTGCCCGCGATATAGATTACGCTGCGACCGGCGTTTCCAAAATGGGTTCCAGCCACCGTATAGATAATACTCCTGGTCGACGTCTTGATACACGATCCACGAATGATGATGGTAGACTTGGTCTTGTCGACCATGAGAATCCTCGTCGAAGTTCGCGCTCGCTTATGAAAGGACATTCAGTTGGTAATTCCAATTCGAATTCAATCCTAAACGGTGGATCACATCAGCTGGAAGCGTCCGAGTCGGATCCAACAATGTTACCTCCTGACTTGTCGTCCGTTCAACCTCGTCCGCTTCATCATACAAGTGTTTTGTATTTCCCACACATACCGCTCGATGTGTACCAAAAGGATCTGATCACTGTGAGTTACTGTGGTTTATCCTTCTTATGTTGCGGATAGTTCGTTTGCTTTTGGATAGTAATGACAAGATAAGACCCTCGTGAATCTGTTTTCGTTTGATAAGCTTAGCATTCTACCCGTTAATAATTTGATTATGATAGTCTTGTGCTCAGATTCACGTAAGTGTCAGTGGATACGAATGCATGAGATTCCAACCAAGCTGTGCGCTTCTATTTGGATACACCTTTCAGCAGTGAGAAATTTAAGGGTAGACTTTTAAAATGTCAGAGGAGTATTTTTACCTCAAAGTGATCGCCAAATTGACCGTTGTATTGGAAGCAAGAAATTTGGAACTACTTAATAGTTATGTTCATTTTGCTGAAGTTAAAGGTCGGTTAACGTAAATCCTAACTGAAGGTAGCTCTTCCTCTGCACTGTGAGCGAAATCCTTGACGCAAATCGTAATTCGGAGATGTTACCAGCATCACAAATCAGTTGCGAATTAAGATTATAGTGGCGAAATCAAAGTTTGCGCAATAAGGTGCTTCTTTGCTATCTGTCTATCAAGTGCTTTATTTGTTTGACGGTTATTTATACAAATGTGATATCATCTCTCGCGTGCTAGTCTAGTCATGACAGCGAAATTTGAGTCTTATACCTCTTATGTTGCATGTTTGGGGCATTAGTGGGAGGGAAACATGCCTCTTTTACCATTTGCAGTGATAAGATACTGGGAACTATTATCTTGGAAATTAGAGCATCATGGAACCACACTAGGTTTTACTGGGTCTGGTGTGGTAACGAGCCGGGAGACAACGAGTTGCCGTCTATCACCGGATTGACCTACGGAACTGGGACGCGAACCATTGGATCTTTTGAAGTGGCAGACGCGTAATCCGCCTGACCATAGCGTCCCTAGCTAGCTTGTCAAATGTTTACTTGATGACTGCCCTTGCATTGCGATCAGCACACAGCCAAAACACAAAAGGAGCTGGCTTTGTTGATTATGTTGCCTATTTAGATTGGGTGTTTTAAATACATTGTTTATTTTTCTGGCTCGTTGGACTGGACAAGCCGGTAAAAATATATAGAATTGTACATCCCCTGGGCCGCATCGATCCACATTTCCGGCTGTTTGATGCTCAACTACTCTCCCGTTTGGCAATGGCACCCTGTATTAAAAGAACTTCCGTTTCCCGATTTTGATGCACACTAGTTCATCCTGAGGTGCACGTTTACCACTTTGCCTTGAAAACATACCGAAAAAACAATTGATAAGAAAACCTTTAGTGATTCTCATCTGGAACGTCCCAGGACCGGCAAGATGCAACGAATAACTACCACCCGACATATGTAAATGTTTTTGTGTAGGAGTTTCTCCCAATAATTACTTAACCCTTGCATGGCTGTTTATCGTAAATGGTTATCGGTGGCGATTCACGGGAATAGAATGTGAACGAAGTTCGCCACATCGTTCGTACTCTCTGTTCGAGCAACACAACGAATAGAAAACAGTATTGCTTTTCTGACGAGCCGGTCTATCCATCCATTCCCGAACGGTAGGTTCGGTGAGTTAAACAGCCTTCTCGTAGCACTTAAATCTTATTTTGGACCTTTCCTCGTGCCTGGTTCAGCGCACCTGTCGCGCAGTTTTCTATCGATACATGCCTGAACCACAGACGTGAATTAAGCAAATAATGGACACCATCTTGATGAATGACAGTACTCCAACAACTTTAATACCACTTTAGTTAGTAACCCTTATATCCCATTTCTTATCCATAATTGTTGCGAGATCCTGCCACTATAACATAAATGTCAGTGAACCCGTTCGTCACGTACTTGGTGGTAACATTTTTAAGCAGGGAGTCAGAGTTGAGTCGAGCTGATACAACTAACTGCAAATTCTGTTAAGCACATATCATTTGTTGTATTCTAGAACTTAGGATAAAATAATGAATGCAGTCGATCTCGAGATTGTTCGTTCGATGAAGTGACTTTGTTGGCAGACGGCTATTCACTAACCCCCGGCCCGTTACCACACGTGATCTACTGGAAACTTGCGTGGTTCTGCATCGTTGCAAGTTTCATGGTCGTTGTTGTTCGTCCCCTTCGTGTAGTTGGTTCCAGTGAGTTTGCATGGTGCTTCCGTTACACTCTTGGGTCCAGGATGTCATAAAAAAGAAAGCACTTATTTGATCCATTCTTATTTATTTTTAACGTTCTTTCGTCTTTAGCTTCTGTCCACGTCTCCTCATTTTATTCGTCTGGCCGTATTGGATCCTTGCATCATGCCAGTATCGGACAACTTGCGGTCAAACAAGGAGGCGATTTTTGATCCGAACGACGAATCCTCGCGACTTGGAATTGCGCTGAGACGTGTTGGCTGGGCTAGCTTCGTCGCTCAAGTTCGCAATGAAGTGGATGCATTAACAGAGGTCGATCTAGAGTCTATACGTGCGCAGCTAATAGGGCAGGCTAGTGAGGCTCAGGCACCAGAGGATCTGCTTAACTGTTTACGTCTTTCTCGGGTTATCGTGGATCCCATGGGGCTTTCGCCTACAGATCGTGTCAAATCCAGTGGAACTGTTCTGTCTAATCTACTCAATCATTGTCCATCTCATGTCTACTCGAAAGGTTTCTTACGTCGCCACCTTGTTCTTGCTGCTCGTCTTACCGACGAATTAGATAAGGCTCGAGGTCTATGGGCTTCTGACGATATAGGTACGGTTCTCGATGAGACAGATATTTCTGCAAAACCCATGGATGTAAGAAGTGGTTCTGTTTCTTCAGAAGTGAATTCCGAAGGTAAAGGTCATCTTTTCTTCTGCTGCAATAGAAATGATGTTTTTCTTTGAATTACTAAGTTTATCTTTTGTCGCTGCTACTTCATTATTGTCCGCCAAATCATGATTCCACTATAGCTGTTTATTCAGCGAAATACCTAACATTGGAGTAGATGTTTTATCTGATGAACGACTACTC
Organism: Fasciolopsis buskii; assembly: GCA_008360955.1. Classification (NCBI taxonomy): domain Eukaryota; kingdom Metazoa; phylum Platyhelminthes; class Trematoda; order Plagiorchiida; family Fasciolidae; genus Fasciolopsis; species Fasciolopsis buskii. The sequence continues at coordinate 91,079 of LUCM01009770.1, read as the reverse complement.
AGTTTTTTTTCCGTTATCCCGTGTCTAAAGTGGAAGCAAGTGATGAAACTTAGAGGAAACGGCAGTGGGATGAAAATGGTTCGCCGTGTGGTTCGTTTTATGTAAACTCTATTGTTCGGTAACACCGTAGTCAAAATAGTTCATTTTGTCGACGTTTCGATTAGCACAGATAATCGTTCTCAAGACTGGTTTACAAACGAATGAGACTGGAATGACAGCCTAAAACAATTGAATGCGATCATGTGCTTGTTCATCTGGGTTTTTTTGTATTTCTTTGTGTGATGTTGTGAAGTGTAAGGATGGGTGTTAGGTCTCCGTCCCTATTATCCGTGTTGGTGATCTTGAGGTTATCTAAGGTCAAGGAGACGTGACCATTTGGATGTTTATCCATTAAAGGTCTTCGGTGCCGTTCATATACCTGAAACCTCTGCACCATCGTTCTGGTTGAGACATTTAGAATGGACGGTAATTGTCAGAGGCTCGGCATAGAGACGCTCGGTGCGTGGCCGAAATCCATACTGCAGGACTCTGGTGTTATCACAGTTGATGATGCGGCTTTCGGATATAGCGCAAATGGTGAGTGCACAATCACGCTCTAATTTTTTAGTCATATGGTCTATTGGCACGTTTTTTTTTTCCCTTCTTCTGTGTTCCGAGATTCTGGTTTTTAACTATATGTATGTTTTCCCGATACATTGAGCCGGGCAGTCTTTACAGTTGATCATATAAATACAATTGTCCTGGTCGTGTATGTGTCGATCGTCTTCCGTTTTCGTGAGTGGGTGCTGTAATGTGTTATCTATACGACAGAGAACACGGGCACTGCAAAAGACAAGTATCTTTCTGACTGCTTGCGATGTGCCCGATCACATACACGTGGAGGTTAGGCAGATTTTGCACGCACACCCAGCGTCTCTATGCCGAGCCTCTGACAATTACCGTCCATTCTAAATGTCTCAACCAGAACGATGGTGCAGAGGTTTCAGGTATATGAACGGCACCGAAGACCTTTAATGGATAAACATCCAAATGGTCACGTCTCCTTGACCTTAGATAACCTCAAGATCACCAACACGGATAATAGGGACGGAGACCTAACACCCATCCTTACACTTCACAACATCACACAAAGAAATACAAAAAAACCCAGATGAACAAGCACATGATCGCATTCAATTGTTTTAGGCTGTCATTCCAGTCTCATTCGTTTGTAAACCAGTCTTGAGAACGATTATCTGTGCTAATCGAAACGTCGACAAAATGAACTATTTCGACTACAGTGTTACTGAAAAATTTTTTTTTCTAAATGACGCGTTGTCGGAATTGGGTGGTAAGTGTGCAAGATGGAGGGACCATCGCTCTTGACGATAGGAAAAACTACAACGGTTCAGAAAGTAGACAGGTTAGGGGGATGATCTAAATGACACCCTGAAATGACGTCATAATATGCAAAAGATATTTTAAAGACGATGACTGTAAAACCGTCTCGGCCAAGCAAAACTTCGATAAACACATCGCTTGGATGATTTTTCGAGTCCTAAGGCAAAATAGAAAGTGAGACATTGGAAAGAAGCGAAACTCGAGGAGTAGGATAAGTAAGTATGATAAAGCTGGAGGCCGACTTGAGTGCAAAAATCCCAGCTTTCTTGCGCGGCTCAAACGATACTGCCAAGGAAACTACAGGTGCGAGAGCGATGCAAACGAAGACATTTGTTAGTGGTCTTCAATATTGATTTAATGTGTAGCTCTGGTTGAAAGTTTTCGGAGACTCGAGATCATGGAGTTTGGTGTTTAGATCGGAAACCTCGAGGTAACCTCGTCGGTACGTAGTTGTGATTGACTTAGGCATTCGCACCACGGCACCTATGTGTACTAATGATGGAACTTCTGCGATTTAAACATCGAGCTCATTGATCACTAGGATTCCAAAAATGCGTTAGATTGTTTTTACTTACCGGTGGCAGATGAGAACAAATAAAGTGTTCTTTGTCTCCGTGTCGTCGGCGAGCCCCTGTTACTAGATTGCACGAAACGGCGTTGACGAGCGGGTGACTTGCGAGGTTTATAAGCGGAAGGTGTGGCCTAGCACATGGTCCAGTCACTTGGCAGTCGGATATGCTATGGATAATTAAGTGTGCAATATGTTTTGCACAAATCTGTACAGAAATTGTGCTTTCGGAGTCATGTCAAAGGAGAAAAATGGTAAAGCATTCTACTGTAAATAGTCAACTGTTTAAGGCTTTCATATCTTTTTGAGACTATAGATTAACCTCTCCCTGTCTTCTGGTCAGTACGTGCTTAGGCGAGCAGCGTATCCTAAGGGTGCCGATCCTTAAGCCTGCCTAACACGTGACCGTGAACTACTAAAATTTAGTAACCGTTCTGTTGGTTGAGCCCTTTGACTTGGTTTCCTGCAGCTGTTTCCTGTAGATCAATCCCAGTCGATCTACGGAACAACTGCATTGGGAGCACAAGTTCTTTTTTTCTGATGAGTGATATATACGTGAATGAACCAAAATTCCCCTAAGCACACCACCGGTTTTGCGGTTATTACCAAACACCTGATGTGCTTACGCCGTACGCATGTCATTTTATCCCCCTACGAATGTATATTGCCACGGAAACCTTATTTTGATGGCAGAAGTGTGAATGGTTCAAGTACCAATTTTCGGATCACATGTGGTCGCTCACGTGTCCGATTATGTTAAGTTGTTACAGTTATCGACTCTTGTTATCGAGTGTCTTGAAGTTGATCCTGGGTCAAAGTGGTGTCATCTCATCAATAATTGTGGGACTTTATTTTGAACCAATCATATGAAATGAACGAGTTACGGTGTTTGTGATGTGTTATTACACAAGTTTACGAATGAACCTCAGACCTATTTGCTATTGCGGTGACTGGCAGAGATCACCTCATGACAGCCAAAGGAAGCTTGTCCAAGCGGACGTTGGGCTTGTCTTTCGATCTACAAGATCAGTGTGCTCAAGAGCTGAACACGGAATGCCATAGTCAAGTGGAGTGGTCAATGAGGTAGTTACAATCAAATTCAGAGGTTGAAATCGGCGAATCGCCTGTTTTCGTTACCGCTAAAAATCACGCTAAACATACTGCGTTATTAAGATTCCAACACCAACTGTGACATTATATATTTTAACATTCTTTTTTGCGTTGATAGAGTAACACGGCTCTTTGCGGATATTTTGAGACAAAGTCCACTTTTTAAAATATTGTTTTATGTATTAACACGGTCGTAGAAATAAATCAAGCAGTGTGTTGGTAAAACACCGTAAGTCGTCTCGGGTGGCCTAGAGACCGTGTTCGAACACTCCTGGATCCACCCAGTAGTTCGAGCGAAATGGATATAAACTGTCGATGGTTCCCAAAAAAGATAAAGGAATCACGTAGTCATTCCGAGGATTTCGGAGATGAATTGTGTATTAGTGATGCATGGCGGAACAGTTCTAAGGCAAGACAGTACATGAAATGCTACTGAAGACGGTGTTTCGTCGGTTAGTCACTCGAAATGCATTCAGATGAAATTTCCGCAATGTTTTGTGAGACCAATCTCCTATCAGCGTTCGAATTCCTTTCAGAATGTGCTGCATAGAAGGACGTACCAGAATCGTTTTTAGGCTATTCCCTTTGGCATTCACTTAGACCTCGATTGTCCAATTCTTGTTTTAGCTTGTAATCAGGAAGCCTTGTCGGTTTCTATGAAAGGCATTATCGATCCCGGTGAAGATCTAGTCAGTGCAGCTAACATCCTCAACGCAGTGGCCAGCCGAAACCCTTTGCTAACCGGATTAACCGATTGCTTGGTAGACGAAGGTAATGCAGAGGAAGAGCTGCTTCTGTCCGGTGAGTTCCAAATGGTTGTGCCCAGTAACACGCTGAATTCCAAAAGCATACTGCACCCCAAACCGCTTTTTGAGTTTCTACCAGGAGTCTGATGCAACCAAAACGAATGGAATAAGTTGAAATTGCATGCACTTTCTCACCAATCTTATTCACACCTGTAGCTATTTTATTAAGTACATCGACGAACACAACCGTAAATCCTAAGGACTTGTCTCTTGATCTCCCCAAAATGCCAAAGAAATTGGTGGGGGAAACCCCCGTTCCGACGAACTCCCCCACCAGTTATTTTGAAACTCAGTATAGAGGCGCCGATAAAAGCACCTACCTCCTTGCCCCTTGCCACTTGGAACGTGTGGTGAGTTGCTTGAATAAGGGCACACGCACTAACTGTAGCAATCGTCCTGGAATTACTCTAATTCCGATAGTTACCAAGGTCTTGGCTTCGACAATGCTACGCCGTTTGACACCAGTTTGCGAGAGTAACATTTGCGAACAACAGGCTGCATTTGCTCGAGGTCGAGCCTCTATAGACCAAATCTTTGCTCTTCTGCAATTATTCGAAACGTGCCACACACGCCACCGCCCGACGATCGTGGTCTTTCTTGACCCGAAAGGCGCATCTGATTCAGTGGATCAGACAGCGCTATTCAGTACTCTCCACTGGAGAGGTATCCCAGTGAAGTTTCTGAACTTGCTGCTAGCATTGTACTTGCATACCTGTGGTCGCCTGAGAGTATACAGTGAACTAACAAGTTCATTCGAAACGACTGGCGGTGTTCAACAAGGGTGTCCCATTTCTCCATTCTCGCTCGACATCTTCATGGACGATGTGATGCAACACATTTCAGGCGAACTCCAAGATGTGGGGTTCGAACTGGAAAATACGGAGAAGCAGTGGGACATAGATCATACAAATGACCCCTTGGGTCTGCTCCGATGTACGGAACATGCGCAACATGCATTAGACAGACTTGCGAGGGCTGTAGTTCCATTCGATGTGTTTTGCATCTTCAAAGTTTTAAGCACTGTTACAAAACTGAACAACAGTAGTATCCAAATTGATACTGCAGGGAGAGGGACTAACGACCGTCGACTGTTTCACTTATCTTGGCAGCTGCGCGACGAAGGATGGTGCATAACAGTGGAGGTGAGCACGTGTGTATGCAACGCTTGAGTGACATACGGTGGTTTGAAGCACTTGGGGCGTCGACCTGATATACACTAAAGTTGGAAGGTCGTGTTTACTATGCTGCAATGCGCTCAGTTTTGTTTTATAGTTGCGAGACATGGAGTTCGTCATTCTGATAATGGGAGCAATTTACTCTTCCTGCGTTTGTTGGTCAGCTGTCCTTGTATAGAATTTCCGTAACTGCAAGCTAAACATTGTTCCAATAATTGGTTCGCACGCTGTTCGACTCAAAACTGGCCTTATTTACCATATTACTATCACTCACCTCTGTATTGAAAGCATCCAAGTTTATCAATCCCTCTTGTTTTTTATCTTTATTCCGGTCATTGGTGTTCACAACAGTTTGTATGCACTTTTATGTAAGACCAAAATGTCTTTTTCGTCGAAACAAGAAACCCTCAGCACCGATTTCACTTTTCTCCTGAGTCTGATAGAGCTGTTTCTTTGGTTATCGGTGATTGCACGACGGTCGACCATGCCAGACAACCGTGATCGACGCGCATGCATAGATGTAGATGTTTCAAGTGCAAAGCGCGAGACCAGAGTGAGACCGCATCATCGCATTGGCTACCAACGGACAGCCGATACAGTGGCATAATCAGAGGGCAAGCGTGCGAATGTGCAAAGAAAAGGCCATATCTTGTGCTGGGCCAACCAATCAGGACGAGCGGTCCGGATTGGACAAGAAATGCCATAAACTGAATCGCATGAAATGCATCGAGCGAGACGGACCAGTCACAAGGAGGCCCAAACAACGGATGAGATGACGGCGGTCAGAGGCGCAATAATGCAACCAAAGCAACCTATACATATGTACTGATTTTATTTAGTAAATGGGAATCTCTGTTTGCTGGTGGACTCTGGTTGTTTCCACTTGAGATGGCGGTAACGGACGATAACGATCTACAGATAAGATCGGATTTCTGAAGAGCAAAACACGGAACAAAGAGACGACGATACTCGACACTGACGAGCTATCAACCAACGCACTCGACGTTTCTAAACTCAGCGTCACCAAATGGTGAACTTAACTGGTCTTGTCTGGAGAAAACAGTGCTATCCGCCATAGGCTGGTTGCAGTTTTACCCACCTCATTGTCTGCCCTTGGATTTTTTCCGCTTCTCTAGAGTTATTTGGTCCCTAATAAGCCATCTTCCCCAATACAGAAAACAATGAACTTCGTCTATTCGTCTATCGGTGATTAAAAGTTGACGTTTATCATTTTATCTCCCTAATCTCTGTGGTATCGAAATGATTGGATTTCGTCGTAATTAGCGGGGTTTCTATAACCCGTAAGTAATCAGAACACTAGATGAAAGCCAATTTCTTCCTCCACTGTGGCTGTTTCCATCAGATTTTCAAACGTCCTCAGCCACCAAAACGCTGATGTGCATACTAAAGGACTACGTTAATCTCATTTTTGGGCATCCAGGCGGCCATCGTTCCTATCGACTGGTCTGACTTGTAGAACAGGTTGTTCAGAAACTGATTACCAGAGAAATACGTTTCCATCCTTGGAGGACACTACCATCACACATCGGGTATTGAGTGAGAGCCTATGATGCACTTTCCGTCCTGGTTGCCGGTACCATTGTAGTCGTGCTACAGATATAAACTACACGAATATCACCGTCTGGGTGATGAACCACCGGTCATCCAAAACGCTCTGAACTGCTTGATGATTAGGACATCAAAGTTTTAACATGTGCCTTGTGCATTATACTTGTAAAGTTCGGCCCCGAAATTTTCTCGATCCTGTTCCAACGCTCTTCGTTTCCGGTTGTTTGGATAGGTAAACGGTTGCGTCTTTTCATGGAGTTTTCATCACGTCTGGTTGGGTTAATAGAGATTAGGTCACAACCCTTATCGCAGAAGCTCTCTTAGACTTCAACGACGTAAGGCATACAGAATCTGACTCACTGCTGTTCGTGCGACTTTTCCGCGCGTGGCTCTTGCTTTCTTTGCGGAGACGATACTGAATCGCTATCAGTCTTCGAAAATAATTCCTTATAGATGGTTCATCATCACTATCGTGCAACGTTAAATAACAGGACGATCCCCACCGAGTCGCGCCTTTTTCACTGTGTACGTTACCATAGAAAGAATGATTATGCTAGTTAGAAGGAGTGGATAAAAGGTGTCACCATAGTACCCGACTTATGGAATACGCAGTTCGAATGCACAAAAGCGGACATTTTTCGGTCGTGCTAATTCGCAGAAAGGGACAACATCGCCACTATTCACGGTTCGCTGCGATTTCTTCCAGTGTCTCCAGTCCATCGAGTGATCTTTACTGCTCGCTGCTACATCACTTGTTCTTTTCCCTGTGAATTCTGCTCTGTGGGAGAAATGCAAAACATGGCGCGGAACGAGGGGCTTTTGTGCACCATACACAGCGCGTGCTTCGACTAACAAAATGCATTTAGGCAAATGCGCTATGATAGAATATTATATGATCCAACGCCAAGTGCTCGATTTCCTGCGTTTGAATTTCCCACAGGGTCGTTCCATCCGGTCTTAGAGGTACCATGCAGACGTCGGTGGTCAAAAATCTCAAAGCGATGAACATCTTCAGCCCGCAAACTTTATGGTTTACAACCATAGAACAAGACTGCGCGCACTATGCACGCATATTTTGTAAGGCAAAAAGGGAAGGGGGTGTTAGGACTTATTTCTTCTCGTGGGTCTGCAATCGATTCTGCCTCTCGGCTGCTACCACCTATTCCTACTAACTGTTGTGAGAAAAGCCATGTCGAGCAGACACAAGCATTCGCTTATTGACCAAACTCAAGTAGTTTATATGGGTTTTCAAAGATTACCGCTTACCGATCCTTCAACTTACCGACAGGCGTAGTCAGTGCGATGTCATCACACCTGCGTTGGTCCTTTACCATAGTAGTGAATATGACGACTAAGTGCCATTATGCGACCTTTCTACTTCAGCAACTCAGGACGGCGCCACACGGTCCTCAATCCCAACGTACACCGCTCGAGCCTTTGATATATGCGTGCCTACCTTCAATTCCATGTTGCCATCCTTCGCTATCTGTTGGCGCCTTTCAACCGAGTATGAAGCTCAAAATCACTAACCTTTAACGATGTCTCACACTTTGAAGGCGCATAGGAAATGTCGAGTTGAGTTACAGTTCTTGTGAATCCTTTTATTGTGTGCTGTGCATGTTCGAACATTAGGATAAGGCTTATTGCAGGTCACAGGTTTTTATAATTTAGGGATTAAAATATCAGTACCAAATGACGTAAGGAGTGTTTCGAAAAATCGATGCGCCGTGTATTGATTTTTATTGTGAATGATATAATGTTAATAACACATCTACCAACAACGCCGTGTTATTAACATTATATCATTCACAAGTATCGATTAAAACCCTACATCCCGGAGACCTGAAGCTTTCTCCGTTATCTCGTCGATGGCATCGCTAAACAAGAATGACGAAATGCGACACCGTTATCAAACACCGCCGATGGTTTCGAATTAGCTTCACAGTTCACCGTATGGCTTTTTGCGGCCCAAAAGTGTGCGAGTACAATGGTGGACACAGACTAATGGTCTTCTATGGACGAATGCACCTTTCCTGTAGAGAAAAGTTGTTTTCCTCGGGCCAATTTCGGATCACTGGTATAGAATAAGAGCCTGGACGTAATCTAACCGGCTGTTGGCGGACGTTACTCCTGAACCATCGTCAGACAGCCCAGCAATATTGGATTTTATATGTTGGTAGCTGTCGGAAGGAAACTGGTCCCATGATGAGTACTGCAGACAGTGCGCGTTCCCTTCTTGAAGATGGCTACAATACTGTCTCGTCTGATGAAAGCGCAATACGCTACTCATTCGAAATTTCAAGGAACAAGGCGATAATTGGTTTATCAAAGCTCCTCCACATAGTTTGAAAAGAAATGGTGGAAGTTCATCGGGTTCAGCTGCATTCTTGAGCTTCAGTAATCGAATGCTCAACTCTCCTTCCAACTTCTTTGAAAGAGGATCAAGTAACACTCTACAAGGATTAACAGGGGTTGGCGTCCGAGTAGCCACGTTAGTGTATGGCCGGCCAAGCCCAATTCCCGGGCTTTTGCTGTCTGGCATAGATGGGCCCTCCGTTTCTGTCGCAGATCGTTGCACCGACCTAAGTCCGCTGCATGGTGATGTCGCGGGTACGTTTAAGTTGTCTTCGAATTTTTTTCTGAATCAGCCTCTACTTCCATTGGTTTAGCTACTACTTCTGCAATCCCTCTTGACCCTTTTTATAAGCTGACTTTGTAGATCCCGTTATTGATCATATCACCTCTTTTGTTCTGTGAGTCGGTCACTATTGAGAAATCTAATGTTTTTAGTAGACATCAGATCTAGAACCGGTGGCACAATCTGCTGCCACCTCTGTTCTGCATTACCGTGCCTGGATTTCCGCCCATAACTGACTCTAAATTTAGAATCAATCAGGCATTTTCAGATTAACCGGTCTTATTGTTTGCATCAATGACCATTAACCTGGGGCCGAATTCACCTTAGGATTCGGCTGTGTATACGTGAACCAGTAGGGTATACAGTTCTAGACAGTGCCTTGCCAACAATGCCTTAATGCACAAAGTTCACCTGGTTCTTAGTATCTGCAGTCTTCGAGTCCTTTGTCGCTGTGCCAAGCGAGAGGTATCGGGAGTTCTCATTGGACGTTTAGCAGATTTTCTGCACGAAACTAGAAAAGCCATTCCCGTTATCGGCACCTAAACATGCCCTTGACATAATAATTTTCCCAGTTTGTGCTTCCGGTCACTAGCTGGAACTACATTGGCTGAAAATTTGTTACGAACTAGTGATAAGCCCGTTGTAAAACTCATCGTTCTGCATGTCGGAATTGTGGTCTTCATATGCCGAGATTTCCGGCTCGACTCAACCCCTAACCTGAAGGATCAAAGAACTTTTTAGTCAGGCCTTGACTCACTGACCTCCCAAAGGTAATTTAAATCCCTCTGTATAGCTTTTTGGGTCATGGAGGTGCGCAAGCCATCATACCACCTTAAAATGCCACCTCATTGTATCGCTGTGGAGGGTTGCCTCCTAAGGTGGCAACATCGTGATAATAAGGCGTCTAACCTACTGAGACCTTAATGTTTTTGGGTCTCAGTGTCATGGCTCTCAGTTCCACCCCACCTTCCCTTGTGTAGTAGACCTAAGCGGGACAAGCTGCTGCCACCGGCAACGCTTGGAAACCTGCCTAATTCATCCGATTTCTGGAAAACAAGATTGCTAGCATGAACGAGATTTGCGAAGTAAACAGCCAGCCAGTTCATCAGTTTCTGTGGTACATAGGTTGATGGCCAGAGCATTTTCAGGAGCAGTTTAGTTGATTTTCAGATCCCGGTCCTCCACACAATAGCTTGTCTGAACCAACCTATGTTTCAAGAATATTCTCTACTGTCCATTCCGTCGCGGAAGTCAGTCATACATTTCGCTTTTTGAACCATTATAAAACCTGCGGGCCTGGCACATTCTCCGTGAGTGTGTGGAGACGGTAGTGTCTTCCTCGAATTGCTCACCAGTTGCTTCCTAAATTTGATCCTACGAATTCGTTCCACAAAATTGGAAATCTGTATCCATCATCCATATATACAATAAATATACACATACACATATCTTTGCACAGTTCTGTTTACGCATCGTGTGCCATCGAAATCATGGCGAAGGACAAGACCAGTAAGTGAGAAAGGGGACAAAAAACAATATGTAAAGTTCGCCACACCTATATTAGTCTTTCCGTTCTCCCCTCCACGTTATCGGCGGTCTTTTGCAATCCGTAACTCAAGAATGGACCTATGGAGATCTACTCGAATCACTGGTGGCTGAGTTTCTTCTATCGGATCCAATAGCTACCAAGGAATTTCGTCTAATAAGCAGCTCTACCAAATGACGAATGAGCTTCTAGGAAGGCGCTAGAAACCATGCACCGGGATTACGTTGGGCGTCCCGGACGTGTAGATCACCATAAAAGGGCTTGTAAACCGCTTGGCTGGTCATCGGGTCCCAAAATTTGAGCTTCCTGTTGTCAGAGGGGTACCGTGTGGTTGTTCATAGGCTAGAAGTGCCGCCTAGAACAAAGGTCGGGTGACGTTGGGTGCGTCACTTCATGCACTATTCCCAAGGATCTTTATGGATTTCGTCTCTGCAATCTGCTGGAATCATACCACGGTATCCCTAACAAGGGACCCACGCTGTTCCTCTTCACCTGTGTTTAGGGTGGCCCAAACACCAATCGGAAACCCAAACCTGAACACAATGTTACGACTTCATGTAGCCTTCTTAAGCCCAAGAGCCTTGTTGGAATCACGTAACCGGTGTACTACCACACGTACATTTTGCGACCACGGAATTAGCATAGCTTGTCGATCCAATGCACGCCTATCCCTCTCCGGTACCCCACATATTCCGGTCTTACAAACGGACGCATCATACTGCGTGCACCATTATGAGCCAGTAAGCTGATTCGGGCTTCGTGGAGTTGCGAGTACAATGAACAGTTGAGCTCGTAACGTCTTGATCTCTTGGGAAGCAGTTATACCAAGACTTGCCATGGCACCACCCTTGCACACTCTGTTTAACGTGCCTTCTCATTGCAATCGGCGCCCCAACTTTACACACTGAGCAAACTGCTAAAAACGTCTTCTGTAAGAGCGCAACATCTTTCTACTTGGAGTGGATTAGAACGTCTGCACGGGACGAACCGATGAGTATACCCGTCACATCTGAGCAGTTTGGCTTACGTAGAGAACACAGAAATAGTGACCACTTAGTCATGCTCGGATGTCTCAGACCAACGGCCGTCGCCAATACACTTTCAACATGAAAAAGGCACCTGTTGACGCGGCACTTCAACGACCATAGTATAGTGCGTCGGATCACTCATATCTTGGTGGGTCAAGAGATACCAAGGCATGATATGACACCGGTTTATCGAAATCTTGGCGTCAAGACTTGCCTCTGTGGTTTCCTCACCCTGGTAATGCTAGCAATCGAAAATTGTTTTTAAACCTTGTCAGGTGTGACTCACCGTGGTACTAAATGGCGATTACGTTGCGACAGATTACATTCTAACTTCAAAGACTTATTCCTCGATTCTTTTCATCGTTTGCATGGCGTCACATCTTTTTACTTTCTGAGTAGTTGTCACTGAGTAAATAGGTAAGACGTGTCGGCCCTGTCGGCTTCCGAAGCTGCGATTGACGAAGTCCACTCAGTCGCAAGGATGGAGAAGAAATAAGCCAACAACCAGATGCGCGAAATGTGTTGTATCTATCGTGGTGCCGAAATAGCACGGATACGACGATGCACGCGAAGACAGACCTCAAGAGATGCCGAGCGGTAAGCGCGGTTTGGAAGCGAAAACTCGAAAATGCGGCATAGCGGAGAGGAACAGATCTCGTGTGCAACAAAATAAGCGCAGCCAAGCAAATGCCAATCAATGTCGAGCGTAAAAGTGGATCCCAGTGAAAATGATTTCCTAAAATAATCGGTTTTCTCCGGATAACCGATGCCTCTGCAAGCTCACCACCGTTCTACACTTTTTTGGATCATTCTGATGTGGTGTCCAATAACTAGAATATGGAATGCTTTTGACTCATTCCCTGAAATTTCTGAATTTCCGCGGCATTTGTCAGGATGTTGGTATCCCGTTATATTATCCCGTCAGAACCTCCGATGTATTGGATGACATTGAAGTTTAGGTTGATGTACCTTTCCAAGTGAAACATATTAAAATCAAAATCCCTTTCGTGCTAGTTAAATAAAGTTGGAAAAAACTACTTTACTGAGGTAACATCTATGGGATTCTGTTGAAAATTCTTTCGAGAAAGGCTAGCGTCTTTTTAGTGTCTATTTTTTGGAATCCGGGTCATATCTGCATCACAACGACTGTTTTCCCTCATTCATAGGGTTCCAAGTAGTGATCCATTGGAGAAGCTTTCCTTGTTTTCTTCATGTCAGAATGAAGAATTCAGATAGATTAGAAAACCGGGGATAAAGTTTAAGGAATTTCATGCTAGAAATATCCTTTCTACGGAATTTTACGGTTCACCACTTGTCATGCATCAGTCAACAAAATTAACGAGTCGTCACTGAACTGACGTGCTGAACGTTTCCAACTACCGTGCATGGATATTGCGTACCCTGGCGTGTCGCACGATTAGTCTGTGCTCCATATTTGTTGGCGCTTGCAGCATTTAAAAATATCCTTTTTATGGTGATAACTATGGACGAAGGATAAGTATTATCTCACCACAGCCTTACGGAAAAAGTTCCCTATCTTTTATTCAACCTGTCTCTTCTGGCACCAACCCTATCTCTACCCCTTCTGCCTACCCATAGTGTCCGCACTGATAACACGCCCGATAGTCGCAATGGTTCATTGTCAAATAGTGTGGTAGGTGGCCTTCAGCCCTCTAGCTCGCATTTTCTCACGCCTCGTTAGCCTCTGAATCTCGGTTCCTTCAATGCGTGCACTTCTACGCAGGCTGGCCAACAGGCGTGTTTGGTTCTGACAGTGGAGTCACTTTCGATTGATGTCTGCTGCGTGAGTGCAACACGAATTTAGGATTCGAGTAATCCAACTGACTGCGCCAAATGTCTCGTCAAGATATTTCCTGCACAATTCGGGAGGCGAAGCAGCTCAAGCTGTGGGTCAACGCGGTGTAAGAATAGTCCTAAGTGCGAAGGCTGAAGCAGCTCTTTTAGACTGGATCCCAGTCAGCAGTCGCTTGTGTGCCATGAGACCGCAGGGATCAGTCGGCGTGTGGGAGGATGGTAGTGTTAAGCGTAGTTTATTTGTTATCTCGGCGTACGCCCCAACAGACTGCAGCACTGACATGGAGAAAGACGAGTTTTACGATGACCTCGTCATCCTTGTTCTGAAGAGCAAACACTGATATTGTAGTGGTGGCAGGTGATTTTAATGCACAAGTTGGAAAACTGAGTGCATCGGAATNCTTTGGCTGAACCGAGACGGGATTGTGCCGACAGCAAAGCGTTCAGTCGTGCACTGAAGTTGCTCAGTCTCCCACCCGGCTTGGCGAGGTACTATCGCGATGATATCACTGTGATGGTCATCGAATTGGCTGCAGACAGATGATCCCGACTTAAACCCACCTGCTTCTAAAGCGTTTCATTAGTGTATGTCAGAAACAGACTCACTCACTCCATTAATTTCACAGACATGCATATACATGCGTGGCTACGCATGCACAACACAAACAGATCATAAGCAATATTCCCTTCTGACTAGTGCACTTCCCTCTTCAAGCACATCTTTATACAACTTGAACGTTCGTGCATCTGTATGCATGAGTGCAGCTCGCCGCTACAATCCGTGGTCATTTGCTGGTTCAATCGAGTGAACTTGTTTTGGACATCACTTTTTAGATATCGTTTCATCGATTCCAAATCATACTAATATGCGTATCACAGCACAAAATACACTCGTTTTTCCACTTCTGTTGATAGTGTTTGACGGCCTGACCGGATGGCCGTGGGGTTTTTAAGTTCCGTGGTTCTTCGTATTTTCCCACTATTATTGAGTCTCGCTTGATCATCTTTCACCTCGCTTTGATGACGATTAAATAAAAATCCAGCACTAAACATGGAAATGAGGGCAACATCAGGTAGATGGTATCACTTATTTCGAACCACGTTAGTTTTTCATCTGATATCAAGCTCGATTTCATTTTAGTAAGGTTAACTGTAGTCTGCATTTACAGATGTTTTGACATTCGATTTAATCTCCGACGTCCGTCAACTGTCTCTAGACTTTTGAGTTTGGATCTGAAACGCCTGATCCATTGACCTACATATTATTTCAGTTTTAAATACGTGGATATTTGGCGGTTTAAAGCCCTCTCTGGTATTTTTCATTTGATGTATCGCATTTTCGGTGAGGCCGCTATGAACATTTGGCTCTTACGTATTCGCTCGTGACGAAAATCGCGCAGAATAAGGAGACGGCGACTGAAAGCGGTGGTTATTTTCTAGAAACAGCTGTTCATGGTGGATTATTCTTCCGTTGGTGCAACCACAAAATGAGCAGACATTAAGACGAGGGCGGAGTAATTCGTGGGTTAAGTAGATGTCGATCAGGATGACCGACATCCTTCGATCGATCCTCGTCATTGGTTATCTTAGAGTGTGGTTGCTCTGAGACTAACGCCGTGAAGGCGAAGCAGAGCGCCAAATGAGTCCATATCGCTTTAAATGATGAAATTCTTTGTTCGTCAAAAACAGTGCGTGATGGAAACACAACTGAAAGAGGCGATCGCCGTTATCAGTGAGACCGGCTGTGAGAGAAAATCGGTATCCGCTGTGCAGTTCTGTCTCCGTTACGTTACCAACTTGAGCGTTGTAACCACCAGCAGCGAAGACAAAGTTCGTTGATCACATGCTTCCAAGTAATCCGGACAAGCCCGGTAGATGCTGTCTAAAAACAGATTGTGCCAAAGCAGCGATGTGGTAAGCCAATGTGAAATTGTCTATACATTCGAAGCCTAGGAATGTTTCTAGACAGGAGTACAAAGCCCTCGAGAAAGCGATTGTCCCGGGCCCCCTAAAATGTCGTCGACCAGAAATCTGAACAGGAAGGGCAAGGATGGAGCTGAGCAAAGCAGATGTAGGATACTTTTACGTGCAAATCCAAATGATGATGAGTCTTATACCTGTACCCAGTTTATTGTCCTACGATGAACTGATTGGATGATTTTAGTACAATTATCAAGGCATAGGCAAAATCTGCTGCCAAATGCATAGCCTGCTTAATTTGATCCCACTGATCGTCTACATTGCTGCTCGTCGAAGTTCTTAGTTCCTCGGATAGTTTCTGTTCGTAGCTATTGCGAACAGCCGAATAAGACAAACGTTCAACAGCCAATCGGGTTTGTGGCCTGCGTCGATGGCCATTCAGCTGCAGCAAAATTCGCATTAAATCTAACGCATGGTCCGATTCGACGTACATGGTCCAGTATGATCTGTAGTTCTGGACAGAACCGCGCCAACGGTAGCTAACTGCGATATGGTCAACCTGACTCAAAGTACCTGTCGAGTTAGAACGCAGTGTCGCTGTGCGACGCGAACTTTGTCGAAAATTCGTACTAGATAGGAATAAATCATTATCTGCACAGAATTGGAGAAGTCTTTCCCCGTTGTCTGTTCGCTGAGCAGGCAAGGCGCATCGCCCAACTAAACAGGACTCCGATGCACTCAGTTTTCCAACTTGTGCAATAAAATCACCTGCCACCACTACAATATCAGTGTTTGCTCTTCCGAACAAGAATGACGAGGTCATCGTAAAACTCGTCTTTCTCCATGNGCCGTCGACGCATCTTATTCACTTTCTTGCAGTTAGGCAGCTGGCATTTTTGCTCCATCAGACCCAGCAAGACTTGCGAGATCCAGTGTCTTTGATGAACGTTAGATCTAGGGCCATGGGCAAAATCTGCTGTCATATGCATGGTCAGCTAAATTTGATCCTACTGCTCGTCTATATTGTTGCTTGTCGAAGTTCTTAGTTCCTCGAACAGTTTTTGCTCATGGCTGTTGCGAACAGCCGAATCAAACAGTAGTTCGTCAGCCAATTGAGTTTGTGGCTTGCCTCGATGTCCACCGAGCTGCAAAAAAATTGCATTGAAAGAGCTGTGGATAGAGCTGCGACAGCGATAACTTACTGCAATAGGGTGAATCTGACTCAGAGTACATGTCGAGTTAGAGCGCAGTGTCGCTGTGCGATGCGAACTGTGTCGGAAATTCGCACTAGATAGCAATAGGTTATTGGCTGCAAGAGACTGGAGAATTTCTTCCCTGTTATCTGTTCGCTGAGCAGGCAAGGCGCACCGCTCACCTAAACAGGATTCCGATGCACTCGGTTTTCCAACTTGTGCAATAAAATCACCTGCCACCACTACAATATCAGTGTTTGCTCTTCCGAACAAGGATGACGAGGTCATCGTAAAACTCGTCTTTCTCCATGTCAATGCTGCAGTCTGTTGGAGCGTATGCCGAGATAGCAAATAAACTGCGCTTAACACTATCATCCTCTCGGACACCGACTGAGCCCTGCAGTCTCAAGGCGCACAAGCAACTGTTGACTGGGATCCAATCTAAAAGGGCTGCTTCAGCCTTCTCACTTAAGACTATTCCCACACCGCGTTGACCCGTAGCTTGAGCTGCTTCGTACCTTGAAGTGTGCAGAGAATATCTTGGCGAAGCACTAGGCGCAGTTATTTGAATTATTCTACTGAATTTCTGAATTCAGTCCTGAATTCGTGTTAGTGTCAGTCTACACATTTGGTGGAGCTCAAGCATTTGATTGACGGTGGAAATTTTGTCGATCCGGGCGGGGTTAGAAGGAAAACTCATTTGTTGAGGGCACCTAAGAAGGAGCGAATGATGGACTTCTTTGGTGGACGACGCAGTACAGAAGGACCATGGAACACAAACTGGCTCAGCAAGATACTATGTGCAGGCGAATTACGCTGCTTCTCAAAAAGCTCTCCTTTAGGATCCAGTGAAATTAAATGAACAAAGTTTGTTAAACGGGTTTTGAGGCAGAAAATCAGTTGCATTTGAAAGTGAAAACAGTTATTTATATTGATGGTAGAAGTTCCGTGGTTAGTTATTTCCCTAATCCTCTGGCAGAATATCACAAATAAATGGGAGAAATTTGTTTCTCTACAGGGATACCTGCGGAAAAACGTTGTGCTAGCGAACGCAATGCATGGATCACTTGTGCACCAAGCCGGGTTCCCCATGATCCCGAGTAATGATTGAAGATACCGGATAAGTCAATCAGGGTACCCATTAACTTCATCGACGGATACATGGCAAGTTTCTCACGATCAGACCGCACTTTGACGTGGTGTGATGGCTGCCGTACCTCCAGGACCCAACGAGCTATACAAGATGACTCATCTGAAACCAAAGATTCAATCATGCCTAGAAGTTCAAAGAGAAGAAGACCAACGAAGGAGTCTCCTGGTCCTCCGGATCGGGAGTTATTTTTAAGTGACAACTCAATCGAAAAATGGAATCCAAGAATAATCGATCCAAGTAGATAAGTTTTCACTTATCCCTTCTCCATTGCCATGAGACAGATCCTTATTAGAACCAAAAGCTTTGGTTGGGAACCCTAATTGTTCTGCTTAGTGGCTGAACTCCTTAGCAGTATTCGACCAAAAAACCTCAACCAATAGCAATAACACAACGAATTCCATACTTCATAGGTCGTCGCGCAGGATAATCAGAATAGCGCCTTTCAGCAGGGTAGGTAGTGTGATAATTGTACGCCTGCCACCAGTTACCGTGTTGGATTACCTCTCCGCTTCCTTATGAGTGACACTTTTGAGTCAAAAGCTCCGGTTTGGGATTCCTGAAAAAAGACCACCTCTACGGTGTAGTCAATCGCGAAGTACCGATAGCCCGAATACTTAAAGCTTCCTTTCTATAGGGAACCATTTTAATTTCCATTTTTCTGATGCAGAGGCTACGCTAACTGCCACAGAGAATTGCAGCTCGGCAGATGTATCTGATGGCAGCATTATTGGAAGAGCAAGATTTAATTAGCAAGTCTAAGTATTCACTTCACTTGAGTGCCTTCAATGTTCGCACACTCACCCAAATACGGCCAGAAGCTGCCTCAGTTAGAACTCTTGAAACCTTCAAAATAAGCGTATGCCGTGTCTCCGAAGCGCGCATATAGGATTCCACTTGCTTCATCATCATCATCATCATCATCATTGTTCAACGTTAAACAGCAAGGCAAGCCTCACTCACCGCTGCCTTTCCTCAGAGTTACAGGTTTATATAAGAGTGAACATCCAAAGGGAACAAAGGGTGGACCTACACAGGCGGGAACAGATAAGATGCTGCTGCAGCCAACAGCCACAAGAAAAACAGTCTAACTGTAAAAACGCACGTGTTTCCAATCATTCCGATTCGATAGAACATGACAACACGGTCGCTACTGTTCGCGGTCCACTGCCATATCCTTCAGTGTCTCCAGCCAGCTAGGTGACGGATCTTTCGGACCCCAACCACAAAGACGTGAGACACCTAATTTGCCTAAGTTCTCTGTACATTTTTTCATCCCACGTTGCAACGTCATCTGTTAACCTCCACATGGCTTCATCCATTTCTTGGGAGGAGGAACCCAAAATAGGGCACGACATGGTAGAAGAGTGTTCACCATACGCAACACGTGACCCAACCAGCGTATTCTACTAAGTTTTATACGTTGAAACAAGGTAATCTGAGAGCCGGCACCTAGTATTAGATTTCTAACTTCCACATTACTCACCCGGTCACTCCATCCAATCCAAGCCATACTACATAGACATCGGTGGTCGAAAACCTCTAACCGACAAACATCTCCCACACGCATAATCCACGTCTCGCAACCGTACAACGGAAGTGAGCACACTGCGGCACAGTACACACGACCTTTCAACTCCAGTCAAATATCAGGCCGACGCCACAAGTGCTTCAGTCCAGCGTAAGCTGCTCGAGCCTTGGATATATACTGCCGAGCTACCATCGTTGGACACGCAGCTACCAAGGTAGGTTAAACGGTACACAATCGTGAGTTCATCTACACCCAGTGTCAAGTTCGGCACTGCTGTCGTCGAGTCCTGTAACAGCACTTTGCACTTTGAAGGTGCAAAGCACAGGCCAAAGCGAGCGACCGGTCTCGAGAGTCTATCTAGTGCGCGTTGTGCATGGTCCGCAGACTCCAAAAGGCACATAACGTCATCTGCGTAGTCTAGGTTACATAGCTTCCCTCCATTTCACAGTTCAACTCCTACATTAGCTCTTTATTCCTATCGCACACGACTTCACTAACCGAAGTTCGCGGCCCGCCGCTGTCGCGTATAAGCTTAAACAGTCTTCGACTATTACCTGAAGCCGCCGCCTCCTCCATCTCTTCGGCTACCTAACCCAGCGGTTTTCGCGGTCATTCTAAAGGCCTGTCTTTAATTGACGCCGCAGCCGTCGACGCATCTTATTCACTTTCTTGCAGTTAGGCAGCTGGCATTTTTGCTCCATCAGACCCAGCAAGACTTGCGAGATCCAGTGTCTTTGATGAACGTTAGATCTAGGGCCATGGGCAAAATCTGCTGTCATATGCATGGTCAGCTAAATTTGATCCTACTGCTCGTCTATATTGTTGCTTGTCGAAGTTCTTAGTTCCTCGAACAGTTTTTGCTCATGGCTGTTGCGAACAGCCGAATCAAACAGTAGTTCGTCAGCCAATTGAGTTTGTGGCTTGCCTCGATGTCCACCGAGCTGCAAAAAAATTGCATTGAAAGAGCTGTGGATAGAGCTGCGACAGCGATAACTTACTGCAATAGGGTGAATCTGACTCAGAGTACATGTCGAGTTAGAGCGCAGTGTCGCTGTGCGATGCGAACTGTGTCGGAAATTCGCACTAGATAGCAATAGGTTATTGGCTGCAAGAGACTGGAGAATTTCTTCCCTGTTATCTGTTCGCTGAGCAGGCAAGGCGCACCGCTCACCTAAACAGGATTCCGATGCACTCGGTTTTCCAACTTGTGCAATAAAATCACCTGCCACCACTACAATATCAGTGTTTGCTCTTCCGAACAAGGATGACGAGGTCATCGTAAAACTCGTCTTTCTCCATGTCAATGCTGCAGTCTGTTGGAGCGTATGCCGAGATAGCAAATAAACTGCGCTTAACACTATCATCCTCTCGGACACCGACTGAGCCCTGCAGTCTCAAGGCGCACAAGCAACTGTTGACTGGGATCCAATCTAAAAGGGCTGCTTCAGCCTTCTCACTTAAGACTATTCCCACACCGCGTTGACCCGTAGCTTGAGCTGCTTCGTATCTTGAAGTGTGCAGAGAATATCTTGGCGAAGCACTAGGCGCAGTTATTTGAATTGCTCTGCTCGCATCCTGAATTCCAGTTTCACTCACGCAGCAGACATCAATCAAAACTGAGTCCATTGTCAGAGTCAAACACGCCTGTTGGCTAGCCTGTATTAAAGTACGCACATTGAAGAATCCCAGATGCAGAGGCTGACGAGGCTTGAGAAAATGCAAGCTAACAGACTGAAAGCCACCTACTACACGACTTGACAACGAACCGTTGCGAGCACCGGGCGTGTTATCAGTGGGGACACTATGGGTAGGCAGAAGGGTCAAAGGGATTGGGTTGGAGACGGGAGAGGTTGAATCAAAGAGAGGGAACTTTGAGCCGTAGCATACTTATCACTACCCCCCCCCCAGCAACGGTCCTGATTATCCTGCGCGACGACCGATGCAGCATGGAATTGATCATTCTCCGCAGCCTAAATGCAACCTCATTCTCTCGCTTCATTCTTCGTGTGTCGGGTGATCCGATTTCGACTGTTTGTGGTCAATCTGACTTTGAGATCGCTCTTAGCAGTTTAGCTGAACGATTCTGTACATACGATCAACAGTCGATTGAAGCGCCCTTGGTTGTTTGTCGTATCTGTGTACGCGCCCGCTGATTGCGGCCTATCCGAGGCGAAAGGCGAGTTCTAGCGAGAGTTATCTCACTTTTTACTTCAAAGTGTGCGTCCAACGGACGTTGTGGTGGTTGCTGTTGATTTTAACGCCAAACTTGGCTACTTAACGGAGACAAAACGATACATCGGAAGCTGCTTTTCTGTCCTCGCTGATCCCACCGACAATGGAGAGCATTCTGTCTACAGACTGTTTCTGCCGAGCACTAATGTTTGTCATAAAAAGCGAGGTCGCCTCACCTGGCATCCGCCTCTGTCTTCACAGCGATGAACTCTGATTGATCACATTTTTACGTGGGTCAAACGAGGAATGCCGATCATTCCGGTCCACACCGGTGGGCTCAAATCATGCTTTGGTCACACCAGTGCAAAAGCTACTTCTCCGGCATAGCTTATTCTAGACGATGATCGCCGTCTACAATTCCAGTCGGAACATTCAACGAGGTTGTCATCATAAGAAAATGCTCAGGATCTGAGCAAACATCGGGAGCCGATCGAAGAAACTCTGGAATCAGCGGCAACAGCCAGCCACGACTCCAGGCCTTATTAAACCCAAAAATGATGGGTATTCTCGACTTCACTGGCTTTTTGAATACTGGCTGATCCATCCGTCCGGATGTAACATATGAGGCGCAGAGGACCCCGAGAGGTCAACTGAGGAGGAGTCGGAGAAATGACCGAGGACAGTGGTGGATAGGGAAGTGCGGGGAAACGGAAAACGCTGCAGCTATCGGAAATCATCTAAACCTTTGCCGACTGAATAAGAATAATGGTCCACGGAAGCTGAGTGTAAAAGAGGTGATTAAGGAATCCGGTGGCACACTGATTCACTCTCAAGAGCGTCGGCTGGCGCGTTGGACAGAACACTTTAGAGATCGGTTTAGTTGGCTCACGGCTGCAGTAGATTCTTCACTTATGCCTGCAAGTGAGTCAATAGAGGTGGATATCAGGCCTCCATCCGAAATGGATGTGACCAGGGAGATGGGTCTTCTGAAAAGGCACAAGGCAGCTGGTCCAGATGGACTGTCAGTACCCTACTCCAAGGATGTAGCGAAGTGCTAACATCGGAGTTAACAAGACTCCAGGGATCAATCTGGATAAGGGAAGAGACTCCTAAGGACTGGTATGAATCGGTCGTTTTGCCGATTTATGAAGGTGATAGATTCTCATGTGACTTAGTGTGGTAAGCATTGCATCGAAACTGCTCGCGAGTATTATACTCCGCCAGTTATCGAGGACTTGCGAAAGGGGCACGCGTGAGAACCAAGCCGGCTTCCGTCAAACTCCGGCGCTGTATCTTAGAAAATAGGCACGCTTCTTAGATGAACGATTTCTTGATTTGAAAGCGGCGTTCGACTCAGTCGACTATAAAATTCTGTGGCGCTGCCTCTCACTGAAGGATGTACCACAGAAATTCATTTCATTTATTCAATCTCCGTATGCTAACAGCCGAAGCCGAGTTCATGTTTATGGCGATATTTCACTCGAGTTCACCTTGAGAAGTACTGTTCATCAGGGCTGTCCCCTCTAACACTTTCTTTTCAATTTCGTTACTGAGGTGACTATGGAGATGGGCCTATGCTCATGGTAATGATATTTGCTCAGACAGGGATCCATCTGACTTCGAGTGTGAAGACCATGCTGTGCTACTGAGTGAAGACTCAAGTAAGTTGCAGGTTTTTCTCGGTCGTCTTTAAGATAGTGTATGTATGTTTGAGTCGCGTTTCGCACATTTGAAGTGCAAAATGCTGTTGCCGGACTGGATTGGCCCAAAGTCGAACCTTGATTTTGCGGGGAATCAACTGGGTGAGGTGGACAGATTTAATCACTTAGGCAACTGTATCTCACCTGGTGGTCGTATATCGAATGAATTGTCTTCGCGCATACGGAATGCCCGACTGGCATCTGCGGCGTCGACGGAGCATCCGGTCACCGATCGGAGGTCGAGCGTACATGGCAGCAGTAAAGTCTGTTCTACGGTTCCGAAACATGGGCGCTGAGAGCAAATGATATACGGAAACTGTTGGTGTTTGAACACCGTTGTCTTAGTATCGGTAGAATATGGTGGGAGAGCTTTGTGAGTAACTCAAAAGTTAGGCGTAAGGTACTGGGTGCCAGCGTTGAATCTTTAGAATAGGCACTAAACTAGAATAGGTTAGTGATTCTGATACGTTTTGTGGATGCCCACAGAACGACTGCCTCGCTGTGCGCAGATAATTGTTGGAGGACGGTTCGAGGTGGTCAGTCGATGATAGGGCAGAAAAGTATGAAAACTAACAAGTGGACTGGGGTCGCGCGAGTGCAGTTAGACTACTGGGTAATAGCCCACACGATCCCCCGAAGCAATGGCATGAGACAATAAGTGATTTGACTTAGTGCCGCGGTCAGTGGCGTTCTTGCATTCGAAATCTTTCTTCCTCTATATGGTTTTTCAATTTACCATTTTGCCGTGGATCTTCCACCGTTCATCGTCCTGTTTCTGTTTTAATATATGGCGGTGTGAAGTAGCAACCGAAACCAGAGCACGTTAGTGCGTAGTTAGTGGTTTAACAAACTAAATTACACTGAATTTCATGGCAAGCGATCTCCTGTAAATTCTTGTACAAAAGAAATTTTTAGCAAGGAAATCCCCGGAAAATCTGTCCAAAATTCACGTGTCCCTCCAAAATGCTCAACTCAACACAAATAGGATGCCGGGATCCTTCTCGTTGAGCTAAAATGAGAGACACTGTTGGCTAGCATGAAATGCGTCATGGTTGGCACATACATATGGTGGCTAAACTGAAATAACGATTGCATTTATGGCATGTCAGGTATTTAGATAATACTAAAGCTTGAGGCTTATCGCCCAATATATATATATATATATATATGTATATATATGTGTATATATGTATGCACATAATCGCCAGACCTGAATGCAAATCTAGGGCCAGCGAAACATCCAAGAAAAGCGAAAACAATGCGAGCGGGGAAGAAAAAGAAAAGAGGGGTCTGTGTGGAATTTACCACACACGTCAATCTGTCCGGAAGGCCCAAACAACATCGATTCTGTCATTGTGCATGTTACCTCTCTGTGTTTTGTTTTGCTGCTTAGTCGCATCGTCCGATCAGGGTTAAAGGACACATTTCGGGACAAGTATAAAAATTTTGGAAATACTTCAGAAATGTCCTTTTTACTACTGACAGCGTTGTCGGCAGTTTACATGGGATCAATCCAGCCCTTTCGGACACGAATGCCAGAGCAAATTTCGCAGTGAAATAGTCCCCAAGATCGGGAAATCACAAAAGCGATTGGATAAAAAAAACAAACACACGAGAAATTCATTCAGCGAATGCACATAATGAAGCGTCTGATTCTCCTCTGTATAATTGTCTTACGACACAGCACTTACTGCCACAGTCGACTTTAAATCTAATCGGAAAAGCCCCCTAGTGAATTGAGACCGGGAGTAGTCAAGTGAATTGAGTTTGCCGTCAACCCAAAAGGTCAAAACCCCGAAAACTAAGTTTGCTGGTCGCTTTCGTAGGAGATGCCGATTCCCTGTCGCCCAGCTCATTAGCAAACCCCATCCAGTGACAGTATGTGGTGCCACGTAACTATAATATCCAGGTTACCTCCCCCCGTGTAGTGGGCCTTAGTGACTATGGGGCATCCTCTCTTCAATACACTCATGCTCCAAGCGCAGGACAAAAAATATGAATAAAGATTATCTCCTGCGTCAGCATATAAGCACTTGGCTTACGGAAAGGAAGGCTTCAATTGTATAGGTTCCAGATAAAAGTCAATAGCAGCAATAGTTCAGTAGTATCTTTCGCATACGCATAAATGAAGAAAATTTGGCCGGAAGTACACCACCGATTTAGCGGTTGTTACCGCTCTTCAGATATGCGTACCCGGTATTCTTGTGCAATCATCCCTATACTAATGCGCTCCTTTCTTAGTTCCTAACTAGAATCTCATTTGAATCGTTAGGAGCGCGAGTGAATGATAACTCCATTTAGGAAATACATCGTGATTCCTCGGTGGATTTTGGTCAGTCAGGAGAGGATAAAGGGTTCTGAAGGTTAATTTGCCTGACCGACTAAACACCATGTGATCCTTAAATCCAAGTATCGTCTATTCACGCTCCTAAAGATTCAAATGAGATTCTAGTGGGCAGCAACTTTTATTCTCGTCGTGGGAACGAATTTCAACGAAATCACCACGAACTGTACTTCTTATGATCGGCATGCATTTTATTCACTGAAGCACAAAATTTCGGAAATATATAACTTTTTTAAATATACCCTTGTCTTGCTCGCCGTTTACCTTGTTTTATTGCAGCATGATGAGGACATATCAATTTAAAAGCACTAGCTTGAGTTGGATAACCTGACTGCATGTACGGGTAAATGGGTAACTCATTCATGAGCGCTAGCTTTGATTCACCACAAATAATAAGTCATTGGTCTAAACATTATTAGGTAATTTAGATTTGAAATCCAATTTATCTCTGATGGAAAGATGATGCTCAACGATGCGCAGATAACAATGTGACGAGAACAAATGCACAAAGCAAAAACTTATTATACACCAATGAGAAACTGTGTAAGGAAAATAGGGATGCAAAGTAAGAATGTGGCGGTCCAGAAAACTGCCGAGTAACGACAGAAAAACCTGTATTGTTCAATCTGTCTCCGTCATTAGCATCATTAGTATTACGTAAAATTAGAGTATTTACAATAAAAGTTCTGGTAGAAGAGAACGCTGAAGCAAAAGCAGCAACGAAACAATATCACGATTATGCATGGTTCACCACATGCATTAACTCCTCAAAGCTCTTTCTCCATATCACTAAGGATCCATCATAAACTATGGCTCTCCCAGTTCTACAGTCGTCTCGTAAAGACCAGCTGTTCCTGCTTATTCGCCAGTTAAGGAAATTTAATATCGGAACCGATTTATGCTTAGAACGGTTAAACAAACCTGATATGAAGATTGGTGCTTAAGTAAATAGGTAAATAACTCCAGAGAGACGAGCGAAACTCACTGTTTCGATCCTTTCTGGACACCAGATCTTTCACATAGTCTTGCAAACACAGTCGTATATGAGCCGAAAGTTGAGGAGCGGGTGGACTGGCCGCATGTCCCAGACGACGATGATCGGCCGAGGAGAGTAAATCCAATCGCCGGGCCAGATGATATGGCTGATCCGAATCGTGTGTGCGCCAGTGATTCAAAGCTAACAACAATTTTTCGGTATCCAAAAAAGACGCGGCCACATAATCCAACAACGACCAGGCCAGTGTATGCGCACACATTGTGCCCGAATGGCCGTCCAGAACAGTGAACAGACAACTGGAAATAACTCCGTCGACCTGAGTTAATGGGAAGTCAACGGGCATAGGAACAATGGTCAGGTCTACGGTGACCGCGTGTTTGAGAGGGAAACATAGAATACTGAGCGGTTAAATGATTGTAATCAACAGTGCTAGTAATTGAACTATTTCTCCTGTTCTTCTGAGACCTATCCCGATAGAAAAATCGCATGCAAATTAACATACTGTGGATTTCACGTCGATTGGGATATTCAAATACGACGTTATTTGCATGCTCTAAGTGTAAGGCGCCTTCCCAACACTGACAGTATCTTGTGCCCTACCCATCTTTTGTGGTGAACAGTGAACAACAGTCGATAAGTTTATGTGTTTCGACACCTTTAACTGGAGGCGATGTTGGGGATGAGAACGCGCCACGAACAGCCAAACTGCCTTCTGCAACTCTGCCACGCCTGTGTTGCTTTCATTGAAAGAGGAGACGCACCACGCCACGGTTCGAAGTGTCCTACTCTATGGTTACGATGTTCGGTCTCTCGGCGTCGAACGTGTTCGGCGGTTTTCTGTATTCGACCACAGCATTACTCGAGCCTGGTAGGTCCATCGTTTGGGCAGTAGTGATGCTCATCCCAGCGCTGGACGCCAATAATCGTTCCGCAGCGAAGGCAACCAATCTAGATCGATTAGGATGGCTGAGTTAGGTGTACGTACACCTGCTCTCTTTGCAGATACTTGAAAAGGTTGGAATAATCAACGGCACAGCACGGATTAGCGTAAGGGTTGCGTTGACATGATACATATCGTGGATTTCATGTTATCGGAGGAATTTTGTTCGCTTTTTCACATACCACATAAATCTAAAGTAAATAAATATACATGCCCTAGTGAAGATAGCTACTTATGTTCTTCATTTTACCTTTTTCTCTATTCCACGGTGGAATGTTGAGTACATTTCATGCATTCTTCTCAAAAAGGAGGAAAAGGAAATAAACGCTTCTAATATCACCAAGTATGGACTAATCGCGCAAGAAGGCAGGACACATGAGGATCCTGCGCAATAACTGGAGACAGGGCGCGGTTATTTGGCAACCCATTAACTTTGCTGATGATAAGTAGCCAATGGTGATGCGTAAACGGTATGAAAAAAAGGAAATTTGTCCAAAATATTGCCCCAAATGCTTAGTCCATCATTTTGTGCACTCTGAGGCGGAAAAAATGGGAGCTCTTTAATAAATGAAAGTTATAGAGAACGAATAAGGAAAGTTTGCTGTGATGACAAAGATGTTCCCCAGTGTTTCACGTAGTATCGCGGGCTGTTGAAGCCAAAGGCGATAGCGGGAAACGTCAACTCGTCCGACCACCCATCACCGCCCAACCGTGAGCCGTTTCAATTCCCGAACCCGTCATGTATACACACACACATATGCACGCACGTATGCACACATACACCCATATCTAGTCCACACTGACATAAAGGCCCCCGTGGTGCACCTCACTATGTACTCGCACACACGTGTACATATTCCTCGTGAACAGATTCATGTGAGGTCGCGCGCACCGATCAGCCCTAAATAAATCCCTGGTCTATTCTGCTAAATTCACACTGTTCAGCATTCGGCTGCAATATCTTGACGCGACTAACACTGACTCTTTCTTCTTGTGCTTCGAGATTTTCAGTTGTACGTCAGAATACAATAATTCGCTAATGTTCGTGAATTACGGGGACATGTTCCTTCAATAAACGTCTGCTGAACGTGAGTCTACGATGAGGTTCGGACTCGACGTTGAATTGATTGTAGAAGTTTTAACGCAGCTAGGACTACTGGGAACTAGTAGGAAGCAACTGGAAAGGCTTTATGCCAAAGCGGCCAGAATAGTTCTTACATCCTAATTCTACAAAAGACAGAAGTTATAAGAAAATGGAAGAAGGTTAGTGTTGCGCTTCGGTAGAATTTATTAGACGGATTACCTTGCGTGGAATAGTTTTCTTCGAATGGAAATTGGTTGCAGTGAAAACATACAGAAC
The DNA here is from genome assembly GCA_008360955.1 of Fasciolopsis buskii. Taxonomy (NCBI): domain Eukaryota; kingdom Metazoa; phylum Platyhelminthes; class Trematoda; order Plagiorchiida; family Fasciolidae; genus Fasciolopsis; species Fasciolopsis buskii. The sequence continues at coordinate 62,137 of LUCM01009770.1, read as the reverse complement.
TCCAAGGGGATTGACTCATCAAAAAATTTACCACAGCCTGAACCTTGATACTATTCAAGAGAACCTTGATGTACAATGAACCACCTACATATGAATATCAACGTCGGAAAACTAAACTTCATAGGGTGAGTTAAAATTGACTTCGTACTCAGGGTTCCAGAGAACACATCCAAATGGCCAGTGCGCTACCGAAGAACAGTGACGGGACAATTGATGACCGGTTCATCAATATTGTACTTTATCGTTTCATATACTGGAGCAAAAAGAGTTTAGGTGATGCTTGTTGGATGGATTCGGGCAAGACTTGTATAGTCACCAGAATCTCACCTACCAAACAGCAGTGGGAACAGAAAAAGGGGAAGTCTGAAGAATGAAATACTGCTACATGCACCTGGAACATGGCAAAAACTGCGGAACCTAACTTATGAAAGTGAGAATCGTTGGTTACTTCTCCACGTACCACACATTACACACGAACATAAACAATCATCAAAAGCACGTTTTTCGAGTCTCAATCGTGTTGATAATGACGAATCGCTTCACAACCAAAACTAGTGACAGTCGAAAGCAGTAACTTGAAAAGTAACACTGCGGGTGCACAATGAATTTCCTTACTTGTGTAAAGCCCACGTTCCAGCGATCTTCAAGAGGACTGTTGGCGGCCAGTTGGTTGACATAGATTTTTCTAACTGGGCAACCTTTATCAAGAAGACCCGATTCAATGTAGTTGGTGAAGTCGATCTCTATGGCTCCAGAAGCGAGTAACCTTTCGATCTTTTTCCGAGCATTATGTCGCCCCAAAAACCGAAGACCATGAGCGTGATCCTCAAACAGCGAGTAACACGACCGTTTCCCAACATAGCCCAGCCTGACAAATGAACGAAAAAACTCTCGAGAGCAACGACCGAACACGCCGAAAGTAGAAATCATTGAAGACTAGGAATGCGATCCCTTGGGATCAGTTCATTCACATGCATAGCCTATCGGCAAAAAAAGAAACGAATTAGAGGACAACCGAGAATCACGAACAAAACGAGATCATTGATACTGAATAATTATCACTAACTTGAAAGCCTGTGATCAAACAGATGAACTTCTATTCTAATCACGGGCTCCCAAATTTAGCCAAAGTTAGGTTTTGTGCTTGCGTCTTGTGTATTGGCAGTGGTCAAGTGAAATGAGTCTTGTCAACCCAAAAGGTCAAGACTCCGAATCCAAAGTCCGTTGATCGATGCCAGTTCGCTGTCGCCCGGCCCATTGCTACACCGGACCTAATGATATCTGATATGGATCTATGCCACTAAAAGTTCCAAGGTCAAGGTTGACCGTTCCTCCTCCATGTATTAGGGGCTCTAGCGGACATAAGGCACGGAGGAGATCAAAAACACTGAATAAGCGGCCGCGGATCAACAGCGAGTGTCAAGGAAATGGTGGATTTTCGCCGGCAATCGTTCTCTCCACAAAATGTCACAAGTTCGCTGTGATACGGCGTGTCAGTCTTCCAACATGAGAAATGGCGACTTTCATCATCTTTACTATGGCATCTTGGATCCATTACCGGAAGGAGCATGTCTCGGTCGTTGTGACCCACTGCACGGGAAGGAGCGCAAAGCACTAACCGTGGCTTGAAACTTGCAGTAAAATAGAACGACATAGGATCTCACTGGGTCAGATGTGACAACGAGCCGCACGACAGCGAACTGTAATGGACTAACACAATTACTAGCAGATTTGGGATTCCAACCTCAAATCTCTTTGGAATGGCGGATGCTTAATCCACTTAACCACAGCAGGTCAATGAAAGACCACAACACCCGGTATTTCCAGCCGCACACGTACCAACCCGATCCAACGTTGTTTAACCTCGATAACGAGGCGAACACTCAAACTCAAAGTAGAAGAGACAGAGGAGCAAGAAACCTTGGCGAATATCACTTATCTTTGAGTACTTGGGTGAAAGACCGTCACTCGACTGTTCGCGTACAGAAATTGGAAAAATCAGATGGGTTCCTCTGACAAACCCTTCAGTGAGAGGTTACGCTACAGAACTGTACTTTTTAATTCTAGGCGACTGGTTCTTGCGAGAGCAAAAGTCGGCTTCCTGGATGTCTCTGAAGGCCGCTGAACATGCGTTGCGATCTGCAACAAGGTATGCACACCGCAAAATCCAGCTGTTGCGCCAATTGCGTACTCCCAAAACCGACTGAAGACTTAAGTGATCCATGTCCGCCTAAATAGTGCTAATCCACGTCTTCAACAGACCACTAAGAAGATATCTCCAGTCTGAACAATCTGAATAGGCTCATTTTCGTCAATTCTGTCTCTGCTCGGCGGAGAACGTGACCGGACTACTGTAGGCGACGTCTTTGCAGAAACGACGAAAGCCGTTCGACATTTCAAAAATGCCGGAGCACAGCGGCGTTTGAAATGCAGTCATACCATTTGATTTTTTCCATATAGCGGAGGCACCAATGGTCGAAACTTTCTAGCCGGTTTGTATCGTCTACCCCTTTTGGCCATGTTACGCATGCGTACTTAAGGACTAGCGGAAGACGCCACAGTAAGTGTACAGTTTCGTACGGAGGTTTATTTCGCTGCGAGACCACAATGCTTAGCAAAATGACAGGAAAGCTCTTCTGACGCAGTCTACGTGGAGCTTATTCTCGTCACCGGCTTGGCCATTCGGTTGGATAGTAGAGTCCAAGATATGTGAAGTGAAACCCCGTCCCAAAGTGTCGCTATTGATGTGAATACAAGGTGAAGGGTACTGTGAAGCTGTGAAGAACTGCATTTATCTCTAGGCCCACAGTCGTACCTTCGCGTACAATCCTGTCTAAGACCGGTTGTACAGTTGCAGGCTCCTCTCCCAGAAGAACAATGTCACCGGCGAACTCGAGGTCAGTGATCCAGTAACTGTGACCAAGTTGTATCCCTCGAAAGTTATTGAGGGCACGATCCATTCTCCAGTTTACAGCGCAGTTGAATGAAATCGGTGACAACGGGCAACCTGGACGGACACCAGAATCAAGAGGGGACTCTGGAGGTACTTCCCCGTAGCCTAACGTACTTTTCGCTCCAAATTATGTTCCACAGTGATTGTCCGTCAACGGAGTTCAATGCTGCATAGAAGTCGATGACATGCTGTGGTGGGTTGCTGGCACTTATGCCCCTGTTCCATAATTCTGCGTAGTGCGAAGATCTTCCTCGACAAAAGCCACACTGTGCAGAGCGTGTTCCTGTGTCCCAAACAACAAAAGAGCGATTTAGCAAAGCGGGTGCAAAGAATTTAGCTGCTATATCGTCTAGGCTAGCACCGCTTCTTTTTCGGTACGGTGAATAGAAGAGATTGTCCAGTCCTTTGGAAAAGATTTGGAGCACCAGATAGGACGAAACAGCTTGGCGGACTCAGTAAAGCCAAAAAACAATATTTGGAGATCTCGAGTGAAATATCATCCTCACCGAGTGACTTCTTGGTTTCATTATCTGAACGGCTGAAATGACTTCCAATTCTTCGAGAAGCTCAAGATCAATTTCACATTGCTCCATGTCGCCTGGTGATGTTACACAGATGGACTCAATAGGAGGGCGACTGAGCAGACGATTGGAATGTTCGACCCATTTCTGGAGCTTTTGCTCACATCCCGACGTGAAATGACCACTGCCGCCATGAAGCGTTGAGAGCGGAGATTGAGCCTTATCCAAAGGGGAGTGCATGAGTCTGAAAAGCAACCCGAAATCTCCAACGGCGGTCTGTGACTCCATCCTAATGTCGCTTTCGATCACTCTTCGCTAAGCGTGCAGCTTCTTGGCGGAAACTGTGGTAATCCAGTGGATTATGCAGTCACGCGTCTCTAACCCTAGCACACTGACCGAGTTTCCGCTGATATTCAGTCTTGTTCCACTTGGGTTTTGCTTAGATGTTCAAGGGATGCACCGGTGATGGATACTTCTAGCCCCACCCGCAGCTCATCTAGGTCACTACCTTCGTCGATCTCGGTTAGTTTAGATGTGATAGATTTGGATAGGGTTTTGACGTTGTCTCGGGTTGTTAACTTGGTCACGTCGACTCGACGGTGCGGTTGGATTTTATGTCGGGCTCAAAGGTGAAGCCTGAGGTGAGTACATACCAGTGTAATCCGTGACGTTGACGTTCCCTGCTATGCCCGATAGTCTTCAACGGATAATGACTAGCGAGAACATACCAAGATGTAGTCGACCTGATGCGGTCCTATCGTTGTTGGAGTATCACCTTAACAGATGCCCTTCTGGATGTTGAAAGCGGGTATTGATGACGACCAGTCGATTGAAATCCTCAAACAAGACCAAGCGGTCACCATTTTCGCGTCGTCCACCGAGGCCAAAACTCCACAGTATGTGACAGGTGTATTAATGTGCTGGACCCGTGCGAATGTTCCAATCTCCTGCAAGTAGAAGAATGTCGGGCTTTGGGATACAGTTGACTAAACCCTGAAGTTCGTCGTAGAGGGCATTTTTAGCGTTCGGCTAAGCCTGTAGATTAGCAGTGTAGACTGCAATGATAGTCACGCCGAAAGGAGAGCTCCTGAGTCGTGCCACTGAAAGTCTTGGAAAAATGGCTCCCAAGAGATCAAGGGGCTGTGAGCTCAACTGTTAATTCCAATCGCAACACCGCGAAGTCGCGAATTGTCTTCTGATACGCTATGAAAGATCCAGTTGGGATGCATCCGTCTGGGCACTTCAATAAGCCGGCTGCCGGAGTTGGGTAGACGCACTCCGGAGAGACAAGCAATATTGATCCCGTAATCGTGGACTGTACGCACTGCGATGCAATGGCTACCTGTGTCCAGAAGAGTTCTTACGTTCCAACGGGCTATATGCATGCGGGACCTTATATTCAGGCTTAAATTCCCAGTTCGTGTCTGGTTGACCCAGGCCACTGAGGGAACACTAGGTGCGTTGCTTGCCAGGGATGCCAAGGCATTAGAGCAGACTGTAGAGATAAAATCCATGAAGATACTTAAGAATATTGTGCAAGATGATGTCTCCAGCGCTACCCGGATTTTGTTCGAGGTAGCACTTCTAGCCAGTGCACAACTAACTAACCTGCGGGCAATAGAACGTTCAAATGTTGGAAGCTGGTGGCCAACCAATTGGTTCATACGGCTTTTGGGGGTAGCCTATCAATCATGGACACCTTAAGCGTCTGTGATCTTGGCACCGATGGCTCACCAGGAGCTCATTCGCAATTCGGAAGCATTGGCTGCAACTCAGGGGTCCAAGAAACCCTGTTGGTTGGATGAACTACCTGTGGTTTTCGTTCTGGCTTAATCATAGATTAGGCGCAAACAAAATCGAGCACGAACCAAAGCATGAACTGAATACACGGACGTACACCAAGATGATCGACAATCCTCGATTGACGCAAGCGAGAAAAGACCAATGGCAATGTAATTAATGCGAGTCGAACGTTTTGAAGGCAAAGCAGGGCACCGGGTGAGTCTGTCGCATTTTAACAAAAACTTGTGTGCGCCAAAAGCGAACTAATGAACGCCATCCGCATGGGTTGGTGATAAATGTTATTGGATCAGAGACTTGGCTACGGGTCTCCTGCAGGGAAAAGATCCCAACAATACTAGCCAAGGCCCTAGCCAAACCAGCTGACTGATCTATGCGTATCACAGCACGCACACTACATGTTCTAACTGTGATGAGTGAGCGAGTCGGGGAAAAGTTGCAACGGCCCACAATGGGGAGTAGGCCTATCAACGTACATTAGACTGCCTTGATTCTGTATCCGCGGTATGGATAGAAGGCAATGGAACGGATGAGCCTCACGGCGATAGTACAAGAAACATAAAGTGAGCATAACCGTTTGGAGAAAATGCACAAACCAGTAGATCCCTGATGCGTTTGTAGGTGCAATATTAAGAAGTCTCCGGGGTCAAAGCAGGTTTTCGTAGGTCTCCACGGCGGGAACCTTTAGCCAAGCAAAGCTAAACTCGCAAGGCAGCGCAACGGAGCGTGGAGTTGGTAGTTCACTGATGGTCCCTGATTGAATGCTTGGTTCATACACCTTTCGAATGACACCGGACATCCTGAGTTCCCAGTATACCCCTTTGCTACAGATCCCAATGAGTATAATACCACATTCTCCGTACTCCGTCCGCGGTTGGTTTGGACTCAGAGTTGAGTGATATCCTGTCAAGAGACTACAGCTTGACGCGGTGGGACGGATTGCGTGCCTCCATGATCCAACGAGCTATACAGGAAAGCTTATTTCGAGCCGAAGATCTAATCATGCCTGCAAGGTGGACGGGTAAAGGCCTGACGAAGCAGTCTCCTAGTGCTCCAAGTCGGAGGTTGATCTGAACTAGCAGCTCAGTCAGAAAAACGAGGTGAAGAATAATTGATAAAAGTAGACGGGCTTCCACTCAGCCATGCCCCGCTGCCTTGTGATCATGTTCTTGTCAGAACCGAAGGCTTTGGTTGAGAACCCTAATCGTTCTACGAATTAACGCCTGGAATACCTAGTAGTACCCGTTCATCAATCCTCATGAGTTACACGCCTACAAATAATTTCATACTGCATCGGTCGTCGCGCAGGATGATCAGGACCGCGCTGCCCATATCATCGAGCGGGGTGGGTAGTGATAAATATGCTACTGCTCAGAGTTCCCTCTCTTTAATTCAACCTCTCCCGTCTCCGACCCAATCTCTTTGACCCTTCTGCCTACCCATAGTGTCCCCACTGATAACACGCCCGATGCTCGCAACGGTTCGTTGTCAAGTCGTGTAGTAGGTGGCTTTCAGTCTGTTAGCTCGCATTTTCTCAAGTCTCGTCAGCCTCTGAATCTCAGTTCCTTCAATGTGCGCACCTTCACGCAGGCTAGCCAACAGGCGTATTTGACTCTGACAGTGGACTCAATTTTGATTGATGTCTGCTGCGTGAGTGAAACTGGAATTCAGGATGCGAGCAGAGCAATTCAAATAACTGCGCCTAGTGCTTCGCCAAGATATTCTCTGCACACTTCAAGGTACGAAGCAGCTCAAGCTACGGGTCAACGCGGTGTGGGAATAGTCTTAAGTGAGAAGGCTGAAGCAGCCCTTTTAGATTGGATCCCAGTCAACAGTTGCTTGTGCGCCTTGAGACTGCAGGGCTCAGTCGGTGTCCGAGAGGATGATAGTGTTAAGCGCAGTTTATTTGCTATCTCGGCATACGCTCCAACAGACTGCAGCATTGACATGGAGAAAGACGAGTTTTACGATGACCTCGTCATCCTTGTTCGGAAGAGCAAACACTGATATTGTAGTGGTGGCAGGTGATTTTATTGCACAAGTTGGAAAACCGAGTGCATCGGAATCCTGTTTAGGTGAGCGGTGCGCCTTGCCTGCTCAGCGAACAGATAACAGGGAAGAAATTCTCCAGTCTCTTGCAGCCAATAACCTATTGCTATCTAGTGCGAATTTCCGACACAGTTCGCATCGCACAGCGACACTGCGCTCTAACTCGACATGTACTCTGAGTCAGATTCACCCTATTGCAGTAAGTTATCGCTGTCGCAGCTCTATCCACAGCTCTTTCAATGCAATTTTTTTGCAGCTCGGTGGACATCGAGGCAAGCCACAAACTCAATTGGCTGACGAACTACTGTTTGATTCGGCTGTTCGCAACAGCCATGAGCAAAAACTGTTCGAGGAACTAAGAACTTCGACAAGCAACAATATAGACGAGCAGTAGGATCAAATTTAGCTGACCATGCATATGACAGCAGATTTTGCCCATGGCCCTAGATCTAACGTTCATCAAAGACACTGGATCTCGCAAGTCTTGCTGGGTCTGATGGAGCAAAAATGCCAGCTGCCTAACTGCAAGAAAGTGAATAAGATGCGTCGACGGCTGCGGCGTCAATTAAAGACAGGCCTTTAGAATGACCGCGAAAACCGCTGGGTTAGGTAGCCGAAGAGATGGAGGAGGCGGCGGCTTCAGGTAATAGTCGAAGACTGTTTAAGCTTATACGCGACAGCGGCGGGCCGCGAACTTCGGTTAGTGAAGTCGTGTGCGATAGGAATAAAGAGCTAATGTAGGAGTTGAACTGTGAAATGGAGGGAAGCTATGTAACCTAGACTACGCAGATGACGTTATGTGCCTTTTGGAGTCTGCGGACCATGCACAACGCGCACTAGATAGACTCTCGAGACCGGTCGCTCGCTTTGGCCTGTGCTTTGCACCTTCAAAGTGCAAAGTGCTGTTACAGGACTCGACGACAGCAGTGCCGAACTTGACACTGGGTGTAGATGAACTCACGATTGTGTACCGTTTAACCTACCTTGGTAGCTGCGTGTCCAACGATGGTAGCTCGGCAGTATATATCCAAGGCTCGAGCAGCTTACGCTGGACTGAAGCACTTGTGGCGTCGGCCTGATATTTGACTGGAGTTGAAAGGTCGTGTGTACTGTGCCGCAGTGTGCTCACTTCCGTTGTACGGTTGCGAGACGTGGATTATGCGTGTGGGAGATGTTTGTCGGTTAGAGGTTTTCGACCACCGATGTCTATGTAGTATGGCTTGGATTGGATGGAGTGACCGGGTGAGTAATGTGGAAGTTAGAAATCTAATACTAGGTGCCGGCTCTCAGATTACCTTGTTTCAACGTATAAAACTTAGTAGAATACGCTGGTTGGGTCACGTGTTGCGTATGGTGAACACTCTTCTACCATGTCGTGCCCTATTTTGGGTTCCTCCTCCCAAGAAATGGATGAAGCCATGTGGAGGTTAACAGATGACGTTGCAACGTGGGATGAAAAAATGTACAGAGAACTTAGGCAAATTAGGTGTCTCACGTCTTTGTGGTTGGGGTCCGAAAGATCCGTCACCTAGCTGGCTGGAGACACTGAAGGATATGGCAGTGGACCGCGAACAGTAGCGACCGTGTTGTCATGTTCTATCGAATCGGAATGATTGAACGAGTGCGTTTGTAGAGTTAGACTGTGTTCCGTTTGTTGGCTGTAGCAGCACCTTATCTTTTCCCACGTGTGTAGGTCCACTTTTTGTTCCCTTTGGATATTCACTCATTTTATAGAGACTTGTAACTCTGGGGAAAAGGCAGCGGTCAGCGAGGCTTAAGCTGCTGTTTAACGCTGAACGATGATGTTGATGATGACGATTCAGTGATATCCCATAGAGTGATCATTAAAGATCACTTAACCCGGTAGAAAGTACCACGGGTTCACCCCCCTCCCCTAACCTTCGTGAAAACAACTCCACGAGAAGATAGTAAACAGTACCTCCTCAACAGAGGATGTTTGCGATGTTTGGCCATTTGGAAGCATTCCGTGAGGTGTTTTGGACGTATGGCTAACTCAGAACCTGACAGACCTACCCTCGACCATGCTGAGGCGTTCGGAGGCTTTACAATCAACATTCCTGGACTGGTGTGCTCGTGACAGAGTCTACGCAAAAACGAAAGAGAGCGATAAAATGGCGAAGGTATTCATAAAATAAAGTAAAAATAGCTATATCTCATAGAATGCTCGGTAAAAATCAGTCAGCGTAGCTCATAGAGGCGTAACTGCACGAGTGACTTTGATGTAAACAGGATTTGCAGTTTTGCTGCATGGAACGTCTTATTGACAGCTCCGGACATTCTGTGATAGATGACGGCCGCTGGAGTGTCACCATTAAACGGCTAACTTATGTACAGGGCATTTTTACAGTTGCTTTCTTATGTCTTTCTTCAGACTGTCCCACTATTTTCTCAATGAAACATTCAAAATAGCCGTTCTGCCGAAAAACATTCCGTAGGAGTAGAAGCTTCTCTTCTAAAGTATCTTCAGTACAGATTTTCCGTGCCCTATTGACTAGGCAATGTATTAGGTTTCGTTTTAATGTAAGCGTTACAACACTGCTGAATTGAATCTGTTGGCCGTTCCAAGTAGCTTTCCTATGTACGGACAGCCGTGCGGAGCGATCCGCTTAAGCAAACATCCAAGTGTGCTAGCCTATCGTTTTCTTCCTTTTCAGAAGTGAACTGGATATTCCGATGGGCCTTGTTGAATTTGTGCAGCGTGTGTGATATCGACATTCTCGTCTACCACGCAAATTGTATCATTTACGTAACGTTTGTGGATTGTGAACTGTCCGATCAATGGTTGCAATAGGGTATTTTCTAGTTTTGCCATAAAGACGTCGGCGAATAGAGGCCCCAGAGGCGATCCCGTTGTTACCCCATCTTCTTGATGATAAACCTCCCCACTAAATTTGGATTGGACATTTTTTGTGCACATGAAAAGGAGTTGTCTCATTTCATCCACTGGAACACCTACGTCGATATTGTTCTCAAGGATGGATTCGCGTAAGTAATCAGTTGTTTTCTTGACCAGTACGTTTGTGCACAGCTTGATTTCCAGACTAACTTCTGCATAAAGCAACAAGTCAATCGCGCTAAACTGAAAATACGTGCACTTATTTCAGGAGTAAGCCATTAAATTATGTATTTTTACTACGAAATCTTCACAATTTTTTGTGTCTCACACTGTCAGTTCGGTGACAAATAAACGCAAAGATTGTAGATATTAAAAGCTCTCATGCAGAATAGTATTTCTTTTGCATAAATCAGCTACTTTTGATTGATCAGCCTTCCTCCGTAACGTCATTTTCATTTTCACATCAAATACAACACTCTTCACTTTGGTCGAAACAGTGACTAGCTTCCTTATCTTACACGGAAGATTTTGCCTGTACACTCTCGAAAACCACATACTGCTGTCATCTCTGTTAGTTTATTTTTGATTCCGTTAATTTCACCGATAACAGTAGACATTACAATAAATTAATAGTTTTATCAAACAACCCAGATGGGACCACTTCTTCCTGTGTTAGCTCCGTTATTCCCATGAACCGTGTGATGAGGGAGAAAATAGAAACCCAACTGAATGATCGAGTTATTGAGTTTAATAAAAGAGCCGGCCAGAGTACGGGCCGCCTGGTTATACATGTTACTTAGTGTTGTGCCCACCACTGATAACTGGATGAAGCTTAACCAGGCGGAGATACACACATGTACAGTTCAGTTAAATTTGCCCAATTAGCGACTTTACACTAATGTGCTCTGGTTTTGGTTACTATCTGACAGCATCGCATAATACCGAAAAAAATACTTAAGACAAAAGGACTAGAGAGAAGCGGAAACACTTCGAATGCAAGAACAGCACTATTTGCAGCGTTGAACCATATAGCCCAGTCTTCAAACATTGCGTTGGAGAACCTCGTGGAATCTGACTTAACCTACCCAGGACATTTTATCGGTTGGGATATCCATACCCCTTTCTGCCAGGTCAAGAAATGATCATATTCTAATCAGTACCTGCAATAGAGCAGTGTATATCGATAAAGTCAACTTGCGCCTGAGGTTTTTTCAATCTTCTGAACGATATTATACGTATGATCGGAGTGGGTTTGCACCTTCAGTGTAAAAGGCTCTCGCAAGACTGAACCGGTTCAAAGCAGGAACTTGTTCTTAGATAGGAAGAATTCGGTGAAGTGAATAAACTAAGTTGCTTGGGTAGTTGCACCCCATTAAGTGGTCATACATGGAATGCAGTGCTTCATCGCATGTATACATATATATAACGCTGGAAAACAAGCATAGGGCGGAAAGTGGGTAAAAGAGAGAAAATAATGAACAAGGGCAAATCAATTGCCTTTGTGTTTTCGAAGTACACGTTTTGACTTTTTATTGTTTTCGGTGTTTTTAAACAGGAATTCTGCAGACAGGACACGCAGCATTCATGCCAATGACTTCAGTTCTAAGCCATACCTCAGCGTCTCCAACCAACAACAATTCTCATCTTTTAGGCCCCAAACAGGAATGCGGGATGCGCCAACTTAGGCTAAAGCCGAAACTAACTCGAACATACCTCTACGACAGGTCAAAGCCTGACCGCTATGTCGCTTCCTCCAGTCTTGCCCAGCATGTGCAAAAAAGGCATAAAAAGGCGCACGATGGACAGGTATATGCATTTCGTGTTTCGACATTCGATGACGCACCTCGTTATTGTTCATCCGATGTTCCCACCAGGCTCGAGCCATGCTTCGGAGACATCAGTGGTCAAAACAGAAAGTTACCGGGCCTCTTCAACACGGATAGGCCAAGTCCAACAACCGTAAAGAAGAACACCACGAAATATGGCATTGTAACCCCTCTCTTGGGGAAAGCCGGATGTCTTGGCGATGCTACAAGTGTCGTAGGTTCGCGGAAGCTGCTCTGGCTTTCGCAATTTGCGATGAAACATTCTCCCCAACATCTTCCCCATGTGCAATCAAATGCTTGAGGTGCCTAAAGCCATTGGTTACTCTAACCGGCCACCACAAAGAGTAATTGCAGGAACAGGCTCCTGACAGCCTTGAAGAAGTATCGAGCACTTTGAAAGTGCAAAGCATATACTGTATTTAGAGATCTCAGTCGCCAAGTGGTCTATTGCGCGTTGGAATGAATGTGCAGCGTCACTGAACAAGGCGGTATCATCGCCATTCTTTAAGCCAAAAGCTTTGTTTACTGAAAGCAGTTCAACTCCACAACCTAAAAGACGAGAAAAAGCGTTCTGCAGAACAACGTCTATGACAGAGTTGGATAGAAATGAGGATAAAAGGCAGTTCTGCCGTACTCCACTGGAGACAACAAAGGGTGGCGAAAGGTGGCCAAAACCCCTAATCTGACCTGAGGTATGACGGTGAAACTCTTTGAGGACCAATACATACTTCTCAGGTACTCCATTCCTCAACAAACAGCTCCACAGTACAGACCTATCAACAGAATCAAGGGATGCTCGAATGTCCAGGCACACGATGATTGCTGGCTTTTGGAAAATAAAACAGTGCTCTAACAAATGTCCGAGGGTGAAGATTTAATCGATGCATCCAAGACCAGCGCGAAACCTAATCTGTTCATCACTAGTTTGCCCTTCACGCGTGTTGTACAGTCCGCGAATGGGGGACGGAATTCGCTTAGACGCCATTCAGACACCATTTAGGTTGATCCCCCGTAGTTAGCGCGATCGCTACACAAGCCGTTCTTGAAAATAGGGATACCAAACTACTCCCCTTACAATGAGGGGACTTTCGCAGATTACCAGACCTTGGAGAACAAGACTAGAAGTTCTGACCATTTCCATCCATCCATCATTACCTGGGGCTGGGAAAAGCCCATCGGAGCCCAGCTCTTTATGACCTCCTAAGGCTCGGATTTCCTTGAGGATCTTCGCCTCAGTTGGTGGATCTGTTGTAACAAGCCACTGGACGCTTGGTGAAATGGCTATGAGAAGGGCTGACGCTGAGGCCCAGCTTAATAATGCTTGGAAGTGCCCGTTCTCGCAAACAAGATTGTGGACAGGCGTACCATAAGCTTCGCAGATCATTTCGTACATATCCAATGCTCTACCCCACCGGTAGCCTGGGCAAAATGAAACAGCTTGCGGGAATTTCCAATGGCAGTTATGTGCGTTGTGGGCCGTTGTACTACTCGGTCGCCCAGTTCACAGTAGTGGATGCACCTCTAGCTTTTGCGGAGCCAAACGCGTTCTGCAAGACAAAAGAATCATTCCAGACGAATCGGTTCATACGCCTATTCTCGAAAACCTCGATGGGTCAGTGGAACACGACCAGAGGCTATGACCTTATTTTGCCGGCGAACCACACTCGCCATGTCACAGGGCCACCAGCGGGCCTTGTGGTATTACTTCAAGAAAAACGCTTACCAGGCAGTCGCTTACCAGGCTTATCACGCCCTCAACACTGTCACTTTCTGTCCACGGCCGCTTATTCGGTAGGCTCCAGGCTAACCTATCCATAGCTAAACACCTGGATAATGACCATTCCCTCATTCCTAACTCACGGACTCACCCAGTAGCAGGTAATTCTGTCCTTATCCAAATGTATAGAATTAATAACTAAAATGATCTGTTTTGGGTATCTTTACGATCAATCGAACAATTCGTCATCCATCTCATCTAACTATAAACGTTTGTTCCAGGAAACTTCATATATCTCCGCAAACACACTACTAAAGTGCAGTTTCCCTACATAGATCTCGCATGTTATGAAAAACGATTTCCATGTGTGTTCCGAGCATCTGCGTAATGAGTGCATGTACAATTCACCTGATGCAGTCCGGTGCAACTTCATTTTAGCCTGCGTACACAGCCAGCCAGTCGGAATCCGCGATGGCACACGAATGAAAAGCACACAAAGACTTGAGAGTTGTTGTCCCGCAGGTATCCCACCAACGGGAATTTGTTGTAGTTTCTGAATAAATATATTGTCCGTAAAAGTGCTCGAATAAGTATTCCAGCTGATACAGTTTTCTCGTTGTATTCCGTTGCGCAGTTTGTGTCTGAGTCATCCCATTGCATACTCGCAATCCGCAACCATTCTTTATTACCATTTCAATCTAGTATTTTAAGAGCCAGCTTTACAATCCTACCTCCAGTAAAGTCGGTCGTCCGAATTTCATGACTGAATCGACTCCACTACCTCTCCAACTTCCGGTATGCCATCAGAACAGGAAATGGTCATTTTGATGATAAAATCAAAACTCGGTCTCAACATTTGGACTGTCATAGACACCGTATCATGCACCGTCTTGGTTAGACTCATGACAATGGGCACAGAGCAAAAACGGTAGGCTCAACGATTTTAGCAAGATCGACCAAAAATACTACCGGCCAACGAAGGCTCGTTGAGAATGATCCCCTCTGACTGTTGTCGACTGTTACCGTAACGGAGCATGTAAGCAACATACACAGGCACGAGGTTAGGAGAAAACATGAAATTCGAAGTCTACTTTTTACGTGTGATTTGAACGTCATGAACTGGCAGATTGACCCATCCACACGTGACATTGAGGGCGCCTTAAGGAAAGTATCGTAGCTAAGTCGAGTCACGCACAGTAGGACCCATAGACGGTCAACAAAATGAAGGCTTTGTTTTCTTACACAACAAGAGTAAGCAAATCATCGAAATACACATGGGGTTCCGGTGCAGCAATTTCAACTATTACATTCTTTGACATTAATTTGGCCGGGAGGGGGAGGGGGTGAAATTTCGTCCAAACCTGCAAGACTGCAGGTCTTGATGGATTGCATCACGCTAGTCTCCAGGACTGTGTAACACACTTTGACACCCATCTTTTCTATTACCCATTGCCGGAAGCGCCCTGAACCATGCACCTTAAAGGAGGAAAAGGGAGTCTATGGCTCCTACTGCGGTTTCCCGGTACGGTTCGCTTACCTTTCTTTTCGCTCTTTTCGATAAGCATGTTCATCCACAAATAACCCTTCGTTTAGTCATTTCCTGTTTTAAGCTGAATGTAAAAGGTTGCCTCTCCAACTGTGTTGGCCAGTAGATGGCAGTGTGATGGATGAAAGCCGTGTCCCCGCTCACACATTCTTAGTCGAACGCCGAACTACTGAGCAACAAGTTTCTATAAAATGAGTGAATATCCAAAGGGAACAAAAAGTGGACCTACACACGTGGGAAAAGATAAGGTGCTGCTACAGCCAACAAACGGAACACAGTCTAACTCTACAAACGCACTCGTTCAATCATTCCGATTCGATAGAACATGACAACACGGTCGCTACTGTTCGCGGTCCACTGCCATATCCTTCAGTGTCTCCAGCCAGCTAGGTGACGGATCTTTCGGACCCCAACCACAAAGACGTGAGACACCTAATTTGCCTAAGTTCTCTGTACATTTTTTCATCCCACGTTGCAACGTCATCTGTTAACCTCCACATGGCTTCATCCATTTCTTGGGAGGAGGAACCCAAAATAGGGCACGACATGGTAGAAGAGTGTTCACCATACGCAACACGTGACCCAACCAGCGTATTCTACTAAGTTTTATACGTTGAAACAAGGTAATCTGAGAGCCGGCACCTAGTATTAGATTTCTAACTTCCACATTACTCACCCGGTCACTCCATCCAATCCAAGCCATACTACATAGACATCGGTGGTCGAAAACCTCTAACCGACAAACATCTCCCACACGCATAATCCACGTCTCGCAACCGTACAACGGAAGTGAGCACACTGCGGCACAGTACACACGACCTTTCAACTCCAGTCAAATATCAGGCCGACGCCACAAGTGCTTCAGTCCAGCGTAAGCTGCTCGAGCCTTGGATATATACTGCCGAGCTACCATCGTTGGACACGCAGCTACCAAGGTAGGTTAAACGGTACACAATCGTGAGTTCATCTACACCCAGTGTCAAGTTCGGCACTGCTGTCGTCGAGTCCTGTAACAGCACTTTGCACTTTGAAGGTGCAAAGCACAGGCCAAAGCGAGCGACCGGTCTCGAGAGTCTATCTAGTGCGCGTTGTGCATGGTCCGCAGACTCCAAAAGGCACATAACGTCATCTGCGTAGTCTAGGTTACATAGCTTCCCTCCATTTCACAGTTCAACTCCTACATTAGCTCTTTATTCCTATCGCACACGACTTCACTAACCGAAGTTCGCGGCCCGCCGCTGTCGCGTATAAGCTTAAACAGTCTTCGACTATTACCTGAAGCCGCCGCCTCCTCCATCTCTTCGGCTACCTAACCCAGCGGTTTTCGCGGTCATTCTAAAGGCCTGTCTTTAATTGACGCCGCAGCCGTCGACGCATCTTATTCACTTTCTTGCAGTTAGGCAGCTGGCATTTTTGCTCCATCAGACCCAGCAAGACTTGCGAGATCCAGTGTCTTTGATGAACGTTAGATCTAGGGCCATGGGCAAAATCTGCTGTCATATGCATGGTCAGCTAAATTTGATCCTACTGCTCGTCTATATTGTTGCTTGTCGAAGTTCTTAGTTCCTCGAACAGTTTTTGCTCATGGCTGTTGCGAACAGCCGAATCAAACAGTAGTTCGTCAGCCAATTGAGTTTGTGGCTTGCCTCGATGTCCACCGAGCTGCAAAAAAATTGCATTGAAAGAGCTGTGGATAGAGCTGCGACAGCGATAACTTACTGCAATAGGGTGAATCTGACTCAGAGTACATGTCGAGTTAGAGCGCAGTGTCGCTGTGCGATGCGAACTGTGTCGGAAATTCGCACTAGATAGCAATAGGTTATTGGCTGCAAGAGACTGGAGAATTTCTTCCCTGTTATCTGTTCGCTGAGCAGGCAAGGCGCACCGCTCACCTAAACAGGATTCCGATGCACTCGGTTTTCCAACTTGTGCAATAAAATCACCTGCCACCACTACAATATCAGTGTTTGCTCTTCCGAACAAGGATGACGAGGTCATCGTAAAACTCGTCTTTCTCCATGTCAATGCTGCAGTCTGTTGGAGCGTATGCCGAGATAGCAAATAAACTGCGCTTAACACTATCATCCTCTCGGACACCGACTGAGCCCTGCAGTCTCAAGGCGCACAAGCAACTGTTGACTGGGATCCAATCTAAAAGGGCTGCTTCAGCCTTCTCACTTAAGACTATTCCCACACCGCGTTGACCCGTAGCTTGAGCTGCTTCGTACCTTGAAGTGTGCAGAGAATATCTTGGCGAAGCACTAGGCGCAGTTATTTGAATTGCTCTGCTCGCATCCTGAATTCCAGTTTCACTCACGCAGCAGACATCAATCAAAATTGAGTCCACTGTCAGAGTCAAATACGCCTGTTGGCTAGCCTGCGTGAGGGTGCGCACATTGAAGGAACCGAGATTCAGAGGCTGACGAGACTTGAGAAAATGCGAGCTAACAGACTGAAAGCCACCTACTACACGACTTGACAACGAACCGTTGCGAGCATCGGGCGTGTTATCAGTGGGGACACTATGGGTAGGCAGAAGGGTCAAAGAGATTGGGTCGGAGACGGGAGAGGTTGAATTAAAGAGAGGGAACTCTGAGCAGTAGCATATTTATCACTACCCACCCCGCTCGATGATATGGGCAGCGCGGTCCTGATCATCCTGCGCGACGACCGATGCAGTATGAAATTATTTGTAGGCGTGTAACTCATGAGGATTGATGAACGGGTACTACTAGGGAGTCCAGCCGCTAATCAGAAAAGGCACCAATCTTTTATCCACATAAGTATATATGCATGTGCATACACAACGAGTTGGAATTAACGAGCTAGTTAGTCGCATATACCCTACGGTCACTCAGCCAAGGGCATCTGCGGCATCATCTCGGTCTTTAACCGCAGTGAGTGCGGCGCTGAATCTAATGCTTTCAGTGGTATCTCGAATGGCGGATCGAATTATTGATCTAGTCACCTTTTGAACGGCTGTTTGACTCCTGCTTGCAGATTTCTCCGGCAATGAGCTCCACGGAAAACCCACCGCCACGGTAGAAGCTTGGTCCCTAGTCCTCAGCAGCGGGTGAGGTCTCTTCAGCCTCAGTGAGCGGCTACACAAAGTTGATAAAGGTAGTATAAGAATATCTTTACGGTTTTGGGGTACCTCTTACGAGTGTAAGATTCGATCGCCTGGACTTTATGCTATACAGATTCAAAGCACGCAGTCTTCAAGTATGAGGCTAAGTTTATGAGGCCACGTACGCGTTGTGGCTCTTTACTGGACTCTCCACTGTGGGTTGGCCGGAAAGCTTGAAGGTTTACTTGAGGAAGCAGCCTGATTGGCACTGAATGTAAGTTTGGGAATGAGCTCATCAAGAAAGCGACTTGGGTGGTTCAGAGTGATCACTGCCTTCCGGGCTAACAGGTTGCGGTTGGCTGTTTCAGAAAGGTCGTCTACCAAAACCGATCTCAGATGCCTCTCCTCCCCACTGACTAACTGTCTCTTAGTCCAACTCCCAGTATAAAAGCAAAAATCGTCGTCAATGGACTACCGGAGCAGTTTACCGAGGTCTGCCTCCAGTACGCGTGCTTAGCGTAGATCACTTTTTACGGCAGATTTTCAAGTCGTCTGCATACAGTAGAACACTGAAGTCAACTTGGAGAGAAATATTCACGAAAATGGTGGACCACCCTGGGCCTAGTATGGATAAAATACCTGAGGTGACCAATTTACTGCAGAGAAACAGGCTCATCAGGACCCAAAATTCTTGACCACGGAGTTAGTAAGATACCCACTTCATGAATGCACTGTTTAGCCTTACTTCTGGCAGTCGGGAATATAACGGAAAGCCTTTGAGAAATCCAGCAAAATCATATTTATCGGAACTTCTTTGTCATCGGCCTGCCCGTAACATTTTAGAATCCCAATGCGATTTGTCTGGCACGTCGTACATCTCTTAAAGCCGCGCTGTGCATCGTACAGGTGGCCATCCTCAGCGAAAGTGCGTAGGGTACCGTCGGTCAGGCTTCCCACTACTTTCGAGACTACTGGCTAGGCGATGAGCTTAAAGTTCTGGCCGACTGCTAGACTTGAAGATCGGGGAACACTAGCGATCTAATCCCCCCAATACCAATCTCTGGTTTAAGTGTATGTTTCGTGCATGCAGTGGCCGCAAGCGCACTTTCCGTACGCCATAGCTTGGTTTCTGTACGTTGTCCGGTTTCAAATACACTCGGTTAGCACCAAGTTTATGCATACGAAGAGGGTTTGTCACGTATGCATAGATGTCCCTATTACACCATGAAGGTCTCCCATTCTTCAGGGACTCTGTCTGCCCTCATTAAATGGTCAGGTAGTCCATATAACGGATGGGCTAGCTTCCCATCACACTGCCGAGGCATAATAGGCGATATCACATTGACGCCTGGAGATTTACTTGCCGTTAACAGGCTTAGGTTTCACCGGATCTGTGGTGCAAAGATGGCCGTTACTTGCTCTCTCATTTATTTCAAAATCAGCCGCGGTAGGAAAGATCACGACCAAGTAGCTGAGGATCAAAATCTTCTACTAAGACTTCAGACTCCAAAAAAGCAAACAACTGATAACCTAATGCAAAACCAAAGGTGTGCGGAATGCAACACGCCAGTATGGTGCTCATTCATGGGGTGTAAATGATCAGATCTGCAAGGCAGAAAAGAAGAAACCTTGTGAACTGGAGCCCAGTAAGTGAGCAGGTTCACAAGGCAAAATTTACCAGATGGCAACACAAAGAAAAGAAACCCAAACGAACGCCAGTAGTAGCACAACGAGCTCTACCCAGTGCCGGTTCCAGATTACAGGATTGTACTACGAGTTGCGAGATCGTCCAGGCCCTTGTATCGAGAACAACTTGGATCATTTCAGCGAACACCTTGAATTTGAAGTCTTGAGGCATTGCTCGGGTTCACAGCTAATAAGCTCTTTTGTTTTAGGTCTGCAGGCTCGTGTTGGAGAGTTGTTGGGAGAGCACCCAGCTGAAATAAGTGAATCTGAGAGAGCGAGCGGCATTTTCTCTGGGACAACTGGACCGCGTCACACTAGTGATGGCCTCAAAAATGATATGCCGCCAGGCGCCAATTAGAGAAGAGTGAGTACTCTGGGCTGGCCGGGAGATTATTCCCTTAGTCTTAGATGGATATCCTTTTTCTAAAAATGAATTTGCTAGCTGGCGTAGTGATTTCCACGGGGAGCGCGTTCCATAGGCATACCACCCTATAGTAAAAGAAACTGGCTGTCATGGGTGTTTGAGGTGTCGTTTTGAAAACCGAATGTCCCCTAAATGGCTAGGGAGGGTAGCGGTCAACATATTTCTCTACTTGGCATGGTGTAAAGAGACAGTACACCAGGAAGATATAATCACGGGTGCGCCTCGGATCAACAAGGTGCAGGTTGGGCTTCAGGAAGTAGGAGGGGTGCATGAGCCTTCAGCCGATTTTAGTGGAGTCCCCTCGAATATTTTCTGATGTGTCCCGATGTCTTGCGAGGCCAGATTGCACGTTTGGTTCCTCTATTCTAGCAGTGGCCTAGAAACGTTTCCGCTCGCCATGTGGAAGTTTGCAATTGGCAAAGACGTGAAGGGCTTTTTGGATCCAGTTTAGAACTCCTAACACTGCCGTGTTGACAAGCTGATGGAAATGAGAGGAGGGAGGGTTAGTTTCTAGCCAGAAACTTAACACTTTGTGACAATCAATCCCGGCCAACGCAGCGGTCTCGATGATGGTGAATATTTATTGATCTGCTATGCCAAGTGGCACGGTTGCTTATTTGTAGTCATTACTGAGAAGACTTCAACCCTCAGATCATCTCCAGGTGTTGCCTATGGCTCGTCGCAAAAGTTCGGAATTGGAACTCCAAAGGGTCGCGTCGTCCGCAAACATGGTAATGCTGATGGGGAAGGCTTGAGGGTGATCATTCATGTAAACAAGAACAGTAGGGGACCCATAACCGAACTGGGTCTCGTTGCCGGAAGGCCTTGTGTGTGTTCACTTCGACGGTTTGGCCGGCTAGGAAACCGCGTAGGTTTCTAGCATAGGGCCAACAAAACCACAGCTTTAAGGCTTACGGATACGTTCAGTTCAGCGAGCAGATGACAAAATTTCGGCTTCCAGCCACTCGAGTTTTCAGACAGGTGTGTCATTGGCCTGTCTCCGTAGCTCTAAACTTCTTTTGTCTCTGAATGGTGGAATACCAGTTTCATTATCAGATCCAACGGATATATTTTTTTGTTCTCACCTGAAACTCGCTATTCCAGATCTGGGTATACCACCACCTGGCAAGAATCCAGAGCTTCATTAAATCCATCAACATCAATATTAACAGCATGCCATGGCGGCCGGCTCCCTGATGGAAACATTCGATTCTTTAAGAGCCTGGGGCTCACTTGAATATTTGCGCGGTTGCCCTGCAGTCCTAAACCAAGCCAACTATTTCCCCTACATGGGAAGATTGAATAATTCCAGGCTTATTATCCCCAAAATACTTTGCACCATTTTGAACGTCTTAGTTGAATAATCGCAAGCACGTCGATCTCTGAGAGAGAAGGTGCTAAGTTCCTGAAGTCTTCCGTAATTACTTGAAATACCTCTGATCATCCATCTTCTCGGTGGCCAGCTAGAGCACTCTTTATAGGTAATCTTTTCGTAGGTAAGGCGCCTCGGCTTGAAAACAATACTCCAGTTGCGGCCTTACGATATTTGCGCACAAGGACCCAAACACCGCGGGTTTCCTGCAAGATATCGCTGATGTAAGCCCGAAATCCTTCCCTCTAGCTTCCTTAGATTTGATTGCATAGTTTGGAGGGTTTAGAATTATCCGTGACATTTACACACAAGTCCTTGTATTGCAAGCATCCAAAACCTCACCCATTCCATTCCCCCTATGCTCTCCTTCAGCGGTCAGCCTTGAATAACTGGCTAGGTCCAAAGGAAAGTCCCACTTACAGAGACCAGGATTTGATTGCATCGTTGTCCTCATCCAGGTCTTCACCTGATAATTTGTCTTCATTAGCAAAAATAGAGCGTGGGTCAGCCATGTTCGTTGCTAGGTCGCCGATGAATATGAGGACGAATGTGGGTCCTAGTAACAATCCCTGGGGAACACCACTTGGCATATCGGCGGATGCCATCATGTGCCCTCCAACACTAAGGCTAAAAATCCTTCTTCGAGAAAGCCATTTACTCATGTATTAAGCCGCCCTGTTGTTCCCACTGCTTTCATTTTGTGTTCCAACTGAGTCGAAAGTGCTGCAAAAGTTCCCGGAACAGACTCCTACCTTTTGGCCCTTGTCTAGGCGTTTTGTGACCTATTCCAGAACAAAGAAAGAACTTTTGTAAGGCACGATGGTTCTACAGGGAACCTGTCTTGTGCTGCTGAAATAGCGCTGTTATTCGATAATTGCCCGAATACCTGCCTGCTAATGATCTCCTGGCACCTAAACAAGATAAAAGTTAGACTCAGCGGTTCACATTTTTCGAGAATTAATACTTTCTCCTCCTTGAGGGAGGCATTTTAGAGCTGTGTGACAGAGACTACAAACATTTACGCCAGTGGTCCGGTGGTTGCCAGGTGAATCCCCTGCGGGACGGCAGCACTGAACTTATTTAATGTGTTTATCTCCGTCACAATCCATTCTTCGGATACAAAGAGCTCCGGAATTTCAAAGATCTGGACAGTTCCCGCGATTCCTAGCTTGGTATGGGCTTCATGGTGCAAGCGGAAAATAGGTCTGAACGCTTCCAATAAGACATTCTCTTTTCATTTTTCCGTCAACGCTAGGTTCCAATTCAGTTCGACTTCCAGTGAGATTACAGGACTAAATGGCGAGATGCCTGATCGCTCAGGTTCTTGCACCGTAAGCTCCTTGGATCTGAAAGGAGGGTGGAAAACTCTCTTCAGTTCCTACAAGGGAAGAGACAATTAATGAGACGCTTTTCTCTCGACCATCTCCTCAACTTCACAATTCACACACTGTCCTCCCCGAGCACAGCTAGCCATGTATTGTCTGGTCTCCCTTTGAAGGCGCGCACTGAACCAACCTCTACCACATCTCCCAATAACTTATTCCAGCCATTCACCACTCGTGTGGCAAACGGTTTGCCCCTCAAACCGGTGATTACGTTTTCTCGCAGAATCTCTTTCTCGTTACCTCTAATTGTGTCATTCCCCCGTATCTGGAATAGAGCTCCACGGTGACCCCGTATCTCGACCAGACCCTTAATGACCTTGAAGGTCCGTATTAAGTCGCCTCTTTCCCTAAGTCTCTCCTGGGAACATAGGCCAAGCGCCCTCAGCCTCTGCTTATATCCCATGTGCCTGAACTGCCCAAAGCACAGTGTAAAGACACGATGAACCTGTTCCAGAATTTACCTATCTTTTGCCAAATATGTTCTCCATGCCTGGACACAGTATTCCAAGTGCGGTCGGACAGATTCCTTGAACAATGGCCGAAGAACGCTAGGCGTCCTTGATACTACGGTTCTGGTAAGTTGGCCTAGGGCACCCCAAGCCTTCTTGGCTGCCTTCTGACATTGCTGACTAGGTCGGAAGTCTACACTCACGACTATCCCGAGGCCTCTTGCTTGCTGGGTCTGGTCCATGGCGACCTGATGCCCAAGTAGACCCAAATGGCGGGGGGAATTTTCTTCTTCTTCCATGAGCCGCTGGCTTTTGCCCAAGTTCAACGGAAGATCCCAGCTGACCGACCATTGGTAAACTTTATCCAGATCTCTCTGGATAGCCTCACTATTTGCTGTCCCTAATAGTTTGATGTCGTCGGCAGACACCAGACACGGATTTTCCAACCTATTAGCTATGTCGTTGACATATATCAGGAAGAGCAGTGGCCCTAAGACAGCCCCCTGAAGTACCCCGCTGTGTAACAATCCTCTATCCGATGAACACCTCTCGACTCTCACCCTGAAAGAGCGACCCTTCCCTTCCAGTTTTTCAGAGGGCCAGCGCAGTCTGAAAATTTCCCTGGAATCTGCATGTGCTCAGCATGCTTGGCATGTTCCTTGCTAACTTGTACTCAAGCAAGTAATTTGGTTTTCGTTCGAGCTTCTGCGGTTTAGTGTGAGCTTCTATGTAGCTTTTTTTGCCTATGATGGTTAAAATGCATTTCCTACGTCACCCAATTCTTTAGAGGTCTCGTTGTTTGTATTATTTTTAGCCGTCACCATGGAGATGACGATTGTACTTGAGGAACTTAGAAGGGACAACCTCCGACATCAGCCTCATTTGTCTTTCTTTAGTGAATTTCCGACTTTCCTCTACTATCGGGCTTCTGTGTTCCACTAACCGGGGCATAGGTGCCGCAGTCTTCATTTCTTCATCCCCCCGCCCACTATAACACTGTAGATAGACTCTAGCTGGCGGCTGGTTATGCCCCTAAAAGAACACCTTAGCTGCCGCGTGGCCAGATTTGCCTGAAAGCCACCTGGTTGTTAACCTTCCTATGTCCCCTTGGTAACTGGCGATCACCAACTACTTTCAGGGCTTGCGCTTTATTGCGGGCTTTTTTGTAGCCCTTGTACGTATAATGGCGAAGATGCACTTCGTAAATTGCCTAGCTCTTATTTCGAGCTCTTATAGCCCCCACTACTTTTGGTCACTGCGATGGTGGATGACGTTTGGACTTAATGAACTTAAGAAGAATTGTAACCTATAGCTCAGCGGAATTCCTCGAAAGGCTTTTTTATATCAGAATTCACAAAGTTACTGCCGTAGAAATGACCCTGGTGCATTATGTTCTGTGTGGTTATTTGTTCGCACTCGCCGCGTGATTTCGGTGCTCCCTGTCTTGGGACCTACGTGAAGCACGCGAGTATTTTCTCCAAGCAAAATTGGCTCTCGTATGGGTCTTTGTGGTCACACATTTAAAGTTCGGTGTTGCCTGCATTTTGATGAGCTTTATAAAACAGCATCATAAAAGTTATGGAGCAAGTGAATTCGGGATCAGACTTACTTTCACGGATTTATAACTGTATCCAAGAGCTGAATTAAACAGGACACCACAACCTGCACGGTGCGCCGTCAGAAACGACCATTTGGATCGCAGGAGGTAATTTCAACAATCGATGACAAAAGCGCGGAGCTCCCAGCACCATAATTCAAAATGACTCCAGTATTTTTTCACAGTATCTCCCAACTAATTCGCTTCTAAATAGTCATTTTTAGAATTGGGCAAGATTGAACCACCCGAACATTAAGATCCTCGTTGATCAATATGGTATGAGTTATTATTCGGCTAATTTTTCATCCTACTTGAAATGGTGTGGCCGGGTTTTTCGCCTCATAGGTCGCTCTTTTTGTTAGGCCAAACAAGGCAATACTTTAATAAGCTTATTGCAATATATATGTATGTATGCATATACGGATTATGTTGACTAGAAGTCATAGCTCCTTCTACGTAAATTGTGGTTGTAATCACTCGATCACTAGCTTTTGGCTGCTGTTAATTCATTCTTGTATATTGGTCCTTCCACCCAAAATATTGGGAGGTCTAGTTCTAAACACAGCCTATCAGTTCAGTTTCAACCACTAGCAGTTACCATACGGTTACAAGTCCGTGGTTCTCCCGTGACTGTTGCAGTCAAAGAGTTTCTGGTCGGAAGTCAAGACTGCTGTGAACATGGCCTCAAAGCACCTAAGAATCTGCTGCCTTTCCCGTGCTCCGTGACATCTAGTATTGAAGCCATGTGCTTCCTTTCATTATGTGCTGCTTTACGACTAGCAGTGGTATTCTGTATCTCTTACTTTCCCATATTTGTGGCAACAAGACTAAATGGAGCCTAACCAGACAGTCAATAAACAGGATATGTAAACCCGATTTAGGTTACGCTTGGAGCACTAACAACTTACTCATTCATTTTATGTTTAACTCTGAATACCTAAGGGATTCTTTGCCTACTATTACGCGCTGGAATGCCGACACCAGTCTTGAAAGATTTTTCAAACTTCGCAATTGTTTTATGATCTCGTTTATTGTTGCTACTATCTCTGATGCCTTCAATCAGTCGTCTCGTTTCTAGTTTAGTCCCATCCAGCGTAATCAGGCGAGAACGATCTAGTGGTCCTTGACCAGTCAAAAACACAGTTCGCTTGTTGGAAGTCGTTTCCCACCTGATGAAGTAATTGCGAGATTAAGAGCCACAGAAAAATCCCTGTTTACTGCTTTGTTTTCGTCAATTACAAACAAACAGTAGCCGGTTCGATTCTTGCTCAGATTAGCGAGTTTTTGATGAGTATTTTTCATGCTATTCCTCCAAACTTTATGGTCTTTTAGCATTTAGATTATCCGCGGCAGCAGATCTAATTAATGTACAGAGTGAACGAAGAATTGTGGATCAGGTGATGTGTTAATTCTGAAATCGTTGCGTTCGTCTGTGGCAAAGGTGGCTGTAATATTCAAGTGAAACTTCAGCTACTACCTGTAGCTCATTTTGTCGTACAAAACTGAACATGAAAAGATCTTTCCTCAACTACTGAATTGTCAATCAAAAACTGTTCCTTTCCTGAGATAGTTATCTCCGGTACCCCGCAGCTCTAAAGTGAGGGCCTGAGTCCAGCAGGTACAAGAATCTCCTATATTAATAAGAAAGTTGATTACGTTGGTTTCCTGCAGTCAGTAGTCATTTTCACTCTGACTTTCTCTTAAAGTAATTTATGACATCTTTCCACACCTCTGTTGACATTTTAACCTGAATAGAGAGTACTGCCATTCAGCATCCATCGACGCTGGATTTTTCAGGGCAGTTTTCGGTCATAAAGCCTCGGCGGTTAGGCAAGCGTACGCCGGTTACTATTTACAACGACAGGTCACTGGTTCTGATGAGCGCACATTGCGGTGATTGGAAAACCATTCTAAAATGGGTATCGGTTCTCTACTTACAGGATAACAGAAAAGGAATGTTTTGAGTAAGGTGTGACACATTAGGATTTGGAATCTCATCTGAATCGTTACGGACATGCATAAATGGTGAATTATAGTATGAGTAACACGGTGACTAGTTGCAAGGTTTTCGTCGTTTAGTCCAGGATATCGTTCGGAAACAGGAAACAAGAGATGGCTGAAAAGATGATTGCCGGGAAGGCCTGCCCGATAAGCAGCAACAACCACGAAATTGACGATGTGCTTCTGTGGATATTTTGATTCTCATACCGTAGAAAAACATCTTGAAGAGGTCGGAGAAATTTTCCCCAGATGACCACGCATAAACTAAAGGAAGTTTGGAAATTCATCCGGAAAATGTGATAAAGATTTCCCAGTCCGACCGTCTTTCTACTGGTGCGCTGCTGTCTTTTTTTCTCTTTGGTATCTCCGTTTTCTCCTAAGTTTCTCTGTTTTTGATAATATTGTTTGTTCTCCTCCTTTTGTTTCAACCTTCGTTCAGTTAACCTTCCCCTGCTTTCGGCTTTTCCTCTCTTACCAAATTCTCATAAGATATCATCGTGTTTTTCTTAAGTGTTTTCCTTTTTTGCTCGCTCTCTTGATGTTCCTCACAATTTTCTTTTAAAATTCAACTGTACTTTTTACTACAACCTAGATATAATTGCGATATCATTTCTTCAGTTGAATTTTCCATCTTACGCCTCACTTGGCCATATTTCCGATTCGTGGATCCATCCCTCATTTTGTTGGCGAGCGAATTTTTGATGTAGCTTATCTCGCTACACACCTGACTTACTTGGACATTGTGGATGGCTATTCTATACCAGGGTTCGCCGTCTACTTTATCCATTCGTCGTCCACTGTGGCGAACCTCAGAGTCTAAGGTGTACGTTCTCACAGATCCAGCCACGTGCAAAGAACAACACAGAAAGGGAACCAATGGACGATTTAACCAAGAATATCGTGATTATTCCTTATGAAAAGTATTTGACTTGGACAAAAGACGAAA
Source organism: Fasciolopsis buskii (assembly GCA_008360955.1). Lineage (NCBI taxonomy): Eukaryota > Metazoa > Platyhelminthes > Trematoda > Plagiorchiida > Fasciolidae > Fasciolopsis > Fasciolopsis buskii. The sequence goes on along the minus strand of LUCM01009770.1, from coordinate 33,941 downwards.
TGTGTTGAGCTGTTTTTCAGAAGAAGTTCCTAAACGTGCAACTCATTCTACAGCTTCGAGGAAGAACTACCTATTCCTTTTGACGACAGTAACTTGTTTAAATATTCTGACCATGTAGTTGATATGCCGGGTGAATCCTTTTTAGTTTTTTCTGACTTTATTGATTATACACCATTTTTCAAAAGAAAGTTCGCGTCTGAGTTAGAACTGACAGGTGAGGGTTTTTCTCTGATGATAGAATGATCGGAACCGGCGTCTTTCAAATTGGAACGCCATGATGTTGACCACGCGACCACTGCCTGATCGTGTGCAAATCACCTGGGTTGGTGCTCTCGTATTTCATACGACCAATTTCCGACCAGCGATGACTATATTTTTACCGTCCTGAAAAATTTTCGTGATCCTCGTAGCTTGCAATATCACCTGTTTTGCGGCACTACAACAAAATGCATTGACTGCAGTAATTTCACTACAAGAATCACTGACATTCTGTGGTATATCCGACAATATTTTTCGCACAATAGTGACTTTTTGAAAAATGCCGTCGAGGTTAACCTATGGTGAAAGTTTTGATATAAACTTGTTGCCGGTCAAAATGCTTCTTAACAATAAATCAGCGCAGTAAATAGCAAAAATTATTCAACGATATCAGGTTTAGAAAATAGGATACAAGCGACGGAAGCATCAAGTGGTATTCACAAGGAACCGTAGGATTACGATCCAAGAGACATGAACAACCTTCAGGAATTATGGAAAACGTGATGTACCATT
>LUCM01009770.1:0-30576 GCA_008360955.1 Fasciolopsis buskii | reverse complement strand
AATGGTACATCACGTTTTCCATAATTCCTGAAGGTTGTTCATGTCTCTTGGATCGTAATCCTACGGTTCCTTGTGAATACCACTTGATGCTTCCGTCGCTTGTATCCTATTTTCTAAACCTGATATCGTTGAATAATTTTTGCTATTTACTGCGCTGATTTATTGTTAAGAAGCATTTTGACCGGCAACAAGTTTATATCAAAACTTTCACCATAGGTTAACCTCGACGGCATTTTTCAAAAAGTCACTATTGTGCGAAAAATATTGTCGGATATACCACAGAATGTCAGTGATTCTTGTAGTGAAATTACTGCAGTCAATGCATTTTGTTGTAGTGCCGCAAAACAGGTGATATTGCAAGCTACGAGGATCACGAAAATTTTTCAGGACGGTAAAAATATAGTCATCGCTGGTCGGAAATTGGTCGTATGAAATACGAGAGCACCAACCCAGGTGATTTGCACACGATCAGGCAGTGGTCGCGTGGTCAACATCATGGCGTTCCAATTTGAAAGACGCCGGTTCCGATCATTCTATCATCAGAGAAAAACCCTCACCTGTCAGTTCTAACTCAGACGCGAACTTTCTTTTGAAAAATGGTGTATAATCAATAAAGTCAGAAAAAACTAAAAAGGATTCACCCGGCATATCAACTACATGGTCAGAATATTTAAACAAGTTACTGTCGTCAAAAGGAATAGGTAGTTCTTCCTCGAAGCTGTAGAATGAGTTGCACGTTTAGGAACTTCTTCTGAAAAACAGCTCAACACATTTCGTCTTTTGTCCAAGTCAAATACTTTTCATAAGGAATAATCACGATATTCTTGGTTAAATCGTCCATTGGTTCCCTTTCTGTGTTGTTCTTTGCACGTGGCTGGATCTGTGAGAACGTACACCTTAGACTCTGAGGTTCGCCACAGTGGACGACGAATGGATAAAGTAGACGGCGAACCCTGGTATAGAATAGCCATCCACAATGTCCAAGTAAGTCAGGTGTGTAGCGAGATAAGCTACATCAAAAATTCGCTCGCCAACAAAATGAGGGATGGATCCACGAATCGGAAATATGGCCAAGTGAGGCGTAAGATGGAAAATTCAACTGAAGAAATGATATCGCAATTATATCTAGGTTGTAGTAAAAAGTACAGTTGAATTTTAAAAGAAAATTGTGAGGAACATCAAGAGAGCGAGCAAAAAAGGAAAACACTTAAGAAAAACACGATGATATCTTATGAGAATTTGGTAAGAGAGGAAAAGCCGAAAGCAGGGGAAGGTTAACTGAACGAAGGTTGAAACAAAAGGAGGAGAACAAACAATATTATCAAAAACAGAGAAACTTAGGAGAAAACGGAGATACCAAAGAGAAAAAAAGACAGCAGCGCACCAGTAGAAAGACGGTCGGAAATGGGTAAATTCGCATGAGAAACAGATACGCACCGACCAATCACCAGGTGATTCTTAAATCCACTTATCAACCGTTCACGCTCCTCACGATTCAAATGATATTGTAGGGAGAAACTGAGACAGGAGCGCACCAGTATAGGGGTGGTTGGACAGAAGAATACCGGGTACGCATAGGTGAAGAGCGGCAATAACCGCCAAAGCGGGTGTGTTCTTCGTTCGAGGCAAATGTTCTTCATCCATCCTTATGCGAAATATTGTACTCTATAATATAACTTACCGACTTGTTTTTCTTCGGAAAATACAAATTTTCTGTAAATTTCTTTTTCTCTAACTTATCTTTTTCTTTCGAATCCAGACTAATTCCTTTAAAATTATCTTTCCTTTTTTAACAACAAATTTCATTCAAAACTGACTTCTTCTTTGGGTGAGTTCAATGCGTGTTATCCCACAGGATATTTTGAGCCGAATCTCTCCTCGAACAATATTTATTTGCCTATTAGCCATGTGAAATACATACACTTGAGCTCTAAGCAACTAACTGCATTGTCGTAAACTAAATAGCACCGAATATTCACTTTAAGCCGTATTGACCATACCGATCTACACTCGCTTTAGTTTATGAAACTTTACTACGAATAACAAATAAAGTTCGATACTGATCTGGTATCATCCAAATAATACCGTTTTCTATATTCTGCTCGAATTTGAGCTTGCTTATCAAGTGTGTCACATATTCATACTGAAAGTTTAATAGTGTGGCACGTTGATGTATCGCAGCTGATAAAGAAAAACGTCGTGTTCAGATACTGCAAACCGCATAGTGTCACAACAACCTTTTGTCCTTTTGAGCCCACCTAGGTTTATCTAGTACCTCACATTTCCATGTACGAGTTCACAAAAATAAGAGTGCAAGAAATCCGCGACTGCTTATAGTCTACATTCCAAAATTCCAGTTTCAGCTGAACCAAAGCACCCACTGCTCATTTCCTGCAGCTGCATTTCTTTGAGGGTGCCAAAAGGTCGCTCCTAATTGTCAGCTTACTGCCAAGTGACTTATAGAAGTACTGCGGCTTCCCGAACGTTCGTACTTGGTGCCTCGACATTTCTATTGTTCAGCACGAATTAATGAACCCTACGAATTTGAATTGCAAACCTTCTTACAAGTCTCTTAGTCACTCGAAAAAGCCTTAACGTACTAATCTTGACGGAGTTAGTCCTTAGTGCATGTTCATGTCTAACACAAAAAATTATCAACCGCACTCCTCAGTTCCCGGGGGAATAAAGCGGCTGCGACTTATGAATTTATTCAATCTGATTAGTCATAACTTCACTCTTTTAGACACACTTTCTGTGTATAATATGTGGACCGATGAGCTTTCCAGGTTTATTCATTTCAAACTCCTCCATTTCAAGGGAATTACAAATCCGTGCGGGTTTAGTAGCGAACGTTTACGATGGTTGTTTGCGTAATTGATCACGGTAGAGTGAAAGTATATGACGGAGCTTCTAATAATTCACGTGTTTCAAAGACACTAGATCTTTACAAAAGCTTTCTTCAGTGTCTCATGTCAACAGTCACATGTTGAGCAAACACGAAGATCAAAGGCACTACAAATGTGCTTTTGCAATAGCATTCCTTTTGCAAAATCTCAGCTGTTTTTGATCGATCGGCCTGCACCAGTAACCATTTTCATATTCGCATTTCTCACATGCAGTACTTTTCATACCGTTCAAAACAATGAGCAGCTTCCCCATTACAAGTGGGATATTTTACTTTCATAACCTAGAAAGTCAAGTAGCGTTGCCATTTTTGTTAGTTTATTTTTGATTCAGTCAACTGTAGTGACAAAATCGGGCAATATAGTGAGTCCTTGATCAGGTTTATCATCAACTGTGAATGAGATATGGTATGGACCGATTTGGTCTTCTACCCGATGTAATGTTACTCTAAGTAGTGTGAACACAAATAGATGATAGTTAAATGACAAATTTATTGGTCTAAGACAGGAGTTCCTCAGTTTAGAGGCTACCCGATCGTATGGGTCAATACTTCACAAAACTGTACCGATTGTTGTTGTGTTCAAAGAAGATATCTCAGTGAGGCTGCATCAGGCAGAAACACACACAGACAATTTATTTGAGATTTTACTATTATCACCCCTGTACCAATGTGCTCTGACATTAACTGTTACCTGGCAGTATCGAATATCAGCGAGGGTAAAATCAGAACAACATAATTCGGAAGAAGCATAAAGAAGCAGAAATATTTCAAATACTTGAACGTCCATGACCGCAGCAACAGATCATGCCAAATATTATCTGCAGCCATCTCTTGGGATATCTCCTGGACCCCACCCGGTAATGTAACTCGGCCTACTCATGACAATCCATTGGTCAGGGGTTTTCATACCCACCCGCTAAGTCATGAACTAGTCTCCCTGAACTACCTTCTACTCAACCTACACATAGGAGAACTGTAACCTTGCCTCTAAACTCAACAGCATTCATACTAGAAGACTAATCGTTTAGATCGGGATTGTAATCAAAATAAAAGGGAATTGCAGCGCAACTGATCGAGATGAGTGCGAGGCTACGCTACTTGTACCGGTTCAGTTACAGCCACCGAACTCTCAAATTGGTAAACGCCAGCCACGTCTCCTATATATCAACAACACGTATTCCGATGTACAGCTACCAGGTGAAAAGTAACTGCCCAAATAACAAGGCTTGTTCATTTCGCCCAAATCTCCTTCAAGAACCAGGTTCTAATTAGAACCAATGCAGCTGTCGTATGTACGCAAGGCAGTGCCCTTTGATGGGCACACTTGCGTCGCAATCTGAAAGGGACAACGCAAAAACGACCCACGGGAACCAAAGCTAAATGAGCTCTGCAACCAACGTCGACCTTCCAACCATAATTACTCTGCCATACACACTGTCAAAAAATACTTGCAACTTACTTGAGTGTTCACTCAGAAAGGCAACACCGTCCGCTTAATTCAATTCAGGTGATTTACTATCCGAGCAAACATCTGTATCACTGTTGTGATGTGCAAATAAAAGACCTTCAGAATCATTTCTTTTAAGAAGATGAAAAGAAAGGGGGTAGATAGGTATCCCTAACGAAAAACCACTTCTCGAGAATTCGAGTAGAACCTAGACACAAACAGGAAGTCAGCTTTGGTTGTTAGCATAGAGAAATAAATTTTATTTGACATCCTTCTGTGAGAGGTAGAGTCTAAGATTTTGCACGGTCGGCTAAGTCGAATTTCTTTTTCATTTTAAAGATGAAACTGTTTGATGGCATAGGGAATTAATGTCTATGTTCTAACACTCTTGTCGTCTTGGATTCAGCTCACAGTATCTAGACGGTATGGATGTTCATCGAACAGTCTCCACGAGTGAATTTATTTTCCCTTTAAAGGCCTCTTTTTCAAGGCGCACTACTGGACTGTGAATAATCTTCGACTCTATTTGGCCTGCCTTAAGTAGTGACAATCAAAGTTTATGGTTTGGGCTGGTATAGTGAACACATAACTGGACTTTATTTCTTCGGCAGGAATGTCACGGGTGAAAACTGCGTCCGAATAAATACACTGTAATTTCATGAGCTTCATTTTCAGGAACGTAGACATAACATATGCTTTACAGGTTGTAAGAACAGCCAACAACAAGAAGTCCACAGTTTCGCCGCAAAGAAGGGGTCCAATATAATGTACAACCAGGCAGAACCCTTATGGACCAGTAATCTGCAGTAAGATGGAAACGTCACGGAGGATGTAAAAAGAGTAGGCTTGGTCACCAGACCCAATACCATTCGACTTTTTCTGTTAGGTCAGTTGAAAGTTCGGGTTGACCACTCACAAAGGAACGAATCGCAGGACTAGAGAATGGTATTCATCATGAATGTCTAAATATCAAAGAAGCTATATTGCAGAAGGTACATATATCCGTTTTGGAGTGAGTGGTTCTGTAGAAATAGAACGACGGAAATTCATTGAAAATGTGCACAAAATTAGAATTGCTATAAAATGTTTTGCAGTCTTTTGGCCCCTTACTTGGATAAATCTATCAGTAAGCTAGTACCAAACGACGAAGAAAGTTCGTAGCGGTTGACGAAACAGACAGTTAGACTGGCGCTGATTTGGGCTAGAAAACTTATTAATACTTAGATCAGGAGAACTACGGAAGAAGATACTTAAATCACGTATTGTGTGAAGTGTGAAGACTAACGTAACTTTGTGTCAACTTAGTTCCCGATGAATAATCTTACTCGGCAAAAGTATTTACTCGTTTTCCGCAACATTTCAGTCAGATCGCGTCAAAATTTTACGTAAATCCTACTTTGAGTCTGAAGGGCGTATGAATTGTGTTATCCGTTGTTAGTCCCCAGGTAGACTTACTGCATTATTGGCTAGAACGTTTGGTTCAGGTTACTTTCCTCTAAGTCAACCCACTAATTTGGTTTTGGTAGCTGAGTAGCATGCCGTCCACTGCCGATGATGTAGAGACAGAAAATGGAAGTGCTACCATATGTAGTCGGCAAAATGCGACGTTTCTGTTTCAGTCGCTCTTTTTCCTCATTTTCCACGGTTCGGACAGCACATGAACTGTTGAAAGAACTTTTCAACGAAAAGCCCACCGACCGACCATCACTGAATTTGCTTGCTGTGCAAAACAAGTGCAATGAAATTAAACAAGTTCTGACGCAACCCTTTGAAATCAAACATATGGTTTCTAGCTTTTCTTTGTTGTTTCTTACTTCAGTGTGATATGTTCTGAACTTAGATGCTGTTTCATGTGCGAATTGACTAGTGTAGAAACGATCTGCATTATTTTGTACTGTTTTGTACTGAATGGAATTTCGCATAAATAAATGGTGCTTTTCAGTCAAAGTCAGTCATGAAAAAAGGGAAAACAGTTGCATTCTTCACCTTACAAAACCGAAGAAAAAACGAAACTCTTCGAGGAATCGTTTTGAGCACTTGAGTCGGATTCCTCAGAAACTCGACTAAAACGTCATATCGGTTTGTCAATATGCATGGTAAATATGGAACTGTGGAGGTCTTGTATATAATGTTTCTAAAGGTGGATGGTACTGACACATGAGAACAGCACTTAGGAAGATCCCGGTGGAGCCCACTTGTCGGATCTTAGAGTATTTTGCGAGGAAAAGTCTCACATGTGAACTGGAACTGATTATATAGTTCAGTGGACAGATCGCTTAGTGGTATTAAAGGCACACGGCTAATGCATGGCAGTCCATAGTCGAGGAATAAACGTACGAAAATAACAGGAAGACAGCAAAGAAGAATTGGAAAACAGTGATGTACAAAACTGCAGATGACTTTTTGTTTCAGCATGCAGTGTTGAAGCTTTCTGATTAGGAATTACAACCCTCGGAGATTCTTTGCGCAGGTGGGAAAGTGTGAATTCCACCTAAGATTTTTATCGATAATAACTTCCAGATATTTCGAATAATTACTCCTGGTACGTGTTTCAGAGTCGACAAATGGATTTCAGATTGATGAGCTGACCAGACAAGAGAGAACAAATATCCCAAACATTTAGATGTGTTGAGATTTAAACCGGTTTGTACAGAGAAATGGTCTATAGATAAGTTGTTGGGAAAACTGAAAGTTATGGTTGCCAGACAGATAGCATCAGTGGCTTAAAAAATAGGTGACGAAGGACCTGGTTGATGCGCTACCGATCAACACGGATAGGAAACAAGGTAAAAGAAGCTTATCTGAGTCGTTAACCAGCGGCTTTATTGTTTTATCTCCTAGGTATGTGCACTGGGTTTGGTAGTTAAACTAATCGAACAGCCGTGCTAGCGGAGGCCTGGAACAACCAGATGACTCTAGTTCGTGAATTGGGAAAGACCTCGAGCTAGAATCAATGGTAGACAAGTAGTCTGGGAAGGCTCGACGTGCACATTTCGTCGATGAACGAGGGAGGTGACAGCTTCCAGAGTGAACCTGTTAGATTTAGAAGCGAAATGAAAAGGGTTGTCAGAGGGATTCATTGAGGAATGAGGGCGCTTAAGCACAGCACATTCTATCAGGTTAAGATCAGATATCAAGCCAATGGGACGAAAGCGTTTAACGAGACACTAGAACTGCTAGATTTTGGGATGGGAACAATAGTGGTGGGTCTCCAGCAATCAGGGATAGAAGATAAGAATAATGGTGTTAAATATAGTGGATGCATCGATCAAAAACTAAGCCCTGCTTTTTAATGAAAAAGAAGATAGTACAACCCCTGTGGTAATTTTAGTATTCCCGAGAAACTGTACCTACTTTTCCCCAGAAAAGTGTATTGGCCAAGTTATCGCCCTACAAAGATGTGACTGGGCATAGTTAGAAGGATGGGTGAAAGCTTTCCTGATATCGAAGGACATTTTACATGCCTCTTCTCTCCCCTCTTAGTTAGTAGTCGATTGCCCTGCCATGAGCATATGCCGTTGTCACCACCCAAAAGTTGGTTAGAAAATTTCACGTAGATGTCTGATTTCCTTTGGTGGAATTTCATCTTCACCCTTCCGGGGACCTTCGGGCTGGAAGCTCCGGTCTTGCTGGAGATAACGCTGCCTTCTGCGAGAGAAATGCCTCTAAATTGCATGGTTAGATTTAAGTCGAGAGTCACTTATGCGCAGTGAGACTTGGAAGTTCGTGCAAAGTGAGTAGTCGTCGATTCGATACATGAAATTAATAGTTGTCGCAGCTTGCAAGCCCAGATACAACCAAGGACACCTCGTAAAAAGTGTACGAGTTCTTACGCCCAGTAAAGCGGGTCGATATCGTGATTTTATCAGAACACATGAATGCTCAGGTAGGCCGACTGTCCTCTACCAAGGAGGGTTTAGAAAGTCGTATCATTTTGGCCTTCTAATGGCTAGGAAATAAGGGACGGTTGTTGGTCTTATGTTCCAAACGTTGATTGTTTCTCCATTGTACTAAATTTAGATATTCAAACCTCCTATATCCCATCTGTTGTCCACCTTCTTCAACTAAGCAAGGGACTGAGATCGATTAATTTGTTTTCAATCACCAATTCCTGGAGTGCTTACAAAATTTCTGTTGGAACTGGAAGGCTGCGCTTGACTCCGACCACGCGTTAGTCTGCTCCAGCAGGTCCATGTGTTTCGGTGGCCCCTTAAAACGCACAATGCAGCGGCGGTTAGAATGTGATATGCTCTTCAGCTATTTATCTGTCAAACTTCCAAACACCCCAGCTGAAATGATAGAAGTGGCCCGCGTGATAAAAGCACTTGCCGCTCACCAAGGACTCTGCCTTTTGCAGACCTAGTTAGTTGTGGACTGGCTCGTCTTCTTTTGACAAGCTAGATTTCTACGGCGTCTCTTCTGCTTCTTGAGGCAGGCCAATCCATCCCAGCTAGCAGAGAGAATAGGGAGGCATTTTTAGAAACGATATGTGAGCTCAGTGCAAGACTACTTAGACATCTCGAAATTTGATGGTTTCATCGTGGTACATACTCCCTCAAAGGGAATTTCTGCAAGGTGTTCCACCTTATCTTTGCTATCGGCAGGAACACTCTGGGTATCTCTGGGTACCTCCTGTTTCATCGATCCAAAATCAGCAAAGAAGCCTAGCAAGTTGAGCAAAGCAGGCTTGGTGTCAGCTGGTACCATGGATATCCCGTCACACTACCAGTGGTTTGCTTCGACATATCCTCATAAACTCCTTAGGATGTCAGTATCGTGTTGAGGCCTATAGATAAATTTTGCCTTTGTTCGTGCTCTCCAGTTGAGTCTTGCAAAGACTACATCTCTCATTAATCTTTCAAATTTCTGTTGAGGGTGTTCGAAATAACGCCACCTTTGGTCTGTTAGAAGGTGCCGGTGGATTAATCACAAATATTAGATTCTTGAGTGTGCCGGTAATAATTTTGTGCTGAGCTGCAGAGTATCGTCCTCTCAACAGGTTTTGAATCTCTTCGCAACTGAGGCTCTCAGATACGGTTTATGCCTTGTGCAGACTAATCCTTCAAGGGTGGCAAGAGCTTATGGTAAACAGTTGGAAGTAGTAAGCTGCCAACTATTTTTGCACCTGTTAGGCATGACCAGAAGAAGCAACTCGGCAGACAGGCTGAGACTTGACAAGTAGATACAAAGCTTGCTTCATTTCTGGGATTGGTTGCTTCCTTCCGACTTCCTGGTTGAGACCCAAGCTATGAGGATCGTCACCGGTTAGAGTAGCTGAATGATGCGTTTCGGAATAGAAGTCCGTAACTTAGGTGCGGTATGAATTGCTTATGGAGCTTGTGCCCCCTTCTCCTCCCAAACCATTTAGAAAAACATTCCGAAAAACGCACAACTTGAAATGCGAAATCACACGTAAATGTCCTCTCGTCCTCTCGCTCCCTGCTGGTACTGCACTCATCCATCTGGTTTCAGAACAATTTTATTTACAAGTAGTTGTTACCATATTAATTTTCGGACAGGATTTAAAAAAATTCTAGCCTCGTTATTTACATCCAGCCAGTTTATTACGGAGCGAACAAGTTCTTAGTAACCAACACTGAAAAGTAAACACGTTTTTCTGATAATACCATAAGATTGTCAGAACAGCTTTTCATAATACAAGACGATTACCTGAGGGTACATTGTGTTCACCATGAAGAAGGAGAAGAAAGGCATTCTCGATATAAAACAACTTCAAGTGAAATGACAAGTAATCTCAGATAAAATGATCTAACCAGCTTTACTGCACGTCAAAGTGATTAGGGAGGGTTTTCGAACCCATTACTCAAGGAGATTGCGCATCTGGGTAGCACATTCAAAGATCAGCAAGATCTGCTGGATTGCCGATTATCTAACGGGAATGGAAATTTAGCGTCTGAACTCAACTTAGCGGAACTGGATATCGCCAAAAGATTGGAATGGCATCCTGAATCCTGCCATTTGTCGTTATAGTAGGTATTTATATAACGAAAATGATAGACGTACTTTCAAAGCTAGTCAACAAAATGAATCAACAAAAGTTCCAACGCAGACAATCTGCTATACGTGTTCGATAGCACCAGGATGTTTTGAATTTCTACAAGACTTTTGAGAAAAAAAGATGGAAGGTCATAGAACAACTGGACATAGTAATTACCCTGTAAGGTTCAGATTCCCTATTTTCATTCCATTGCGGATGTCCACCCTATCAGTTTGTGTAGCAGGGGGAGCTGCAGTTTAGTAAATACACAATGAAAGTTTCTTCGGCCTATCATAAAATGGACCTTATTTAATGCTTACGAAACACAGTTAAGGAGATACTTTCTGTGAGAAAAATTGAAAGTTGACTACTAGCGGTGAACAGGAATTTTTTCGACGTTTACCTTGAATATTGAAAAAAATCGTGAAAGGGAACAAAAGAAAATTTGGAGTGCCATAAATTCTACAAATTTCATTGCCGAACTTTTGTTTCTGCATTTATCTGGACTGGTTCGCCACTTACAAATGATAAACAGACTGCCTGTGGAATTCTCTTTTTCTGCATAGGTGAAGTAGTTTAAATAAGAAGACTGTCGGGATGTATTACAGTTGGCTGAACAAAAGGCCGGTAGAAAATAAATTAATGCGGATCACCGTGAGCCTGGGAGGCTTAAAACTTAGGACGCAAAAAATATCTCATTTGATCTACATCGTGAGAAAGCAAATCCCGGCTAGGTCCGAGGTGATTGTGACTCATCTGAAAAACCTCCTTTCTGTTTATTCAGAAACTGCTTATAACGTACTTATTCCGGGATAACTTGATTATAAAACCTCGTTGCATCAAACGAGTTTATTTGGAATTCGCAATCTTGCTATTTTCTCTTTAAGTCCACCTGAACTTCTCCATGTGGGTGTGACTGAATGCTATTCACCGTTAAATAGCTGCAACCAATAGTTGTACATGAATTCATCATCATTCGAATGAAAAATAATGCTGGTTTGGAGGACTGACTTTGTTTTTCTGATCCTTGAATTCAAAAAATCAAGTTGTACTAAGTCAGCTGAATACAAATCGACTGTCTTGATCGGACAGTAAGATGTCCTTCACTGCACTGTTCCTTGGTCTCCACAAGATGGTCCGAACAGAATTCCTCGCGGATTTTAAAGGTCCATGAGAATATAGAGATACATATCTGCATCAAATCTGTCGTAAGAAGCTAAAGGGTATCATACGTGAGCATATATTTAACATGTGATCGAAAAGTTTGAATTATCCGCCTTAAGGAAAGTATAGGGCAGGCGAAATAGTCGAAAACCAAGGTTACTAGGGCTAAAGAATGCGAGGTTAAGAGTGGGCGCGAGTCATTCGCCGTACAGTAAACTGTAAGCGTGTAACTTTAATCGGGTGGTCACCCCAACAACCGTATTTCCATTCCGGACTGGTTGGTATGTCATAGATAAAGCTTATAGACTTCAGGATTACGTTGGTGAAAATTACCACCAAGCATAGTGCTCATGGTTCCTGCGCCTAGGTGTTGCCTTTAGCATTGCGACCATTATCCAAGTTTATCTTTCATTCTTTGATCTGGCTGCATGGATCAGTACTGTTGTAAGCGTCAGACCTCTGTGCACTTCATTTATCTAATCCATATCCCAACTCTATTCTATCTGAGAGCCGCCTCTGACAAACGTCACCGGGGCGCCCCGGTGGCCCATGCCCGAATGCCCCTTTTTGACACTTAACCATAACTCAACTGTTTAGACAGAATATACTTGCTTGTTTTGACGGCTATCTTTATCTAAATATTTGTCAATCACAACTGCTTTGACTCCCTCTGTTATCGCCATCTCGCGCTCCAGAAAAGTTTCCTTATTATTTGATTAAGCTTGCACTTTTCCACTTTTGTCATCACACTAATATCTGTCCTCTTCCGCTCCACTAATTACTCCTGCTCAGATTAACCACAATCGCTGGCTTTGCAATGTGACGCTCACTACCCTCATTCGGTTGTCAGGTTCCCTCCATCGTCCTATTTTGTGTATCCAGTGGCCTCGTCAGTTCATGTATCTGCTCTCAGTATCTGCGGGTTTGTTGCTTTTCGCATCGCAGACGTAACCAATCTCTTTGTTCCTCTCTCTCTCTCATTCTTGTGATTGATCTGTTTACGATTGCATGTCTGTCCGCCTTCTGAAGCCTAATGCGACTTGTCTCGGAGCCGCCACTGCTTTCATTTTCTCAATGTCGCTCAATGAGCCCTTCATTGTGCGCTGCTCTTTGCCGTGGACGTATTCGTCCGTAATTATGAGGTATGATAATGTAATTAATTTTATTCACTTTCATATTTGCACATGTTGGTTATCCAGTTTCTGTCCTCTGGTCAGGATACGAAGTTCATGGTCATTAAGTCACTCAGTTACTGGACTGAGTTCCTTTACATGGGATTAAATCACGACCAGGGGTTCCGTGTACCTCCAGTTACAACACAGAATAAGTAATTTCAATATGAAAGCTCCTGCATATTATGCTCCACACTTAATCAAGTTTGAATTTTACATGGGGACTTGACGGACTAATTTCGAGGTGATCCAACCTCAAGATTCCTCGGCTTAATCTATTACATTACAATTCATAAGGCATTTAAACTCCGGAAAGCTCATTGTTATTCAAATAACAATATGGAATGAAACATATATGGACTGCAGACCTATTTTGCCAAAGTCCACAACTGGAGGTCATAGACTCAGATACACGATATTACCTACTTGGAAGAAATGCGCCCCAAGTCTTCTGTTTCTGGAGCTTAATCTGCCAATCAAACAAGCATCATCTATCGAGGAGCACCAATCCGGCTGACTAAACACGTTCTTGGAATTCAACAGTTTCCGGAAGGAAAGGAACTTATTTCTTCTGATGAGTAGTTAGGAGACCAAGCAGTTGATGATCAGCCAACTAACAGATCACCCGCATCACAGAGCCCTCAGTAACTACTGAAAGGAAATCGTTTCAAAGATGTACTGCAACTATATCACACTCAAACTATTCCTAGTTCAAAATGAAGGTTTAATCCACTTACCGACAACTGATCACCCATTTGTTATATTTCGCCGAATTACACAAATGAACCATGGAAAAGTCTGTGGCGTCGGTTTTCACCCGTGGTAAAAGCAGTGTGTAATTGCGAAAGTAATGCCGTATGCAAATCGTGCGATACTTTGAGTATAACCTTCATGGATATTCAGTATTTCGAGACTTCATATGGTTTAAGTGGTTCATTCTACATTAAGAAAGCTCAAGTTTCTTCCATATTTGAGTCTAACCATTGCCCCTACAAATGTTTTGGCATGTTACTTGAAAGCTCCAGTGATAACTAAAGGTCCCACATCACACAGATTTAACATCCCCTGTACCGTTGAGATGTAGTCCGGAAAGCCCACCGGCTGTTTTCCAACTGTCAGGTGTTTAGCTCTGGTTCGCTGACAAGTAAGGTCCCGGTAGATAAGCACTGCAATAAGAGTAAAGAGCTTTACGCTATATATGTGCCTTATTAAAGAGTTTCGTAATAATAATGCATGGTGAGGGACTACATGTGGCTGCACGGGTTGGGCTGGACACAGTCTTCGAATAAACTTCCCAGACCTTCACCACGTAGTCCGCTACCGTGGTACCGAAATTTGAGCAGTGTCTTTCCGTACTATGGGTTCCGGCTTGGGTGAACAACTATTCACACCTTACTAAAATAACTTTGAGCGAAACCATAGGAAAAAAGCGTAGCATGAATTAACTCGAGTCGATCAAAATAGATAAATAAGCCCCGAGCGATGAAAGAGAGATGAGGGAAGTACATGATAATAATTAGTCTTTATAGTTATCGAAAAATGGCTGATGAAAACATAGTGCTCATTTTAAGAAGCAAATTCAAAATAAATTCTGTCATTTGAACATATGTGTAACCAGGTTGGACGATGGATCATGAAATTCTCTGCGTTCTAAAAATTCACGTTGGTATTTTGTTGCCAGATGAGGAAATTCTTTTCTTCAGTCTATCTACTTTGATAGGTACTTTGGATTTCCAATCCCATCATTGAAAGTTAGCGAACTCATTGTTTAGTGAGTCTAGGATTTCATTCAGGTTTCCCTTTTTGCTACGAATGATTCGTTTAAGTGTTCGTTCATCCTGTGTATAACCCATGGAACGCAGGGTTTGTAGGCATAACGGCATGTAATGCGATTTAGAGGGTTTGTCCTTCTTGCGGTGTTCTGTCTTCGGCACATCTGGTTGTTCTTTTGGTTGCTGACTAACCGAAACTGAGGACAGTGGAACTGCTACCAGTTCCGCAGTGGATGAAATAGGCCCCGCAGATTGCTGTGGTACGAGTGGAGCGGAAGGAATACTCTGTGAAGGAGTTTGAATAGAGGTAAGTTCCACTCCGGGATAGACTTGAGCGGCCATGGGATTTCCATTCCACTGTGAACCAAACAACGGTGAGATTCCCGCAGCAGGCATGTAATACTGAGGCATTCCATACGGTGGCATACAAGCTAAGAAAGAAGGCGCTTGTGTTGGTGGTATACCAACAAGTGAAGCATTCTGACCGATATTGGTAAGATCCGCAGGGGCTGAAGAAGTCACTGGAGAGTTGTCAGTGTTCTTTGCGAAATCTGCTGATGTGTCTGCAATGGCAGAAGAAGCTGGCGGCGGCGGAACCATAACGGGAGCAGCAGTGATTTCGTCCTCCGGGTTTTGTGGCTTTTCTTGACTTATTTCATGCGGTTCTTCCGGAGCTTCTTCCGGTACCTCGGTTGTCTTAGATTCCTCATCCTCCAAATTCAAGAGTTCCCAGTTTGAAATTTGGTTGAGGTTGTCATCTGATTGTTTGCTGGATAGAAGACCCAAGTCCTCCAAATCCGGTGGATCTTGTCGTTCCTCCGCTGGGGCTACCGGTTTGACGCCAAAAATAGTTTGATGCTCCTGTTTTTCTGGAGACGCAAAAATTCGGATTCCCTTGGTACCATTGTCTTGAGATTCCATAAACTCCACCGCCTCTTGCAAATCGTCCAAGTCACGAATGGTACAGTAATCTTCGCCATCTATAAGGGGCCATGAATTTTGTAAGCCAACAGGATGAGAATTTCAATTTTTGATTTTCCTGCCTGTAATAAGTTATGGTGAACAACGTACTAGACGAAAGTACTGGAACGCTAATCTGAACAACTGGTAGTTTAATCAAATCAAATTGGAACCGGACATTATAAATAGGTGACGACTACATTCCCGCCTGAGTGTGTCATCCCCATGGGTATGCCGCTATCGAATATTGCAGTCTGTATTGATTCGCACGCCCTCAACTGCTTCCAGTCCTAGTATTTCATTGAATCAGTTGATGAGACTCATAAAATTAACTAATATAAATTCACCTGAAGAAGTAACGTTTCATACTGTTCATGTAGATTGCTTGCAAAAATGTCTCTGAAAAGTATTTTCGCACATCAGACAACATAGAATCGGGCGATTTTCACGCCCAGAAGTTGGATACAAAGGTGGATTTCAACATGATCCGATGTTATTGTGACACGATGTCTGTGGTTTCGAAGTCCCTTTTGAGAATTTAACAGTTGAGATGCATTCTTAGGTTGCAAATATTTCATCGATCATCCAGGGTGCTAGGATGTAGCAGATTTCACCTATCTATCTCCGTTTACTTGTTGTCAGTGGGTTCAATTTGTTAACTGCTCAATAACCGTAAGTGAGAGACCAGGTATACTGGCCTCTTAATGATCGCCTAGTACTATAAAGTAAAATATTGCATAATTATTACATCCCTTTAAATGCTAGAAAATTTAGTTAGGGACCTCCAAACACGGATGATTTCACCTAGTCAAAATGCCGTTTTCGGTGCCATAATTTCAAGACAGAATATTGTAATTTCCATAGTCGCTTAGATATACGGGCATTTTCAAAATTTCGGTGCTTGAGGGTGGTGATTTTTGATGAAAATCAGACTACTCCTTGTGAATAAAATTTATCGAATAACTTCACGTACGACAACCTGATTGACTAATTATTATACTTTTAAGGGGTTCCAGTGGCAAGACGGCGGACGTAGTCTGGTCATTCTTATTTTGAACGCTGTCAGGCTTCTGCGATAGAATTTAAGCTAAGGTACATGAAAAAGCCCATATCAGTTCACTAGCTCTCCTAAACTCGCATCGGCACTATCAAAAAGAACAAAGTATGTGGCAGTTGCGTAGGGCTGATTTGTCGACGATTTACTAGTATCAATATTGCAAACTGTCATAATGGGTAAATCAACAAACAAAGTTTGGTTGTAACTATATATATATATATATCCTACAGATTCGATTTTGATGAGACATATCAATTCGGAGTGCACAAGTGTGTGGGTGTTTGGACAAGATAGCACCGGGTACGCATACCTGACGAGCGACAATAACCGCAAAACCGGTCGTGTGCTCCCGGCCAAATTTTGTTAACTCATCAAGATGATACCTACCTATGTCATTTCAGCACTTGAGATTTCGCATGAATGATTGAGGAACGCCGAGTTTACTAATGACGTTTTCATGCCTTTGCTATGTATACTGAGTGAGGTAATGCGCGAAGCTGCCACTTTGTGAACAGCGCTAAGGAAAACGTCCAACATCCGTCAAATTTATGGTGAATGTTAGGTAGTATTGAGTAAAGGTTACTAGCAAACAGGATCTTTCTGGTCAAAACCGACCGAGAATTTAACTTTCGCCAACTTATGTGTAAATCCTATATCTGAATCAATTACTTGCGTTTTATTTCTTTGCCTCATTAATAGTAGATTTACGAGATACAGAACATGGGACCATTGCTTCATGGTATCTCGCATGATCCCAGCATCTTTATATCAGCATACAGTGGGCTAAATAGCACTCCATTAAAACGGCAGCTTTCGAGATAATTTCATAGAGAACTTCGACTTGTATTTAAATGGCTGAGATACTGGAAGTTTAGGCAAAAAATAAAGGTGAGACCGGTTCCTCATCAGGCGGTGGTCAAGCGGACTCAGTCACGGCGTTCGGCGGTGAAGGTTGTGAGTTTGAGTCTTCCGGTAGCTGGTCAACTCGGTGGCCGTTTGTTGATTGAGACCCCCTCTTATTTCATTAATTAAAGGAATTGAAAAGTGGGGGTTTTGCCATTGATTAAGTTATCTAGAATATATGAATTCTGCTTCTGTGACTACTCAAAGCTGCATTTGCATTTTCATAATCAACGGTCTGGTCCCAGCCAGAAGCTGTGAATTGTTGTTATCAGACGAGCATCGCAATCGGTACCGGCAACATTGTGGAAAAGAACACTGCTGAACTTGTTGAACACAAAGTATAGGCGTGCAAACAACCACTATTTTTAGCTTCCTTCTATTCACAAATATGCAACCTTTCCGGGAGAAATGAATGAGGCTTTGTCACCAAAACTCAATACACTAAATAACTCACCGAACCAAGACACGAAAAATTTAGTCTGTCGCGTCCGAAATAGTTTTTGCAATTTGGTCATTAGCTCGTCCCAAATTTTTTCTGACCACTCTTCTTTGATGCTCCATCTGTTGACCTCGGTGCTAGTCTGACTTCTCTGGGATGGTATAACGATTTTGATCAGTTTTGTCATGGCTTGCCCTACTGCATGCAGGTCAGAAACGCCTCTCCAGCAGTTCTTCACAGATCAATGGAGAACGAACTGTTGCGTGCCTTAATTTATATTTATGAAAATTCTGCTTCATTTGTGTTGTGTATATCTCATCGTGAGTGTCACCTCCTTGAACATAGGTATGTCTACCTACCAGTCTCACGTGTCGAAAAGTCGTTAGATCTTGTGTGAAAAAGAAAGAGAATAAGACGATTTATTAAATCAACTAACCCACCTACTAGAGCACACTACTGAAAAATCAATGAAATCTTATTCTCGAATGTGGCCCAGCTAGTTTAATGCACATTGCTCCATTCATGTAGTGTTTTCAAAGGTGCATTTTTAGTTAACTGCTTGTTTTATGGGAAACTTTAATATGAATTTATGAATGATTAAATGTACAACATTTGGAGTAGAATTTTAAGAACGATTTGTTTATTGCAACCCTTACTGCTTCATTCGGCTGAAATAGGAACAAATCATGTATTTCATATTTCGCAATAAGCTGATTCGTAATAGATGATTTCAACCGTTTCAAAACCTGCTGGGTCAATAATAGAATTGAAAGTTCTTTAGGCCATAACATAGATAAGTTTATTTAATGCACATTCGTGAGGAAATCTCAGGCCTGAACAAATCGATGGTTGACACAAAAATCGAAACTTCAACTCTTGCTTGCACGGGGTTCAATCCTTGGTCATTAAAATGAATCCAAAGAATTCAAAACACATTTTTTGTCTATTATAGCTTTGAAGCAAAAGAGTGCCATCGTGTGGAAGCCTACCTGCAAATAAACCTCGTTAATGCATCTTTTTCGGAAAGATCACCTGCCGTGTGGTGTAGAATTTAAATCCCCGCATTAAAGTTTCTACTTGCTAAGAAAGTGTGGGTAATTTCCGCAACAATGAGGTCGAGTTGAGTACAGTCTCTGAATTACGTCTCTTTCTTTTTCGAAAGAAAATGTTGTTATAGGACATCCAAATGTCGCTCTCTAATAGCACCGAAGGCAAACTAAAATAATTAAAGTGTGGAAGCTTACTCGCACTAGTGTTTATGGGATATTCATCTTGTCTGAGGGACTTTCCTTATTACGATTCCTCCTTTACTATGCAGAGGAATGAACGTGTTTTTGTATCTGAGAGGAGTTTGATACTAACTGAGTAGTAAACACGACGAGGCAAGTGATGTGGTATGTGTAGCCTTTTATTCAACAAAATCGTGTTCGGAAAAGTTGGTCATTTGTTGACGTTGCCCCTAATAGCGATAACCTACATCAAGACTGGTTTTCAAGCCAATGAAACCGGGAGAAAAGCATAAAACACGTCGATCACCGGACCTCATTTTCAGGAGTTGAATGCGGACTTGTCCCGTAGCACAATGGAGTTGGCTCAGAAAGCACTTCCTGACGCAAAGATGGACAAGCATCAGGTCTACGATATCGGACCACCTTGCGGATGGAATCGTACCCGGCAAGTCCAGAAGTTTCTGCAGGACATTTTCCTCGGCAAGCTGAACAAGCCAATCAATCCGTACGAGACTGCGGCATATGGGGCAGCTGTCCGGGCGGCCATGTTTAACGGTGACAAGCTGGAGGCAATGCAAGATTTGGTGTTTTCGGAATTTCGGATACGGCCGGTGAAGAGATAACCAGTTTGTTCAAACGGAACTAAACTATCCCGAAGAAGCAGACTCAGAATTTTAGCATTTATTTGGACAGTCAACCGGGGTATTTATCCAGGGGTGATGTGCAATGACTTGTAGCGAAAATTTGTTGGGAGAAATTCGAGTTGTCCAGTATTGTTCCGGCTTCTCTTGACATCCCACAGACTAAGGTGAAGTTTGATGTTGCTGAGAAAGACATGTTTAATTTGCAAGCCGCGGACAAGAGTAAGGGTAAACAGAACAAGATTACGATCATTAATGATAAGGGTGGCCTGACAGAAAGTGAAACTGGGCGCATGGTACAGGAAGAATAGGATTACAACCAATAAATACTCGGTTGCACAGATTGTAATTGTGCTTTTATTTGCTGCACACTGTGAGTTGTTAGTTGGTGTGCTGAATGGCAAATTGCTCGGTCACCGCCAAAACACAGTAGGAAGAGTGGTCTAGCTTCCATCATCATTGCAGTTTATGATGCAACAAATGCACAAAAGTATACTTTTGATATCAGTAATTTTTTCGACTATCATTCCGAAATGATCACCTCACAAATCAGATTCCCAACTAGTTGCTCTCGAAAACCAAAACACAGATTCACTACCAATATTTCCGACCATACACTGCTTACAAAAGTGGCAGCGACTGTTCAAGTATACATTGGTTTGCAGCATCCTGAAAGGGTTCACAAGGAGGAAGTCGTTGATCTGCTACACAGTAGTTTCATTCCAAAACATGAAACAGACTGAAGTTAGATTGGTGACTTTATGCAACTAAATTGACCTGTATGAACTCGATCTAATTTTAGTACTCTCTCTTCTGCTGGTGAAACATCAAACTCAGCAGACGCGAAAGTATGAACACCCTTTTGTTATTGGCAATATTTCCTCTTTTATGCCCCCCCCGTGTTAGTAGTCACCAACATCAATCCATGGAACGTTTTAGTCACCAAAGGAGTTTGCACAGCAGACTGCTTTGTTCAAGCGCAGCTACCCCAATCTGTACTCCATGCACACCTTATGTTTTGTGCCGCGTACTTGAAACTATACGATTTCTCACCTCCATTAGGAATTGAGAGAGGGCATTTTCTGACCCCACTCCAAATTTTCTGACCTAAATCCAAGTAATTTGGCATAATTCGGAAACAACTTGAGAAACAATATGGAATGACTGAAAATCCACTGCTCTGAATACAGCGTTTTTCCTTAGTTTAGATGTATCCTTCTTTCTTAGTGCCTGCGCTTTTCTTGGGATCATTTTGGCAATAGTGAACAGATTTCGCTTCGGTTTGGGACGAGATTTAATTAGTTGAAAATGAGAACTGTGAACTCACAGAAGCAAGAGGAAGTTACAATTAACCCAAGAAAATAAAAATGTGTTCCTACTGCCGTTTTCCTAGGAAGAAAAGTAATAGTGATAAAGCCCGGAGTAAACAATTTAAGTGATTGATCTTCCTGATTCTGGAAAATGTATATTTTGTTTTCACCATAAAACAAGACGGCGGGACCTATGTTGTTAAGTTTCATTTTTAGAAGGCGACTTCAGTATTCATTAAAAGGAACGGTATATACCTAACTATTCACGTGTATATAAAAACCACAAAGTTTAACAAATAACATCAGTTAGCATTCATATGCGCATCGGGTAAACTATGCACTACACGTGTACCGTCAATCACACACGGACTCAAAATGTTCTACGCAGACGTCAGTATGCACGACTTGATCACCATTTTGGGCGTGCCAACCAGAAAGGGGATAGCTTACCTCCATCTGTTGGTTATCGTTTTCCAAGGGGGTGTAATTATTCTCAGAATTTCAAGAGTTAATGAAAATCTGTAGAGGCAAAATGGCGAAGACGAAAATAGTGTCAGATGACAAAAGCACCTAAATAACATCCGATAGGTGAATGATTCAAATCCTCCTGTACCACGCCTGGATCTGCTCACATGAAATCAAAACAAATCAGTTACTTAGTGACAAATACTTCAGAGCCGTAAATGTATGTCGACTATACACCGTCGAACAGCAAAGTATTGGGAATTGTGCTCAAATAGACCGGGATTTGCAAGAGTGAACGGGTAATAAAAGAACTACGGAAAATAAGTTAGATGATTAATCCATTTTAAAGAATGTTACGCCTGCGTCTAAATGTGAAAATTAGTGGGCCAATATGTATTTGTCTGAGGGCGGCGGATTAATGGTGATCCTACCGTGATCAAGCCATGAGCCTAGTTTGGCTGGGTTATTTGAAAGAAATTATTGCGTGTAGCGACTATAAATATACATGTAACCAACTGGTACACGAAATTATATGATAAGTTCTTGGAGAAAAACAAACTCATAGCAACAGCTGTAAATATCGACTAAATTTGCTAACTCCAAGATGCTTGTATTCAAGTTGATCATGTCCGGCAAAAGCGGACCCGAGGTGACATGATGAAGCGTGCGAGATGAGTTAGAGAAAGTGACGTGGAAGCGTTTAACGGAACGCATTCAAGCTATGCTAAAAGCAATCAACGGAGTTCCATTTGTCCTGGTTTGGTGTGTTTGGTCTGTTAACAAAATCAGTCTCTCAAACAACCTTCTTTAATTGAAATTTTTTATTCTAAGACAGTCGATGATGCCACCAGCATTACACCACATCTAATAATACCTGGGCACTGAGTTGCATAGATAATCAGCGCATAGGGATTATTATTGAGCCAGATAGTGTACAAATTTTCACCTTGTCATTCATTTTAAGGCTATCGTATAATGCAAGATAACGTGGAACTGCAGGATGCGGCTGAATCCATGATGGCCTAAGGACATAAGTCCGTTCGAATCTACGTGTCTCTAGGGAAAAACGAGAACCGTCCACCTCGTCCGGCCAGAAACCAACTGTCACGGGACAGTAAACGGGTAGAGAGGAAACACTACTAAGAGGCATAGTAAAAGAAGAGAAATCTCATGCTGATGCCGAAATCCAAGATAAAAAAACATTTCTGAAAATGATGACGAGTAGAATCATACAAGGGAATCTGAACCGATTGCGGTCAGAATAATGTCTGAACAGCTGATGACCATTGAGAAGAAAAAAGTCAAACAAAATTGATATTGATGACTTGAATCCTGCCGATAGAAACTCCGATGATGCTGTGAAAAAGACGAAAGAAGCGAAAATTAAAGTGAAATTGATTACGGATAGACAGTCGCAAACTAATAATAATATGGAGCATGTTGTATGTTGTTGGTACGGTTTCACCCACACCAGGTAATCCGATTGTGATCTATCCGAGTCCAATGCTTGTTTCCCTAACCAAGGAAATAAAGATGATCTCCACCCATTAGCCGGTGCATCCTCCACCCTACTCAACTAGTTATTTTCTGCAGCTAAATACATCTAGGAATTACCACGGCTTTACCTCGTGGAAGGAATGCCGACCATATCCGGAGCACAATGCCGGTGAAACCCTTGTACACTCAAATCAGGCAGGATCTAAAGCATCGAAGTGTGTAAATGGATCACCAAACAACATCAAAACCAGAACAGATAGGAACTGGGACGAAGATAGACGAGTGCTTTTCGAACTGAGACGTATTTTGATGACGCTATCAAATAAACAGGGTGAATCAGCTGGAAAAAAGGTATAAAAATGTATCTCTTGAAACGTTGCGATTAATGGGTTTCGAACAAGATGAAGCTCATTTGAAAGTAAGTAACAAAGCAACTAACAGATATATCCACAAAGTGATCGAATTGCTGGAATACTAAAGGGAGTTTCGAAGCCTTCTTCTTAGTCTCCCCCTGTTACGTACAGCTACCGCCTTTCTTCTCCTCTAGTTTATCTGTGCAGATTCTTCCCCAACGAAAAAAAGGTTTTAGGATTCTGAAAAGAATTTGACGGAGTCATGGATTAAGTGAATGAGTCTTTCTTAACTGCATTATTTCATCAATGATCTCACTTGCGCAGACCTGTCCCGATTTGCAGTCGCATTTGTTCGCCAAATGCCGACCAACGAAGTGGAAGCACGTTTTTGGAGTAAACTACATGGTGAGATTTTTCCCGCAAAAATGCAGCCCTGCTTTTTTATTTTTTCTGAAATTGAATTTTCTGTTCCTCAAAATTCATTGCTTACTTTTCTCCATCCACGTTATAATTTTTTAAATCCATCCCAATGTTGTAAAATTTTTAGAAAATTTCAATGATTCATCGAGCCAACCTAGGTTAGTTGTTCTTGAACGCGAATTCCTGAAAACATGTGAATTCTGGTGTGTGGCCTGAAGTGATTGAGTCACCGTAAAGATTAGCCGCTTAACATGTGAAAGACACACCAATACTGCGTCATGTTAACATTTCGTATTACCGTTTTCGACCGCTCATGTAAAACTAACTGATAATAAAATATTTTTCAATTAGCAGTTGCAGTGAACAGGCATAGGGGTTAAGTTGCATGCAGCAGAGAACTGATGTCACTTCCATGGCAAACGCGGAGCCTGAGTTAATAGATTTTGTGTGCGAAGAACTGGGTTGCGTAAACGGACTATTAATGCCTCGCCGAATGCTTGTGGTTGTGTTTACCCTTACTCCCGCAGAACAGACCACACTTACACAATGGATGCAACTTAACCTTGATGCCCGTTCACTGCAGTTTACAACTTATTATTTAATTCCAGTTTTTTCTACGTGAGCGGCTGAAAAGATTAATGGGAAGTGCTAATATCCCACAGTATTGGCCTGGTTTCTTTGCCCCCCCCCTGGTTGGATTGCGGCATTCAGTATTGCCGTCTATCACCGGTAGCGCATGGTGATTGCTGTAGTGGTCTTGTTGTCAGTACCTAACAGTGAAAACACTTCATTCACGTTCGTCCAGCGTACTGTTTTGAGAACACGTTGTTAGTCACTCCACTGAAAGCAATTGTCAAAATGGTTCAATAAACACCTCTTCTAATGTAGTTAAGCCGTGATGCAAACAAACGTGACGTAGTTCAAGATAGCGAGTGATCTGCCTTTGACTGACGATCGACTGTGTGAATTCAATAAGATCATTGTGCATTCTAGGACTATGTGGACAGTTACAAACACTGTGAGGAGTGAAGTTATTTTTACTATGATCACTGGGGAGGAAATACAAACATTTCAACAATTTAAGCAGATTAGATTAATCAGCTTCAATTTAACCTGCCTTTATTCATTGAGAAGATTGAGATGTAAGCTGAAGGCTGACTGGAAAATTTTCAAGCAACCATGGAGGTTAGCTAATTAATACGCCGAGAAATCAAAGGAAATGTTCTGCCCAAAATAAGTGACAAGCTGGAAATATTAATCAAGTTTTGTCAGTGCAAATTATTTCTGAAATTTCGAATCTTCAGGGCAGGATTTGTAAGATTACAGCACCAGATCTGAGCAACCTTTATTAGAATCTGGTGGGTAAGGAAGGCGTACAAGTAATGTGATTAGTTTGTAATGGATAAACGTTTTCGAATCACAGAGTATAGGAAAATTTCTGGAATGAACGGCGAATATGAAAATAATTATAGTGGAACGAAGAACATAGCCAGATATTGATGTAAATGTGACACATCTACGAAAAACAAGCCAAATCTAGTAGTAGAAAATTGGAGGAGGCAAAGGACTAGAGAGCTAACAGGAGTACGTGACAAATCTAGTGAGTACCGATACAGCTAAACTTGTTGTTGATACACCTGTGGAACCATCAGGCACAAAGTGTGCAACGATACATGGTACATTCTCATGACGCCATTATTATTATTGTGCATTGAAGAGGTGAATTCTTCGTTAATCCGTCCTCATCGAGTATCTCACGTCACATACAAAATGGGCGAGTAACTTCCTATTAGTTAAGATCGCCATTCTTCGACCAGTAAAAAAAGTGATACTGGATTGGGATTCATGACAAAATTATGGGAACAATGAAAACAAGTACCCTGTAAAAATGAGGAAATAAAAAGTTTTAAGACCACTAAATGTTTCCCATTGAGCTACGAAGTAAAAAATAGAGCCAGGGAAAAAACGACTGTCTGAAGCATCGTTCTGCGTTTGGAAAGGTAACGTGATGTCATTTCTTTAATGTTAGTCAACTGATTTCATTTAGTCTAATTAGCTTTACCAAATGCCGTTTTTGATCTGGCTTGCTGAGTACGATAAGCCACCCGATAGTTATCGAGGCTTTTTATTCTCGATTTAGAGCATGACAGAATTCAGGTGTAGTGCACTAGTGTAAGACCTTCCTTCCGGTAATCTCACTCTTTTTGCTAAGGGAAATCGGTAGACCTAACCTTTTCTGGTATGTTCTGTACACCAAACGTCACAACTGGCCTGTTGGGTGATTCCCGAAAACTAAAACTTCTTATTTGTGAGCATGAAAGAAATCGGTAGGCAGGAATACTACAATCGGTAAATTTTGGCTTTCTAGCGCAAGGTGCCTCAGCTCTGCTTTTGTAAGAACCAATACACAAAAGATGTGATTTGACGGTCGTAGTCTTTTGTACCCAGTCGAATTTTTCATCAAGAAGTTTCTCATGTCTATTCACAACATGTAAGTCTAGTTGAACAATTTTTCACTTCATATTTTATTTAGAATCAGGCAGTGTGGAAACCTACCTCCCGGTTAATGAATGGCCCCGGGGAGCAATGGACGAAAGGCATTCCAATATGTTTTGTTAGTTCTTACTTGGGCCCACTGTGGTGCATCCACATACAAGTCAAGCAATACAGTCCGATACAGCTTCGGGTTAGCCTTTCTACACAACCGGCCAATAAGAACCTTGGTCACAACGGGCTGCAAGGTCCAAAATGCCTCGAGGGCCATTGGAAGAAATTTATTTCAGCAACCACGGTATCTTTTTTGTATATAAACGCAGGAGTTGCGAACAAAATTCAAAATTGTTTCCCATCTACTGTGGTCTTTTCATTGTCTTCGTTAGTCTCGATTGAGTCTTATTTGATCCAGTGCCTATTGGGAATTCGTATCCATTCGTAATTCCAACTGACCGAGTTTTGTATACTAATTTTAGGTCCAAATATTACATTCACACACAAACAAGATAACGTCATTTGCTTCAGAAAGTTGATAAAATGGCAGTTGTATTCTAACAGTAGACAAGAGCTTTGTTCCATACAGGTTACCTAATCAGGACAGTTTAACATAAGTTGATAGACAGTTTTTAAGGTATCAGCACGATGATTCAGAAAAGTCCGTACTCTAAAATTCAAGTTCTATCAACAACCCTGGGACATGAAGATGTGGCTAGTTCGGTTGCGAAAGATTGTTTTCTTCCTTGGAAAATCTGGGTATTTTGCAACACTTGTCAAGTTTTTCATTTTCATCAATATTTTCCATGTATTTTTGGCATCATTAGTGTTTTATCTAAATGTCAACGCATCCAACAAACCAAGCTGACTTTCGACCAAATGGCAAATTCTTTTCAGACCTTAAGTTCAGTATCAATCGTTTGGCCTATCCTGCTTATACCAGGCATTGCTGAGCAAAGTGAAATGTCACCAGTACAGTGAATCTCTATTGTACAGAATAAGTAACAGGTTGGGGTTTCGATCAGTCATTAGTCAGCCTGAGAGTCCTACAGGTTTGTGCAATCAAGAAAAAGTCTATTTTGGCTCAGGTTCTAGCAATGTGCGCAGAGTGGCGGAAGCAGTCAAATGGATTATGTAAAACTGTTTATAAAGTGTTTTTGGGCAACGTTGACGTTCATTGCTAATTCTTCAGAACGTATAGAAATCGACTTGCCATGAAATGCAACAAAAATTTCGGTTGGGACGTGAAAGAGTGCCCGTTGATTGTCATTTTCTCATCCCCGTTTTTACTTCTATCTGATTACTGTGATTTGTGTCCGTGTGTTCACCTATTTGTTCGTGGAGTCGATAGTGATTGCCTGTGAATTTTCTTCCGGCTTATTGTTACTCTAAGGGAACCGAAACAATTCATCGGACTAACCGCCTGGACCCACGGTATCCTCATTAATCACTCGTTTTTTGTCAAACTGCAATTATGAATTTGGGTTCTATTTTCTTCTGTCGTCTTGGACCATTTTATCCAACTGAATGTCTAACGGTGAGGTTTGTACAGACGCTTTTGGCGAGGTACAAATTAATCATTTTAACAAAACAGAAAAAGAATGGTTGGGCTGCAACGAAATTCCCCATAGAAGATAGGGTCATACAAAGGAATGTCAAAAACCAAGTTTGTTTTCCTTTTGTGAACATAAGGCAACACCATTTCAATGCAGGGTTAAAACACCTCTAACGACAAAATCCTAAACAAACAGGCTTTTAGAGCATTTTGGACAAACAAATACAGATTCAGAAGTGAGAAACACAGGTCAGTGGACCAAAAAATTTATTTAACAAAAGTGTAGGAGGATCCCGTAAAGAAAATTAGTACTCTGTTCAAATAACCCTAATTTGGACTGTAAAGGCATACGGAGTCTCTGTGTGCGTACCATTATTTGCCGTTATCGCCCGCCATGAGCGTTTAAACCAATACGAGGGTCTCTAAAATTTAGACATGGTTCATTTTCACTCACCAAAATATAAACACATGAAAACTTCAGATGGCCTCGATCATTAAATTTCTCACTAAAACTGTCCCAACGATTAAACTAGTACAAGCACAAAAACGAATCAGAGCAAAAGTATTTAGTTGAACAACATTCCGGCTGTTCGAAGTTCGACCAAAGCGACCGAAGCAATGGATCATTTTATATCTACTCAAAAAGCAGTATTTTCAAAAAACAATTACTTCTCCTTGTCTCATTTTTCCTTCTTTAGTTGTGATTTTCTTTTACAAATACCAAAGAGCTCCCTCATTCCTTATAAGGGACTGATATTTGTTGGGGAAGATCGATTCCCATTTTCTGAATTCGTTAAAATAAAGGAAAAAGTGAAATGGTAGGATTTAGGGTAATACTGATCAAAATTTGAGTCGAATGGTTTGATCTCCTGTTTGGCTAACAACTTATCGGGACAGATGGAAGTATAACGCGGCAGAAAGACCCAAACACTTTGTCCCAAAAAGCCAAATATTACGGTCTGTATACTGACCCTGAACACCAACAGCAGATATCCTTCATTGGGACCACCCATTAATTAATTAATTGCTATGCTACAAACCACCAAGTATTTTCTATGGATTCGGATTACATTCCCGTTGCACTTCGAAGTGAAGGCAACCGTGGTGAAATCCTAGGCTTATGTTCTCATCCCCAACACATGGAACATTACTTATGTCGTCTTCATTTCAGAGGACATCAATCCAGCTGCCTCATGAATTGTTTTTCTTAGTAACTTTCACCTCAGTTACGTTGGAAATGACCAAAAAGACTGCATCGTGCCACTTTATTCATATAGTTATCCTCTAGGTTCTTCCTATATGGCACTGAAATCTAGTAAGCCCTCTTGAAATGTAACTTCTTCACCTATTCACTCACTTAGTGAACCTTAAAATGACGAAATGAAATTCGGCAGATGCAGTCCATATTTATATATCTCACAACTGCTTGAGAGTAGTTGATATTTTGCTTGCCTGACTTCACTTAGGACATTACTCTCAACACATAAACCGCAGGTCATTCGGTCAAACTTGTATTGCGGAAGCACGATGCCTGAGTATCGTTCTCGCTGGAGTCTGATGCAGAACCAACAATGCAATCAGGGTTTGAATCCGGACGTTCTAGCATGAGAAACGTGTATGGTACCATTGATGAACTCTAATGACAACGAAAATAGAATCTGGATCCAAGGGTGACCGGATGACCTGAAGTTTGTGCTTTGGGAGTATTGCTCGAAGGGACATCATTCAACCAAAAAAGATACAGGATCTTAAGCCATTCTTCCGTTCTTCATACCCGTCAGACGTCACTGTAAATACTCATCTAAGCTGGGCTTCATGAGTTTCAGTATGCTAGTAAGAAACAACATAAGTATTGTCATATTCGCAAAGGTAGGCATTTTCAGATCCCAACACTGGTTGCGTTCATAGATGTTCATATTTCTATACTGTAAGTTCTACTTCATTACCTCAGCATATTAAGTCTTTGCCACTCAATTCAAGATTGCGAAATTTTGATGGATGATATTTAGACAGACTGTCAGTGGCGCTTATGAATTCCGTTAATGAGCTAATCATAAAGCATACTGAAAAGCAAGCACTGGATCAAGCAGCATTAATTTCCATCGAGGAGCAGGGTCAATTTACAGTGAATCAGTGTATTTATGTAAACATAGCATTCTGATTGGACAAAAACAAAGCACACATTTCTGCTGCGCACATCGCGGCCAACTATCAACCGGATCAGCCTCAGTTTTATCACTCAAAGTTGCTCCAAAGCTTGGCTAATCAGAAGCAGTAGCTTCAGTGTTACCAAAAAAGCTTAAATAATAAGTAATAGGTGGTTAGCGATAATTCTGTTACTTGTCCGGGGCCTTGAATACGGATCTACTGTACGAAACAGATGTCTATCACAATAACATGCAGTGCCCCAGCTAAGTTAGCTTGTTGATCTATGCATAGTAGGGTGCGCATAAAGCATGTTTCAAGTAAAAATGTTAACCGTGTTCAGAGTCACGGTGGAAGACCGGCTCCAATAGCGCACAATGCATTGTGTCCCGATTCTTCGTCAGTGGCATGAAGAAAGTCAAATAAAATAGCTGATTCTGAAGATGGTTTCACACGCAACTGAAAGTGAGCCTAGTAATTTTGTGAAGACCTCATCAAAGAAGGAGTGCAATCGTGTGGGACAATGATCTTTTTGGTTATTACTACTACTGCTGCTATTACTACTGCTAGTACTGTGGTGGTTCATAATTATAAAAAGAAACAACATTCTTCCGATACACTGAATTCAACTACTTCATGAATGCTTCTCAAATGAGC
>LUCM01009769.1:456529-478638 GCA_008360955.1 Fasciolopsis buskii | reverse complement strand
TGGTTACCCAGTAGCAATACCACACGCCTCAGCCCGTCAATCTCACGTGATACAGTCTCCCGCCGGACTTTTATTCCACATATTTTCCCATTTCCATCCGTCTGATACTGTTATTACGATATTTTTGCATAGGGTCAGACTAGAGTGAAAGCTCAGTTTGCGAATCCTAAAATTGTACCGCCATTTAAGGAATAATGGGAGCAGCCGAAAGGCACTATGAAGCGACGAAACACTAGCTGGTTGAAAAGATTGGACTAATGTACTAGGTTGAGTCCCAAGTCATCTGACTTGGATCAACTGACGCTCACTCAGGGACGTACCTCCTGGCCTCAGCTACACCGGATGATATTAATTCATCATCTGTGTGCAACTTGCAAAACACCTCAAAGGTTCTCCGGAAGTGTTTGTGCATACCCTTCGCCCCCACTCAGAAAACCGCAGTGCCTCAACGAGGGCTGAGCAACACTTCAGTCTAGCTTGAACGGCCACTAACCTCCTGCCAAAACGAAACTACACCTTGACGTGGTGTGACGGCTTGCGTGCCTCCATGACCCAACGAGCCAGCTCCCTAAATGCAAGGAGGTGAATAACGTGCGTCGACAGTTGCAGCGTCAGTTGACCATGAGCCTTAAGAATGACCGTGATAACTGGTGGGTTAAGGTAGCCGAAGAGATGGAGGAAGCGTCCGCTTCAAGTAGCAGTCAAAGACTATTTAAGCTTATAAGTGACAGCTGTGGGCAGCAAACTCCGGTTAGTGAAGTCGTATGCGATAGGACTGGCAGACAACGAAGGCTGGACCGTTGGACACAGCATTTCAAGGATCAGCTTAGCTGGCCGCAGGCTAACATATTTAGGCCGACAGATGCAGCTGTGAATCCTTGGGAGGTATCACTTGATCCCCCAATGGAGGTGGAAGTGCAGTCGAATATTTGGCTTCTGCAGAGAAGAGAAGCCGTCGGTCTCGACGACCTTCCGCCAATTCTTTTCAAATTGGGTAGGGAAGCTCTAGTGAAATCACTTACTTCTTTACTTCATGATATTTGGAACGAGGAGCGTATTCCGTTACCATGGGGTGACTCACTGATTGTACCCATCTTCAAGAAGGGCAACGATCACTAGGGCGACACTACACAGCAGTTGGATTAAGACGGTGGGAACCGGAGATTACGGCGTAAGGATTTGGAAAATCATGTGACCCATCAAGCGGCAAAAAAGCCTGGAAATAGTATACATTCAGTCCCTAAAGCTCCCGAGTGGAACACCACGGCAACGATTTGAGTGTTTAGTTGTCAACCGGATTGGGACACTTTAAAAAAAGTTACCCCTCGATAGCAGACAACAAAACCTCCCGAGGAAGCACATGGAATCACGCATGAGGTAATACTAGGGCTCTGAAGGGAAGGATTCTCTCCAATGTGTTGATATGGTGCTTGATGAATTGGAAGTGGTATTCATCTCCGTTAAAATTTCGAGATTTCAATATATCTGGAACTTATTTACTATTTCCCAAGCATGATATTCAGTCTAGTTTATCAAAAAAAAACCGCAGTAAGAAAAGTGGCATTCCGAGGACGATTTTAAAGACAGTGCTGTCGGAGAATTTACCTTCATTCCCTGCTCCTCCATAGATACCATTTTCTCACGTTCTGAGGCATCTTTTGACCTGATACGCGCCTCAAATTCACATGCCCACTTTCGAATACACTCAGGCTCAGAACCGGGATTCGCCACAGGAAAAGGACCTTCTTGCTGACCCTTAGATTCTGTTTTTGATCATGAAATCAAACGTCTGTCACGTAACTACCTGTGTCTAGGACCTCATCATTTAAGTCGCCAAGCGCTTGCTTTTCGCGAGCAAAGAACTCCGACACACGACCATCAGCCTCCATTTTAATCGGAAAGCATTAATGGAACAACAAGGCATGGGCTGTCGTTCAGTTCGGGCCGGTAATCACGGGGTGCGTTTTGGCTCGCGTTATTCGAGTTCAGTTCAGTTCATTTGGCGCAAAACAGACGCAGCCAAGAAAGCATCCAGAGTTCTTTTGATGGTGTGTACATAATTTGGCATCCAACTGTGAGAGTGTTAACTATTTCGTGTTGTCCTTGGCGCTCCAGCGACCCCGATTCCGCCGCAAGTGAGTAGTGGAACCGGGAAAGCTCACCTCACCCCAGCGTTGGACGACTGGGTAGTTCTTTTTGTTCCTTAATGGGCTTGCAATATAAAGAGTGACGCGCACACCCACTTAATGCAGGTATATAAACTCAACACATCCCACTTGCTTTCTACCTTCAGCATCTTGAAAGTATGTGTCTCGAAGGTATATCTAGACAACTTATTCCATCCGTTTACCTCTGTCGCTGACGAATTGTTCTCTAACCGTCAGCGGAGAGCGAAGCTTCATGAAATTTAGCCGTAGCACCTGAAATCAACCGCTTCCTTTTGGACCAATGAGGTCCATGCCCAAACTTAGTGTTCTAAATGAGGCCTAACGAAAGTCTCCGCATCCCAGCATTACACCGCTGACATAAGTGTAAAAACCTCTGCCTCAGCCTTATTTTCAGTGGCAGCAAACTAGTCAGACCCACAAAATCTGACTCAACTGGAGGTCCAAATTCCTTCACCTGTGTGAAATACCATCCTCGTTTGTTACCGTGTCGCTCTCTGCATTCTTTTAAAAATGGCGTTTTCGTTCTTACTATAAATGGTATTTCAGACGTTTTGCCCGGTTTAATACTGGGCCGATGCCACTGTCAGAACACCTCGTCAAGAGGACCCAACCACCTTTTCGTCACCTGCCAAGAAAAAGCAAGGAGTCCGCAGCATCTTAGATGAATCACTCAGGAACACCAGAAGCAATGGTTGTGCTCTCAAATAATGGTCAGCCACTTCTCAAAATCAGCTTTCCCGACTTAGACGCGGAAAGTCTTCCACTTGAAAACTCATTTACCTACCTCAGTCATCTGCCACCTGTGTAAAAGGCTCAAAAATTCAGCAGCAATAGGCTATAGGCACCGAGCCAAACCCCTTATTGAATTCGTGATAACGTACTTCTACCAGTATCCCTCCATCTAGTCTGGAAGCTACTTCTTATAAGCAGCACACGAGGTTTGTGAGGTGGAAAATGTGTTTAAGCAATCAAGGGTCACCGAGGTACAGCCTCAAATACTGCGTCAGGCTCATGCATACCTGCTCCTTGTTAATGCATTCTAGCACCTTGCTGAAGACAATTGCCAAGCTCCCTGGTTTGCAGTTTCATTACATTTTCCCGACATCCACCCTTGTGGACAACCACTACCGCCCGCGTTTTCTAGTTCTGCAGCAGATATCCTTGCTGCATGGTCGCCACCAAGAAGCCAGTCAAAATGGAATGCAATTATACTGGGTTTCGGGATATTCAATTGCCATACTCTGCTAATTATGACTCACGGTGTCAAATGCTGGTGATCTAATTGCAGCGTACGCTTCTTGGTTGCATCTGCCGCCGTTTTACCTGGGATGCAAAATTCCGGCTCATCCATCGATTCATTCAACCTCGTACTAGAGAATCCGTCGAGTTCTATCATTGGATGCTTGTGGCAAAACATGGATCTGCTCCGCTGGATCGTTGACCGCCCAGCGCGGTCTCCATTTGCGCATTGCTCATGCACACTACGCTTGCACACTGCTGTTAAGATATACTCAGCCTTCCACCGCTGCCAACTTTATTCTCGTTGTACAGGCCGAGTGTCAGTGTCTTCAGCATTGCTATCGTACAGAGCCAGGTAAGAGTGACGCACGAGTGATCACAAGGGTTAAAGACATGTAAAAGTATTTCGAGACGATCGGTCTTACACGATTTTATGTCCCCGCAGTATCCTGGTCTATCCTTGCTGCCCCATTTCACACTCCAAAACTTTACCTCTTGCATGTAGCTCGGAAACCGTCCCGGTATTTTCGCAAGCCCAGGCAAGGTGCGAACGCTCGATTTATTATCGGTCCTGAATTTCTCCGTTATTAGCACGGATGTAGGAATTGCGTATTCTGACGTCATTGTAAAAGTTTTCTGCAACGTTGCAGTGTTTTGAGCACCTTGTATGATTGCAAATACCCCTACTGGGGACTCGCCTTGCCCTAATTTGGCCCCACTTTCATGCACGTTTTGCGCCTTATACTGGTTGATTTAATCTCTGCTGAATTCCTTACACGTTGCCGCGCTCTCGCAATATTCTATCATCCTACTCACGAACTATCATATGTTGCACGTTTCACCACGGAGAGCGAAATCTTATCTATTTGGGATGTATTTTATTTCACATGGTACTCTCTAATCGATCTAGGCATAAACGTGTTCACTAAACCCTTCATGGTGGCAAACGAAGATAATCTTCAAAAACGAGAGTTACGTGTATTCCATGATCAAATTTGGTACAGTATCACCGCCGTACTGCGCAATGAGAAATCCTTCTGTTATTCTTACTAGTCACCGAAGCTGGCCATCACAGAGTCGCAAGGGTACGACAAACGAATGGCGTTATCGGGGTATTAAACTATAATCCCCTTTCTCTCTTCCCACTGCCTTTCGTCCAGCACCTCATTAGCACCCGACTTCCCCAACTTTCCACCTTTCAACTCCGAGAAACCGTTGCGAGAAAATTGGTTGCTTAAAAAACATTTCATTCGTTATGGCTCCGACGGTATCCCCTCGTCAACTTGGGTGCCTAAGATATCGTCCCTCGACTATGAATTCTGTCCAGTTTGTCCACGGAATATATCACAATACTATCTCAATAAAAGACCTCCCTGGCCATTCCATTGTGCAGGGGGAAACTTTCATACCATGGCTTCGAAAGTTGTCAACTCATCTATCAAACGTCCGCAGTCTGCAAAATTAGGAAAAGGTAAATCACAATTGCATGACTGTTTCATCAGTAGCAGCTTTCTTTATGAGAGTCACCATGGTTTCAACAAACAACACTCGCGGTCCTCGTGTCGCTTCGATTTCTTTAAGCCACTTCCCTTGTCCCGTGACAGAGGATTGTCGGCCACCGTAGACTATGCAGGATGATGCATTTTGCGGGGCACTCCATAACCACTCATTTCTTTAGTTTGTCTATTTGACATCATTGAGCATCTGCTCACCCGGTTATTCTTTTAATCTGTGGCCAGCTGCTACGTAGTGAACATCAATGAACATCTATCACCCTGAAGACCGATCTCCCTTGGTGCCATCCAATGTAGAATTCCTAGCCCCCTGCTTTGCCGTAAGCACTTAAGCGACACTTTTGCTTCCGTCCGAATGGTATCCACTTCGTTTTCACAGAGAATATCAGGATATTGTAAAACTTTTCCTGCCGGCTTACCGAATTTCGTCGACCGCATTCAGCGTAATCCGAACTACATTTTTCGCTGGTGCTCTTCGTTGATGATGCAGTTTCGGGGCACAAAATAATGTCATTTCCATCCAATGTTGTGAGCCACGCAGCACATTCACCCTGGAAATCATCACAGCCCCCATCAGCCTTTCCATCCAGTTCCACGGAATTCACATTTGGGATAGAGGTGGTCAGAATAAATTTGCGCTATTAACTCGCCGGCTATGATTCAGCCAAAAATAAATAGTTATCTCTCTGCAGCAGAATTTTTAGTTTAGCATTAATACAAGATAGGACGACTCCCGAAAGAAAATATTTCCGTACCGCCTAAGCTGAAAGATAATTACGTCCTTCTTCTTCTGTTTGTTTCTAACCATATTCCAAACTATTTCTGTCCGATGGGTTAGCACTGACACTGATTTTGGTCTTCAACCGTTTTCGGTCGCTTGTAATTAATTTTCTCTTGTTTTCGTGCTCTCTGGTCCAAAATTTCCTTAAGGAATTCCGGTGAAACCAAGGGTCACTTTGATTTAAGGCCTTTTGTGTTTTTCCGTTTAACTTTTGCCTTATGGCCAGAATCAGGCGACGGCAGTCGTTTAGTTTCCTTACGTGGGTTCTTGGCTGTCAACTTCTGGCAATTGTTTGTTGATCTTAATTAGGCGTATTTGCTTTAATCGCGGGACAGGTGCGCTCCATTGGTTCCCGTTTACCGAGCACTCAACTTTGTGCAAGTGGATTTTCTTTTTTCGACCACTTTTGGCAGGACAGTGACTGACGATTACTATCGCACTTCTGGATGTTACGTTTGTAATTTGTAACTCAAGAATAGTACTATAGAATTTACGGAGTAGTCTGGTTCCTTTCTGGGTTTTGCATCAAATTTAGCTGTGCGATGCTTCGAGGTTTCAAAGTGCTATCCGGAAAGTGGGAAGTCTCTTTCGCTTCAGTCGCTCTGTGAATCGATGATTGACTTCACCCGGACCAAGACTCCAAAGTTAGTTTCTTACGTTTGCCTTGGAGGCGGACTAAAACTTGATACGCAAGTTTACCGCTAAAGACAAGGCCTAATCTTACTAGAAACTGCCCAGAAAGCTTGTTCTTCATATCCCACTGCTCGTAGCACTGTGCAAGTAGAGCCCAAAGTGCACTGTCCCTGGTTTCCTCACCACCATGTTTTTCGGTTTTCAGTATCCAGAATGAAGCTTCATAAGATTCCCCATTGAAATTATTCTATCTTTTGTCATTTCCTTAAAAAGTCTTACATCTCACCACCCGCATCTTCCCCATTCCGAAGTTCAAACTAACCTCCGACGCTAGCGCATTTTGCATGCATACTTTCAGTTCCACTTCAACAGCACCTGACCTTATTCCTTCATCACGAATGAATTCTATCGCTTACTAACCTAGCTTCTAATCCATAAACCTGTTTGCTATGACCTTGAGAATATTGGTTCCTACGTGCACTTCTCTCCCCTAATCCTCAACTAATGTCAATACCGTCTCCAAAACGGCCATCCTAATCGAATATCCATTTTCATAGTCATCTTTCTTCTTTACAATTTGTCACCACCTCTCCCTACGCGAATGAATCTTGTGTTAGAATCACTTTTGTTCCTGACAACCCCAAACAACTCTCTGCAGACTAAACTAATTTGATAACTTGAAGTCTCTATTTCTCAATGCCCATCTAAATATCCGTCAGTTTCAAACACTTCGGACCCCCATTACCCCGCGTCCGTAGAGTCCTAAGCGGTCCCTTCCCTCTTTTCTTGACAGTCTCCATTTACCACGCCTCCCGGTCCCGACCGATTTTTTGTGCTTCTTCCGCATCACCTCCTATAGCAGACCGTGATCCACATTCTGTGAATTTAGTCATTCCCTACTGGTTCTTTGCCTCTTCTAACTATTTCCGTATTGTTAACTACTGCTGTTGGTAATTGCCCGTGCCCTACATACTTGATCATTTGCCTTTTGCTCATGAACTGCGACATACTTTTTCGTACTTTCCTTTTCTGGGCTGCTCGTAAAGTCGATCGCTTCTTAACCTGCGTCTGGCAGCAGGGCCACACTGCAGTTCATTCGTTTTATTCCAGATAGTGCAATCCTGCTGGGATACAAACAGTTACTGCATGCTCAGGCTACCGCGACTTCAGCTCCCCTGGGCTTATCCAATCTTGAGAACCTAATGTCTGGCTGGTCCTACCTACACCATGTTCGCATTCGTTTCTTCACCTCCGGGTACACCGGCAATGAGTGCGGTACGGGGCACAGTTAGATCTATCTCTTTGGCCGGCGCATATCAGGCGGGCAGCTTGGATGCAGTGGTGTGTGGGTGCAGCTAGGTTGGCGGATTACTCCTCTATATTTACCCCTCCGCTTTTTTCAGATTGGATGCCCAGCACTTGGTCAGCCCGACTAACTAGCACCGTGGTGGTGAACAGCGCTGCAGTCCAAATGTTCACGTACACCCTTTTGTTGTGACTTCCTCTTGCTCCTTCGTAAAGTACATTTTGCCCAAACTTTAAAAACAAACTCACGGTGAAAATTTATTTTATCGTCATCTGATGTGTACTGACATTTATTATGCACCTCAGCATACACCAAAAATGGCTGGAAACCATCTATTCCCCTGTAAAATTTTACAGCATACTGCTGCTTACAACAACTGCCCTTCTCAAGAGTCTACCAGACTGCCCCATTTGACCCCGGTTCCCCTTCTTTTTTCACCACCAATGGCCCTAGATGGAATTCGTAAAATCAAAAATTGACAAAACAAACCTCATAAATCAGTCATAGGAATACAAAATTTCTATCTCTTGCTGCCGTTTCCGCCTGCCCAATGAGGTGAGCTTCCAATACGCGGCTTTTTGTGTTGCTCACCAGACGATGCCTTTGTTATAAATTGCCCCCGTTCCTTGTTCTAGTGCATTTTGTCGCGTCATACGTTATCCATCCTGCCATGTCCCATTCGTTCTTATCCCCAAAATTCAAAAATTTTACAAAATAAAGTGCTTACTGGTGGCGATGTTGGCCTATCTTGGTCTGCTGTGTGCATACGGCGGCCTAAGAGGTGTGCCACAAAGAGAACAAGCGGTACTGATGAGAAGCTTTCGGCGAATTCAATTCCACGGCGTGACATTTTGTTACCATTTGTGCTTTCACCATACAGATATGACCTGGCGTATGTATTATTAGTTACAGCGTGGGCCTCCCACCCGTTGAAAATGTGTGCGTTTTCCTTATTTTGTCGCTATCATTGTACGCCGAGATCATTTACACTAAGTTTCTTGGTACTGTTCAAAAAATAAAACATTTTTATTATTATCAAAACCGGAATGGGTAAGGAGTACGAAAATGGCTCCACTCTAATTGCTTGTAAGTGAATTCCATCGGCTATTCTAGAAAAATCAAGGAAATCGCACACCGCTCCTCGCAGTGAGTTGTCTTACAGGTTTTTAGACAACTAGGGTGTTTTTGCAGTA
Organism: Fasciolopsis buskii; assembly: GCA_008360955.1. Classification (NCBI taxonomy): domain Eukaryota; kingdom Metazoa; phylum Platyhelminthes; class Trematoda; order Plagiorchiida; family Fasciolidae; genus Fasciolopsis; species Fasciolopsis buskii. Next base: position 469,804 of record LUCM01009769.1, on the reverse strand, counting down.
TTCTTAACACCTTCAGGGCTTTTTCTAGTCACAAAAATTTGTCGTTTTTCTAGACACCTTAGTTGGAGCCGATCCCCTTGTGACAATGCTGGTGATATTTCACCTGGTATCTAAATGTAAAACAGTTTTGACACGGCGTTTTATTAAACGCGATTATATTGTAAACAGTAGGCACCATGGATCCATCTATCTCTTTTCACGATTAATTGCACCCAGCGGCCTGTCTACTTAGTTTCTTGTTTACCAGTCCCGTCACACATATTGTCACTTTTAGGTCCCCCAAAAACGACGCAGGACATAGACTGGTCGATAGTTTTGCCGTATCGCCGCATTTCTGCAGTTTTCGACCACCTTTTTTAGCGGCCGTCGGAACTATCTTAGTTTTAGAGTCTTTATTACTTACTCATTGTCAAAAAATGCCTTTTGACGTAGATAGAGCCCCTCTTCTGCACATAAATTCTCGGGGTGTTTTCATTCTGGTGGATTACTTTTTGAATAACCTTTGACCGCCAATATACCAGCGTTGGTACAATCTCAGCTTAAACAACGCCTCCTTAGGTCGACCCAAGACCTCTCGCCCAGTTTCCACTGTATAGGTTGACAAAACTGTTGGCACCCCAGGTGCATCCCCTATAACACAACTATAAGGCTATACGTATCGTCCCGCTTTGTTGAAATGGCGGTCCCTAGGTCTAAACGTGCCAAGATCGCAGCAGCTAAACGCACCGCGTCCACACCCTCACAACCCATTCGCCGGCCTCCAGCGTGCGCTGCTAGTGTCACAGACGTGCTCGTGGAGACTAATAATAAAGTAAGGAAACTATAGTAAGCGATTCACCAGGTAAACAACAAAATTTTACTGATAAGGCCAGTGACTGCAAAGCTGACGCTTCTCAACTACCTGACTAAGGCGCCAGAAAACCCACTACGCGAACCTCTCGCCAGTGTCTGTCGGGCTGTGGACTCAATATTCTCAGAAAATAAGCAGCTAAACCTAAGATCGTCTAATGCTGTGGTTTATAATGTTCCGGACCGCATTCCACTAGACTTGTTTGAAAACACTGTCCTCCCTGCTTGCAATATGACCGGACACCCCTGTCACTGTTTAGGATTACGCAAACGAATGTTAAGCAGATCATGTTAGGTTTTGTTTCAGTTCCTTAGCCCCGCTGCTGCAGAGCAGTTTTTGAGGAGTGAAGCTAAGATAGCCTCAACTGCCTCGTTCAAGGCCATCAAAGTTACCCGTGACAAAACCCCTATCCAAAGGGAGGCCATCAGACTGCATAGAAGCGAGAACCCAAAAACGGTCCACCAAAAATTAATTCGCCGGCATGGCTAGGAGCTGATCACCATACCTTGGTTCACGCTGGAAATAAGTTTTCAGGAAGCGAACACAGGGCCCTGCACGGTACAATCCATGTTCATGCTCTCCTCCCTAACCATCCCACGGACACAACTTACCCACCTCATGGTAACAGGTAGCACGTGCCCTCTGCAGTACGCCAACTTATCTGGGGAAGCTGTTTCCTAGTGATTGATTCACAGACGGCTGCAGATGAATCTTATTGCAACATGGTCAGCTGCATCTCAAAACTGACAATTAGCGAAAGAACAAACGGAAACAAGATTTCCAAACTTGCCTCCCTGAAAATCAGATATGACAATTTGCGACGGCACGTTTCATTGACACATGACATTTCCAAGTTTATTATTTTTCGCCATCTGTCTGACACTGCGTCTCGCCTACGTGGATCTCTCCTCCGGAAAGAAGCTTGGGTGCTGAGGCATAAAAATTACTTCATAATACTTTCAAGACTATATAAATTAAGATCCCATGATTGGAAACCTTCAGTGGACTTCCTAGTTTTGCCTAATGGTAAGTCTGCGACAAACTCAAAAGAGAGCTGAGACGTCTAATCAATATTTCGCTTCCTCCGTGGCCCAGCTCCAATCAGCGACCCACCCGAACTACAGCATAAGAATTACCCCACGTTATCTGCAGTGTCTTATGACGTTAAGACTACTGCACGACATTCTGCGAAAACCATACAAAACGGACTCACGAAGGGCAGTATTTTTAATGGCATCTGGTATAAACCGATGTTCACAATGTATCGTGACATTCAAAAAGAGCTGGGGACCGTCACTTTTCATTAATCTCTAACCTGGTTTGCGGAATTTGGCAATAGACGCTCCTGATAATAGTTCACCACACGAGTCCACCAGACGTCACCTCATTTCTTCTTTTTCAAACCCACCCTCATCTCTGTACCAGGCTCAAATTCATGGAATCAAAGTTGCTCAAAACAAACCTCAGGGGTTAGTCTCAGGATTGCAAAGTTCCCATCCCATGTTACCGCTTTCCTTGCTCAACGGACTGAGAACTCATATTTTTTGCTTTTTATGCCGCATCATATAACATCCAGTCTGGTATTCCTTCATCTCCATTCCCTTATCGCATCCACATTGACCCTCATCTCCACCATATAACTCTTGATTTCCGAGGATCCCGGCCAACTGGCCGAGAAAGCCATTGCCTTCCAGCCACATTTTGCGCCCGCGGTGCGCACCTTTGCTGCATTTAAACACAGTATTACTCCGAGTGCAGGGCTGGAAATCAGTCACAGAAAAATCATTGCCATGTGAGCAAAACTACATTGCATTGTATGTTTGGTTTCTGTTTTCCGTGTCTGCACTGTGCCTTTTTTGCACAATATTGATCTCGCCTTGCGCATGATTCTCGTATCACGAGAAATATAGATTATTATTTTTTAGCCAATTTCAAATTACGGTCTTGCCAAGGCCCTGATACTCTCCCTCGAATCAGCTGTTGTTAGATGTGAACCTGACCTACCCTTGCGACTGCTCAACCTCTTCACACTTTCATTAACTCTGGTGTAGTTCGGTCAGATGGGAGCACTCCGCAATATCTATAAGAAGAGATTTTTGCCTGGTCCGTCCAATTAACATTCCGCAAACTTGTTATCTCCAGGGTTATAGAGAAGACCATAAAAAATCCATCGTGGGCCACATTTTAGCCTCCAACATGCATACCTCCAAAAAGCACAGATTTCTCCGATACCGTTCTTGCTCCACCTGTTAATTTGATTTCGTGAAACTTCCAACCAACCTAGCCAACCGGAGTATGGGTTTCGCAGTCATCTACCTCGATATGCCTAAGGCCAATGACCGTGTCCCTCATTCGCACCTTTTATCCAAAGCAAGCTCCTTTGGCATCACCGATCCTCTTCCATCCCGGTTCTCGTCTTAGCTACCCAAAGATCCCAGGTGGTCTCCATTGACGGCATTACCTCCATTCCCAGACATGTTATTAGTGGCGTCATACAGGGCAGCGTACTTGGACCCATGCTATTCCTTATATACACTGTTGATTCACGGTGTCCCTTTCCTGTTCGCTGATGACAAAAATGGTTTACCCTCTCAAATCAAATGAAGTTAGTACAGCGGTTAGAGACATTTGTGCTGATTTGTCTGCCTTAGACGACTAGTGTACATCCTGGGTGATGAGCTTCTCGGCCGCTAACAGCAAAATACTCACACACAGGTGTACACTAGTTAAAGATTTTATTTTGCTACCTGGATCTCCTATTGCATGCAAATCCGCGATCCGTGACCTTGGTCTCAACTACTCAGCCTCTCTGATTTTCTCAGAGCACGTATTTATTCAGTCGGCTAAAGCTAGGACTAATGTAAGTCTGATTTTTGCACGATGAAACTATCCGACGGCAACTTCAGAGTTTATGAATCACACGTTCTTTTTGTTTATGCCAAGCTTTGCAACAAACTTCTCATTAGAATTTGGTGCATACAGAACCAATCCAGTCTTAAGGCTGCCTTAAATACTTACCTAATTGTCACCCAGGTCCTTCAATTGACCAACACCTCTATCCCGGAAGAGCGTGCCTTTGAGTCAGCCATCGATTTCCAAATACACATCCCATCCCCTATTTCCAATATGTTCTGCTTTCCACATCGCTCAATCTGAGGGCGCAAGAGAACCTAGTATCTTAGCCTAATACGGCCAAAACTGAAGATTAACACTCACTGATCACTAGATAAACCGAATAGTTGCAATCATTTTGATGGGGAATATACCCTTGGCCCACCACTAAACCCAACGCTTCCCAACTGGCAGACGTAAAAATACTATGGATATGTCTCCCCCGCTTTCCCATTCACCTCCATACTTCTCGGTACTACCCTTGTCAGCCTGACACAAGCTTTTTATCGTTAACCAAATTTAGTTCGGATGCTGTCTCTATTTCTTCACCGTTCATTGATCGCCATAACTCCAAGCTAGCCCCCACGCCTGACTGCGTCTCTCCCTTGTGTTTCAGATCCCGCTATACGCGCTATTAGCGATTCCGTCCCCGACGCTGCAAGCCAGACCCGGAACTTCATTACTGGTCCGTTCAATCGAAACCGCGTTGCCGACCCCCTTAGATACTCCAAATTGGATGGATTCTCATGAACGGACAAAAACAGTTTATGTTGCCGCTGGAAGGCCTTTCGCGCCGGTTCAAATTCCCTACAAGGAAGACCAAAACCTGTGAAAAAAGACAGCTTAGACGATATCCTTGACTGATGTATTCAAAACGTTTTAATCCTACACAAACCTTTCCCTCTCCATTGCGTATCTCAATCCAGTTTGCCACTGCCGCATAGGAATGTAATCAGCAGTCCTGAGATTTCAATATTCTTTTGCCAAAACGTTTCACAAAATCTCGTTCTCCACATAGTTTGTCAGAATTGATAGTATTCCTCCGCCTTTCTGAGCATTTTAGTTGCCCATTATTGTTGTTAAATGCAACTCTTTTGTTCACTCTGCATGACATTCTTCTTGCTTTTGAGTGATTTTCATCTAGTTATCATATCTACAGTGATCTTCACCTCCTCTTATCTTTTTTGTCCAATATGTGACGATCTTGACGTTCGCACCTCCGTGCGTATCTCGACATCCACCTTCGAGCTGTTCTCAATTGTTGCGGCAACGACACGCATATTTTATGCGCTTAAACACGAAATGACTTGCACCACGTTGCTCAAGAATAGTTCCGGAGAACCCTGTATAGTCTTGCAAAACAGTTTGTGCGGTCTTGAATTTTGTCTTGCATACTTGTGCACTGCATATTGCTTTGCACATTCCGATAGCACCCACCGAGTACTTCAAAGTACCATATATCCTCGCATACATTCTGATTTTCATTATTCATGTTTCCTCTGCACGGCCCATGTAACAAGTTAAACTTGCCTTGAGAATGCCTCTCGCAAAACGAGAAATATACAATAATGCTGTCATCATACAAGTGCTTGAGTCCAATTTGTCTAAATGAATACTCAAGCAATGATGTGCATCAGGAAGTGCAAAATTCGACGACTGAGGTAAAAGGCAAAATTTAGCTAAAAAATCCGCGGTAGCATGAACACGGTCACTAGCCTGACTGAAGTCTTACTGAAAATGCAGAGGTGTCACAACAAAGCCAAACGATTTTTCTCATCCAGCATCATTTACGATTGGTGGGATGCGCCGCAAGACTATCTGAGCGACCAAAGATATGACAAAATGTAAGTCCGCGTGAGGGAGAAATGTGATTAATTCAAATTAACAGCGGAAGAACCATTGCTGATCATATGAGTGTTACTAAAGCTAATTGGTGAAGGGGAATAATTCAAGTTTTGGTTCTAGAGAAGGTGGAACATCTGAGGATTTATTTGAAGGCTAAAAATAAAAAAGAATAGTCTTTGAGCAGAAATTTAGGACAGATATAAAAGTGTAATTGCAATGGGGCTGGCGTAGAGTTTTAACGATCATATACTGGTGAAGCGCTAACAACGTTCTGCTTCAAGTTGTCGCTGCGTTTGGGAGCTCTCTTGAACGGATGAAAATTGGAAGCTCTGCGTAATATGGAAAATTGCATGAGGTTTACTCGAATCAGCGGCCCACTGACAGGGTATGTTTCGCTCTGCCTGGTGGCTGTGCATCTGGGAGGTGGGCTTCAGTGCTGTTGGGTGTTTTTTGGAATTTTATGTGGAACGGCCTCAGTGCTAACTCCTGAGTTTCATTATTGTATAAGGGTGTGTTTCGGAAGTTAATACTCGTTTGAGGGGATCTGCGTGCACGCGTGGATTATTTGAGCTCGTATTTTGGGCATAAACCATGGACTGCAGTCTAAATGTCCAAACCGTTAGCTGCATGAATCGAAGCACAACTTCCAAGGGGTCGTACAGAGGGCCTGCGTGAAGGAGTTGCGCTGTGCATGATAGCTGTTGCTACCATTCACTGGCTGCGCAGATAAAGCTCCCACAGCGTTCGAAGCATGCAGACTTACGAGCCCTAAAATGAGCCAAACCTTGGCGCTGGACAAACGACGTCAATTTATTACATCCCGGTGGGTGCTATGGGTGACAATGGGATTCATATGTTTTCATAAAACAAAGGCATTTCGAGGTGTTTTGGAGTTAGGTTCGCTATGGTTAGCAGAAGGAGAGTTGTGATGTAGTCAATAAGCGAAAGTATGAGCGAAGAATAGATTGTGGGTAAGAACTCGGACGAAAGAGAGCAGAAATCCCGGTAGGTTTTCCGGCTCTCAGTTATAGTGAAGTGACCAGATAAAAAAGCAGTTGAAAATATGAGGGTGGGTAGGAAATCTTTCAATAGCTCGGAGGAGTACTGGGTGGAGCATTTACAGGACAGCAGTTTGAGTGTGGGAAAAGCCCAACACAAGGACCCTTCTGCTGTACAGGAAGTTACCTGCGTTCTCTAGGTGAAATGCTGAGGGCGTAACCTCACTGACAGTGATATATATTGCATCTACACACGGCTATGAAAATGTTAGCACACCAAGGGAGATTATAGAGTGGCGAGTGAGACCGGACAGCATGTAAATACTATATCGCGCGTTATTCGAATATGATTTGTCGCGACGTGCCACCGAAAACGGAATTGGAAACGCGGACTTTTACGACGGGCACAGAGACAGCAACGGCGGCGAGGAGTCATGCACGATAGCCATGATCACATGCAAGAGCAGCGATCAGGGAGAAACTAAACAACGATTCACAACCCAACTTGCCAAATTATAAGTTTCGCATTTTGTGCAAAGCAATGCACAGCCAATTTGATGCAAAATACAACAGAAGACAAGATTTCCCGTAAATTATAACGTACTATTCGCAAGTTAAAATCTGTGTACGTAGCAAGCATGTTTTAACAGTAAGTTATAGTCAGTATCCAGCCAGAAGTATTCAAAAATAGAAAAACCACCTGCACAAAACTGAATGCACGATAAAAGGAAATAAATAAAGTGCTCATGTCTCGTTGGGAAAGCAAGTACAAGAGATTCTGAACGCTCAGTTAGTTCCAACAAACACTTGCCTGAAATTGACAGCTAAAAAACCACGTAAGCAAAGTAAACGTTTACCGTCCACCAACGTTAGCCACAAAGCAAAATTCGACCGTAACAAAGCATACGGCTTTAAATCCCGGCGACCCAGGATCGCACCAAATATCCGAGAAACATATCGATCGGTGGGCTTAAGAACAAAACGAAAAAGGTAAAAGTATCGGGTAGAAAATCAACCACAACTAAAGTCAGTGGCAATGCGAGTAAGTTCGGTAAAAATAAAGGAACGTTGATAAATTAAAGAACGGAAGAGAAGAATTTTCAATCAATCACGGGGTTTAAGCGATTCAGAATGGAGGCTGAGGTCGGATATCGGCCAAACGTCGGGGAGAGGAGCTCGGCGTGACTGACTTGGCCTGGAATTATAAGGCAAAATAGTTTACATATCAAGGTAGATTTAGGTGTTTCGTACAGGAGTATGATTCGCACTTCGGGTGGGAAATATCACGAAACCATCTTTTTCCATTGTTCGCTCCGAATGTGAGCGTTTGCACTCAAGTCTCGCCAAGAGTTTAATATCCCGTTTTTGACCCCACCCCCGCACGTCTGAACACATCGAGGAAGTAAAATGGCCCAAGGCTCAGATGAAATATCACGGGACGGGAAAATACGATTTTTCCACTGACGGCGTTAAAGTAAACATTGCTGTTGACCTGCACAACTTACCAACGCAAACTGATGACCGCGTTACAAGACGTCTTGGAAATGAAAGTCACATGAACTGTCCCAGCGCTTAGGAGGATTCTAGCGGACAAGTCCTCCCACGTGCACAGCTTTACAGCTGGAACTTCCTGATCGTGAATAACATGCCCACTGCGTTAACAGCCAATGAACCCGGAGGCAAAAACATAGATCCCTGCTTCAGATGCCACCACCATCGTTTACTGCGAACATCGTCTTCAATTTCCCCTCTTCAACCGCGGCTCTCAGTAGACTAGTAAATGCCATCAACTAGGCCTCCAAGACATCAAAAGGAATAAGGATACCAACTTTTGCTCTACACTGGCTTACAAGCGTCGATTGTTGTTCAACGTACGTCATATTAACCGCCATTCTACCCCCTCACTACCACCTACGTTTCCCCTCTTCATGTCTTCAGACAATGTTTTGCAATAACCGCTCATCACTGGACGTTTCTCCGCATTCCTGGAAGGCATTTAGTTATTTTCTTCGTTGCAGAATCTACGGTAAAATGACCGACGTTCTTTTTCGTCCCCATTTATTACTGGTCATGTATTGGCCATCAGTAATATTCCATACAGCTGTTTCCGTCCGTTTTGACAATTTTTTACTGTCTACTTATGGCTCTTAAATGCTTCCTTCGTTGCGATTTTAATTTTACGCCAATTTCGCAGACTCCCTAAATTCGCTCATTGCGGACATAACTTGACACCCGCCGCCATCCCCAGAACTGAACCTTGCGTCTGCGGTACGCGTGATCTTTGCATATGAACACCTTCCTAATAGAATGCCACTTTCATTATTTTACCTCATTTTGTTCCCACCTGTGTTCTTTGTTCATGCAACTTGTGACACCTGTGTACCACCTAATCATGTGACCAAGCAGGCCTCTCAAAATATTCCGGAAAAATACCGATATATATAAGTGGTGGCCCTCTTATTCCCCTTTTCAGGTCGCATCCACGTTTGTGGCTAGACTTCCAGATACACAGCACCACAACAGCAGGTTTCCAGATTCCGAATGGCGTGGCTTAACAAGAAAAACGAAAACGAGTGAAAAGGGGAAAATGATTACCAACAGCAAGATCGCACAGGCACTAGTTGACAGGCGGCCCATCATTTAACGTGTTCCGGCAAGATGCTTTTGTAGGCATAGCGCGATCACTGATCCAAAATATTTACCGTGGATAGTTGACGTGTAAATACTATGGATAAGTCTTCCCTGCTTTTCTCTTCACTGTCATGCTACTCTATGCTACCCTGGTCACCCTTTATTATTAGCCAACCGTAGGTCGGACCTTTTTATTGTGAATTATTGTTCCTTGTGGAATTCATTGCCCCAACACTCTAACGTCGCCTTGAAAAACGAAGTCCAAAAAATAATGACTGTTCAGACCATAATTCGCATGTACGACCCTTATCCCTCAGAGACTCGGGAGTACGAAGTTTGGCTAGGATTGTAACAGTTACTACAGGAAAGTCTCCAAAACCTGGATCTCATCCAACAATAATAAATAACATTAAGGTCCGTGATAGCAGAAGGATGCTGGATTCTATGACAGCCATGACCGCGATTAACCTTCCTTATATCGGTCTTCTCACCCCGGGATCCTGTTCCCATAGATTTCTCCGCCCCGGATTTACTCTGCAAACCTGAAAGACCCTGTCTTTATGCTGGGTATTGCCGGAACTAGTTTCTCTCTCTTCGTAGGCATTTCATCAGAGAACACATTCGAGGTTCCTTTTACTCTTCCTACCTATTCATCTTGCTACCCAGTAACCTGATAACACGAACCAGGTAGACTCCTTTCCCTTAAGCATCCGGCCTTGTTTCATTTATGGAAAAGGAAAATCTCTCCACGTCACACAGACGATGTGATTTGCTTATGCGACACACAAGTCCACTTTAGTAATTTTCAAGCAGCACTCGTTAATGAGTGCAAGACAAGGCGTTGACGATGACGGAGCCATACGAACAGGCCTGCGTTTTACGGCATAAACCACCACCCTCCGTGTGCTTGCCTATCCCCACTTTTGTTTCTTTATTCCGTACATGTAAGAGCCCAAATGACTGCGTTAGGTTTACTTCAGCATCTCCGAACGTGAGGAAAACAGACCAACCCCAGCAGTTGCGAAAAAACAATGCCGAAAACTAAGGTCAGGCGGAGGAACTATGGAAGCTACTTATATGGGCTCAACCATTCCTCTGTTAGAAAACAAGAAAAAGCAGAAGTCTCTGCTAGATCAGGTTGACCCCAGCAACCAAAACACACTCGGGCTGCGAAGGAATGGGCCACCTACTACAATGGATATGTATGCCATCAGCCCAAACCCGACCCTGCGAAAGGGAAACCCCACACCGCCCTTGATCGGGAGATACGCGTTTGGCCACTTTGTTGGTCGGTCTGGGAAAGTAGCTCATTGGACTATCCCCTTATGCTTCACCACCCATCCCTTTATTTTCCAACATGCCCCTGTTCCGCCAACCGCACACCTGGTACGTATGCTGACGTCTATAACAACTGCCGTCATTCTTCTTTCTCAATTATCCATGCGAGCTTACTGAAACCACTGTGCAGTACAAGTTTCTGTTGTCTTGTGCAAACACAAATCACCGATCCCGATATTCTTATGCTCCTCTATTCTCTTCTTTCTATGACTTTTCGTGACAAATTCTGTCCCGGCATCCAGCCCACACTGCCATCCGCGAAACATTAAGTTATGTTCATCTTGGCAACTGGAAGTGGTAAACATCGGCAAAAGATCACATGATCAGTTATAGTTGAATCCCTGTAGCATGTACACCAGACCCGTAGAGCAGACGAGCTCCCCAAACAGAACAAATAGTGAATTTATTCCCTAACCATTGCGCTGGCCGTCCTATCAGACCACTGAAATATGCAACTGCGTAGATGTCGAAGGAGGAATGGGAATGCGATTCAAATAAGGACCATAAAGCACAGGATTGTCTGAGCCATATGCTCTATAGGGAGAAAGCAGCCGATGTTTGTCGCACACGTCCCGTCAACGAAAGCCACCCCTGCGTGTTTCTTGACAGTTGTCTGGTCCCTGTAATCTTCGTAAGGAACTGACTGTTACCGCTGTTCCTATTTTTGTTTGCTCACCTTAACACCAGGTGGAACAAATTCCAGACTGCCCCTCTCTCTCTCCGGCTCTTCTCCAGGCTCGCCAGTGACCACAGATGCAACACAAACTATTGCCAAAAGCTCCACTCCATCCTTTTCGCTGGTTGTCTATCCCCGCTAGGAAGCTGCTATCCTGATCTGATGCTCCAGTACCTGGCCGCGCGACCCTAACACAAGCCAAGCGACAGTAATGACCACCCCGGGTGCCTCATCTCAGATGGACCATCACAACTGTCCAAACAGTTACTAACATTATTGAAATGCCGTGCAACCCCTCAACCTCCAAACCCGCATCGCCGCAGAATACCATAATCTCTAATAATAAACAAGGACAACACAGGTCATTCATGGCATGTGTATTTAAGGTTTTATTGTAAATCTTACAGGTACTGGTTTTCTTCCCGCCAAACATCACAACCCGCTCCCAGCCGCATATGTCCAGTGACCATTTTTGTAAGTTCCATTATCTCTCTCTCCACAATTTTTCACATATTTTCGTCCCGTAATTTGTTTGGTGCAACCTTCAAGGTTTCCTGCAGTTTCATTTAAAGCATTATTGTGACTATTGAATGTTGTTAATTAATATTCTTCATCCAACTCATGATATCCAGCACGATTTCGACTCTTCATCCCGTTACTAAATTCATATTGATCTTCATCTTAACCATACTACCCTCCTGAATTTTGATGAACCCGGCCACTTGACAACACCCACAATTTCTTCCCGGTTAAATTCTGCGCCCGCGATGCGCAACTTCGACGCGTTTAAACATGGATCGATTGGCAGTGCACGACCCATAGTAAGCCTCAGAACACTTCGGCGACGGATTACCTAGCTCTGATTTAACGCCCAAAAATTCATGATTAGCCCATCTTATTGCAGGTTATTTTCGTGAGAGCACAGACACTGCATCATCTTGGCTAAATTTGTTTTACGATTTTCACTGAGCTATCTTTGTGTAAATTTGCTCTTGCCTTGCGCAATACTCTCGAACTTCGAGAAATATACCCATTTTTATCGTCATTATTAGTATTATTATAAAATTGGATGCCCGAAAAAAGAGAACAACTAGAGTGTACCAGCCCCGTGGTTAAAGCAAAAGCGAGAGATTATGCGCGCCTGATCATGTCCGACAACAACTGTCTGAGTATGATAGCGAAAAACCCGTATTAGCGAACGGTAAGTCTACGATTGACCAACGTGAGTGATAAAACGAAAGTGGACGATAACAAACAAGCTACCCCAGGTCAATTGACCCCTAACTGTACCGAATATCCGCAAAATAATGTCGAATAAATAGCAAAGGGACGAAGCAACGAAGGGTAAATACATTGAGCCGAAAATAAACAGTGACAAAAATTATTTCATGAAAATCATCATCATCACAAGGAAGTTGGGGGAATAGTTGACATGGAGAGAAGAATGCACAAAAGAGGGAAGAAGAATTTTCACTCAACCGAGATGTTGCAGCTGGATTATCGCAAATCGAAAAGCATGCATATTGTTTCTTGCGTGTTCAGAACAAATGATGTGAGCTGCATCCTTAACGATTTGTCTCAAAACTTAAATATGATCTTTCCACCGCTTGCCCAGTCACACGCCAAGTATGTCTTCATCATATTACGCTTAAACTTTTAGAAGGGAAAACGGATGACTTAATTGCTGCTGTCCGTATTTTCTGTGCATTATCTATGTAAAACTTGATCTTGCCTTGTGCCTGCATCTCGCAAATCGAGAAACATGCATTATTATCATTATTATTATCATAGAGCTTTCGTCATATCGACAGAAACTACTATCACAGACTTTCCGGCGTTGTGCTTCTTCGTAGGCAAATAGTCGTACACGCAGTGCAAGGTTTCTTTTGAAGATGGCAACGTTGGCTGGTGTGGACAAGTTTGCAGTCCATAAGATATTTTGTGTGTCACGTTTTAATCAAATGCTCCATGATTCTAGAGGAAATCTGGGTATCGTTGATTATTCTGCAAATGATTTTGCCAACCCGTGTGGCTTACTTATATAC
>LUCM01009769.1:414539-456340 GCA_008360955.1 Fasciolopsis buskii | reverse complement strand
CAACGGAGTTATCTCTTTCGGTAAGAATGAAACTGTTGAGAATGTTTCCTAGGTCAAGCACGGTAGACAAGAGGTGGGAATTTTACTATTAATTTTCAAGGATGAGGCACAGAATCTTCCAAATGCCTCAGCGATTTCTTGAGGGGTGTCGAGATACTTGTTATTGTAGTTGAGGCGGTGGAAAGGAATGGCCGAATGTCTGGTGTGGTTGGCCCTTGATTTAACTAGTTGGCCAGAAATGCCTGTGGGTTGTGCTTCTTTAGAATACCTGGTTCTTGCACTTCACCACGGGATTGTATTATCGTTTTCAATTGTTTTGACAGGCGATGGACTAGTAGAAACAATGAAAAGTCCCTGGTTCCAAGGAAGATTTTCTGAAACTTGGTGATTTAACAGCTTGGTCAGTCGTGGTTTTTCCTTTTGGTGGTCATCGAGTGAGTCTTTGCCGGCGTAGTACTGCCAAGACACCTGTGAAGGAGTGAATAAAGCTTGTCAGCTGGCAGTCGAACCTAGGGTGCTAGGAAGGAGGAATCTCAATCACATCTGCGCAGCAAATTTGGCCGGCCACTGCGATTCGCCTTAAAGTGGAACCTAGCGATTTGAGATAGGATGCTACTATGGAAAGGTGGTATGTGTGTGCACCTGACGGGTAGGTGGTCGAATCCACAGAAACCACCTTGAATGAATGTGCGGACATGCGTCAACGCAACCGTAAAAATTTTGTCTAGGATGTTTCTGTTTCTGTTGAGTCGGCTACGTGATGTATCTGCCACCTTTGCTGAATATCAGCAATGAATTGACGCAAGCAGCTAGGAGCAATTTAGATTGACCAGCAAATGCGTAGGATACTGAATTCTTTTGTCACGACTTTGAGATGTGGTGAGGCGGTAAAATAGTTACTCGCGTCATTTAAGAGTAGAAAATCTTTCCAACAGGGGCCTGGTGGGCAGTACGCGCATATCATCAGGTGGTTTTTGCTACAAATGTCAATCCTGAGCCACATGGCATTTAGAAGCGGTTTGACTGGGGCTGTTGACGCAATGAGGCCAGTACCAAAGCGCACTCATGCACGGGACAGCTGCGTTCACGCTGGGATCAGCAGCTTTCTCTGAATGATTGATATCCAAGGATAGCCAATGCATCGTCAGGCGCGTCATCAATGAGCCAAGCCATGAGGGTTAGTAGGAAAATATGATCACAAGAGAGTGCTAGCAGACGACGAGACCACATTTATCCCAAAATAAATCAACCATTTATCAAATCAATGCAACTGTGGAGGGATCATTTTGACTTTCCATCATTTTTTGGCTTGTTCCGCCTATCATTTTTGAATTCCCTCATTTGAGAGTGACTCAGAATTGGCCTTAGAGGGGTAAATATTACTTGGTTCGATTAAAGGGGTAGGCTCTGGGGTGGTACAGAGGTAAGTCCGGTTTAGGTAGACGTGGCGCGTTTGGAGTCCACGGGATTTAAAGAAGCAAAACTACTTGAACTTGAGGCAACAACATTTGAATCTGGATGTCGAGGCTACAGACGGTGACATGAGGGGGCTGCCGGAATGACCTTTTCGAGAAGTCAGCTGTCACATGGTGGCCAATCTGGGAGGAATTGAATGAGGCACTAAATCCCTAGTTGAAGGTATTTTTAGGTAGATCCAGGGTGTTTCGTTGCTCGTTGGTTCGGTAGAAGGTGAAATTTTTAGACCCAGGTACACCGAATGTGAATATCATTGGAGTTGAAGGCAGATATGCTTATAACCTTGCGTGGAAGTCGGGACTGAAGGAGTGGGAAGGGTTTGCATCTATAGACACGCGGGTGCCACCGAATTCATTTTCGATCCTCGAAATACCGCCCTTCGCACGGGAATTTCGTTGACGAATATTTTGGTGTCTGCGAATGTATGGCTTTTGGCAGCAGTTTGATGATTATAATATTCGTATATTTATCGGAAAGTTTGAGAGGCATGCTTGGTTGCATTATCAAATGTTAAAAGGGTATTGGAAGTCACAATGAACAAGCAGATAAACATTTCGGTACAAAATGAGAAGAAATGGCAAAACCGTCATATCAAGAGGAATAGATAGTGACGAAACTTCCACCTTGAAACGTCACTCCTGTGAAGCTAAAAAAGAATTTTTATGAATATGGAATGAATATGTTACTGAGCATATTTCGGAAATTAAGAAAATGGTAATCTGGAGAACCTGATTATTGTTTGAACGGAAGATTTTGGGTATAAATATACGTGAAACCCGAAATGGCGTCACTTGCGCTCTCATGGCTGCCACGGCTGTTCGTGCGGTCGCTGCTGCTGCCCATATTGGTGATACGCAAATGTTTAGATGTCACGTTCGCCGTTTTTATTTTAGTGTTTCCGATTTTGACTCTGATTTAGAAATCAAATGGTCATCGGTAAGTCTGTCATCTTTTCAAGTAATATTAATTTGAAGGATTCCAAACGTTGACAGTTATTACACGCGCAGTCGTAAGCTAACCCCAGAGCAGGAGGCGCACGCAATTATCATAATGGATATTTTTGGAAATTCCAGAGAGGTTTGTCGATATGCGCGGGATAAGTTCAACCGCCTAGTTACAGTTCAGGATATTGATAGTAAATTCCGGGTAATGGATGACCGAAACGACGTTCGCGTAAAAGATTAGTGCCTGATAGTGTCAGGCACGAAAAAAGTGTAAAGTGGGCACTAAATTTTGGTATTTTTACGACTAATAGGGTTGAGGCAGAAAATAGGCATTGTCTATCAGCACAAGCGTTATTAATACTACTATTCACCATTTCCATTGCAGGTAGACCTGATGAGCCCAAGAGGACGTCGGACGGATGAAGAGGAGGCAAAAGAAGGACGACGGATGTGCAAGGAACAAGGACCGCGGGAGGGACCGGATTGACGAGAACGCCCCCACGGCCCCTATGGGGCCACCACTATTTGATTACGGTCACCGATTTCCAAAATCGGTTATTTCTGTTATGAGTTCATTGTGTGTATTAAGTTATTGGTACGTGAGTCTTCTTTCACGTGCGCAACAAAGGTTGGGGTTTTGGTGCTCATTCGTTTAGGAGTGGTGAAACTAGTCCACTGTACGCATGTAAATGTTAGAAGAGCATGCTGAGGCAGACAGGTTTGCGTTTGCCTAGAGATGCTTATAGGTGTCGTTCGCCATATATACCTGGCCAAAGCGAGAGGGCGATTGACATGACACGGGGTTGGCAGAGGGATCGTACGTTTTGCCTTTGGGCATTATATTCATATATCGCACGACTAAGTGGCTAACGGGTAAGTGCATGTATTTTCAGATAAGGAATATTTTGCTTGCGATGACGTCAATTGCTATGCGCAGATATGCATAAGTATTCTTCCCACATGGGGCCACAATTGTTTAAGAACATTTATTTAATAGCTAACTTGTGCATGTGGGTGCAACAACGTTTATGATGCACATGTCCAGTGGAGACAAAAATGGTTGTATGTGTAGAGTCATGTATATATACATATATATATACATATAAGCATGTGTCTACTATAAACGCGTATAGGGATTTATTAAATTCCGCTATTTTAATGTCCACATTTT
The DNA here is from genome assembly GCA_008360955.1 of Fasciolopsis buskii. Classification (NCBI taxonomy): domain Eukaryota; kingdom Metazoa; phylum Platyhelminthes; class Trematoda; order Plagiorchiida; family Fasciolidae; genus Fasciolopsis; species Fasciolopsis buskii. Next base: position 452,749 of record LUCM01009769.1, on the reverse strand, counting down.
ATACCTAGAGGTGCACATTTATTTCTTCAAGTTTTCGTATCTACATGTATATATATACGGATACATATATGTACATGTAAATATACACATTTTGGCCAATTTATATCGATTTGAGTCATACCTAAAGGCATTAAATGGACGAACACAATTCATGTGACGATTAAGCAGCCAAAAATGTATATAAATATTATATCACCCCGGTGCATACGTATGTTCACATGTATATATACATATTGATAAATAAACATATATATATGTAAATTATATTTAGGTAGACATCCTCGCTATTTTGGGGCAGACAGATATTTATATAAATTTTCAATTTCCCAGCCATCAACGAAAATACGCAATACAAAACGGTCATTTTCACTATCACAGCCATTACTTTTTACCGGTATGGCATGCTAAATGGACATTTTTTATTCTTCTGTACAAAACAACATCAATATTATCCTCCTAGCTTCGCTGCTTCTGATTGATCACTTTTTCACCACGTTGAAAAATTATATCAGCTGACATTCAACAGCAACCGTTACCAGTTATCGCGGGTGGACGAGTTGCGTCCAACGGTTTGAACGGCCGCAAAAACATGGCCGTTTCGCGGGGGTGGAAGTTTAGTAACTACCAGAGGAACAAGGTGTTTATGCGCAACAACAATGCGCATCGCAGGTGCAGGTTTCAACCGGACGATGTTGGCTGGCGTGGTGTATATAGTTCTCGGATTTGACGGGTCTAAAAAACAGACATGAATGTTAAAATGTCATGAAGAAAGTCTCCAAAGACCTTGAGTGAAAGGTAAAAATTGTCAAAACGGATCAAAAGAGCTGACGGGAAGAGTATTGATGGCCTATAGATAACCCGTATCACAATGGATGTGAAGAAGTATGTCGGTCATCTTACCATGGATCCCGGAGCCAAGAAAATAGTCAAAAGACTTTTGAAAATGCGGAGGGACGAAGAACACTGGCTACCCATTGTTCAAAGACATAAAGAATGGAAACGTCTTCGGCATTGAGGGAAGTGAGGATTGATATGATATGCGTTGAATAATATATGTGACGCTGGTGAGCCAGTGTGAAACGAAAACGGGTTTCTTTGCTCCTTTGTTTGCGTTTGGAGGCTTAGCTGTTAGCAATTGCGGTAGACGATGGTAACGGCATCTGTAAAAAGGATCTACGTGTGGGTGCCTTCGTGGAAATTGGATGTAAACTTGGTGGGCGTGCTAGCCACGGGCGGCAGCTCCAGCAGTAAATCTGTGCAATTGCGAAGACTTGTCCGCTTAAAGAGTCACAAACTTTGTGGATCACATTTTTTGGCCTCGATATCTAGACACACTTACAGCAAGGTCATCAGTTTACGTTAGTGATTTATTCGGATTAGAAGCAATGTCCACTTCATCGCGGCAGTGGAACAGGTCGCATTTGTCCGTCCTGGGATGGTTGATCTGAGCCTTGGGTGAGTTTGCTTCCACGATGTGTTGAGACGTGTGAGGATGGGGCCAGAAATTGAATGGTAGACTGTTGGCGAGACACGAGTGCAAATGGACATAACTGGATTGGAAAAAGGGAGAGATGGCAGTCTGGAGGTATTCCAGCTGAGGGTTAAGGTGCGTGCAAATATCAGAAAGAGAAGTGATGAATGCTATGTAGAGTGAGGCATCAGCTGATGCCAAACTTCTTGCTAGGAATAGTCTAACTGTCAAATTCATGCATGGGAAAAGGTTCAGATTGGGACATTAAATATTAGTTTGGGAGTAAGTGAGAATGTGATATGAGTAAGTCTTTTTGTATGCCTTGCTACATACGCACTAAACAAGATGGAATTTGCGTAAAAAACTGCGCTTACTTGTTTTGTCGACAAAGTTTTTCGGCCTGTACCTACATTGATTTGTACTTGTGGAAACTAATGGGGAAAAATGGCTAGACCTTGTCGAGTTGGTGGAGTTAAGACCTCAAGCGTTGTATTGCTCAGTACACTAGGTCAGGCTCATGGGATGTTCCTATTGGAGTGTAAGGATCGGGCATGTTTAGCAAGTTTTGTACGGTTATTGCCTTTCTAATTTCGTTTTTAAAGGAAATGGAGCCAGGAGAAGTCATCCTTATATGTAGGGGTAGTTTATTTCATAGGGAGGAATATTTGATGGTGAATAAGTTTTTCCTAAGTGCTACCCTCGACATGGGAACTAACACCAAGAACTCAGCTCGACGCAATCCATAGGAAAAGTTATTTCTTACTTGATATGCGGAGATGCACACATTTTTACCAATAACCTTATAAAAAATTGGAGGTTGACCTGAACTCGACGCAGCAGTAAGAGATCGAGGTGTACTTTTATGCAACGTTCCATGTAGTTTAGCGAAGAAGTGTAGCCCAGAAGTCGTTTTGTAACTGTTCGTTGAACATTCTCAATCTTGAGTCTGTCACTCTGCCGCATGTTGGAACACACGATGAACCAGCAGTCCAGGATAGGTCTTACGTGCGTTTGATATACTAACAACTTGCTTTCCTGGTTTCTAAACTTTCCGTGCACCAACCCGATTAGTCTCTTAGCTTTTGCAACTTGCATGCGAGTGTGTTCTAAGAAGTTGAATGTGCTGGAGTAATGCAAACCCAGGTCTATGACAGTGTGAGGGGAAGGAATGACTTGTTGGTTAATCTCAAAGATTCCTGTAAAAGGGTGGCATCTGTATACGAGTAGGCTGATTTTGTGGGCCGAGAATTTCATTGATCAGGCTGCGCGCCATGAACCAAGCGATAGTAGATCATTTTTTACATTATCTATGATAGTGTTGATGTCACGAGGGGAAAACGTGTTTACAATTATTATGTCGTCTGCAAACAGAAAAGAAATACCATGCCTAACGATGTGAAAAGTGTCTTTTATGTACAGCGGAAACAGTAGTGCACCTAGTACGCTTCCTTCAATAACCCCACTAGTAATCGGACGATGGGTTTCCGTTTACATTCACCACTTGCATTATCGAGGCCAAATAAGAAAAGAACTAAGTCAGAAGGAGGGATTTCATACCGTAGCATTTTGACTTTCATGAAAAGCTTGTGATAGGATACGCGATAAAAAGCCTCTGCCATATATAAGAAAATCACAATCACCGTCTTTCTGTCGTTGGCAGCATTCGTCACTATGTTTAGGAAATCAGTCATGCACGTAGAACATGATTCACTTTGAAGGAAGCCATGTTGGCCGGCGTTGATGAGGCCATGATCTAATAAGTAATTTGTTAACTTACTTTTTATTATTCTTTCCATGATACGAGAGACAAGTGGGGTCTGCAATTAGATGGCTCCTGCTTTGAACCATTTTTGTGAATTGGGACAATGACAGGAGTTTTCCATTAGTGGGGGAAAGTGCCACAAGTTAAGGAAAGATTGAATAGATTAGACAAAATTACAAGGATGTCTGCACCTCCAAATTTGAAGAGGGCTGGGGGAAGGTCGTCCGGTCCAACGTGGAAAGACAGCGGCTTTTCAAAGTTCTTAACCTTTTGGAGATTGTGCCACATTGGGTTGGAGTGATAAAATCAAGGCACACACTTAGAGTTGCGTAAAATTGGTTGGTGGCCAGTTGGGGATCCACATATAGGAAGAAAGTGTCCCAATTTCGGCTACAAATTCTGGAGGGAAGATGGCTGCATGAGGCTCTATGATATGGTTTAGTGGAAGCTGAGGAGGAGATAACGGGCGTGGAAATTGAGAACTTGCAAACAATTTGGGAATGGTCACATCCGAGTAATTTGTTGTCTATGGATGTGCGCACCTGTTTTGCGCCAGTCGTGAAGATAAGATCTAGAATACTGTCGGCTCTCGTGGGTGATGAAACATGCTGTGTCCACCCATACAGTCGTTAACTGAAAATAAACACGAGGGTATTTTGGGGAGGGAAAACATGACCAACAAACCCCTGGGGCGTTGAAGTAGCTCGCGGCTAGCTTAGGGCTATGAAGGTCGGCGGCCGCGTCAAGCGCGTCAATTGGTGGTAGGACCTGTGACTGATGCGTACTAGGGGGACGGTAGATGCAACTGATAAGTAAGTCCTGATGCCCGATAGCCACAGACATCCAGATAGAATCTTTCGGGTTACTAAATGTAGGGTGATTGTATCATGAGGCTGAAAGGGTGTCTTGTGTATGTGAGACAGCCTCCCCACGCTCATTTATCCTGTCTTTCTTAAAAGCATTGTAACCAAGTAAAGCAATGTCTCTGTCGGGAGTTTTGTCGGTCAGCCATGTCTCAGTGATAAGAATGAAATCACATCTACGTGTACACACCAACAGGCGCAGCAAGTGCACCTTATTTAGTGTCGAGCGAGTATTTAATAGTAACAATGAAAATGGCTCAGTAGCAGTAGCATCTGAATGTAGAAAATTGGAGTAAATATCATTAGGGGCGTAAAATTTCATTTGGGGTGGGTAAAGTGGGACGTATGCAAGGGAAGTAAGGCAGGAGTGGAGTAGGTCGGGGAGAAGAAGTGTGTTGGCATAAAAGGGATATTGATGTGTGGTAGGGGGATCGGTTTGGTGTAAGGATGATGCCGGTAGATTGGGGATGCCAGTAGGTCTTGCCCATAGCACAGAAGACTGCCATGTTGGAAGTAACTTTCATTCCATCGCACGTTGCTTGGTACCGATGGAGATGGTGGTTGGGCTAGATGTAGCGGGACGGGGTGGTGCCTGAAGGTATCCATGTAAGTTGGTGGGTTGATCAGAGTTTGGCCAAATGGCTGCCCATGTATAGGAAACTGGGCATCTGTTTCGGGGTGCGAGGATGATAGCCGGTTAACCAGTTAGCAGCGACGGCCACATTCGGATAAGCAAAATAAGAAATCGATGAAAGAAAGACAAGTCTGAATACCGGAACGTCTGTCTGATCAAATTTTTTGGCTCAACTACCGTTACAAAGAGAGCGAATCATTGTCGTGCTATTTTTTGAATTGCCGCCTATCTTCGGCTTTCAGACGCGGTCTCTAAAAGGTTTCGCTTTCACCAGCGTTCAACATATTCATCACAATCATTCGAATGGGATCCACCAATGTGATCTTCCTTCTGCTTGCGTACATGGAAGCCAATCTCCGTCCAAGAGGGACCCACCTTGCTGGGGGAAATCATAAATCAGTATTGAGGTGAACCGGTGTTAATACATTTGAAGCCTCTGGACTATTCACTATGCTGTTTCACCTGCTTTACGAATAGCGACCTGCGCTTGAATACGTCCCACTCCGCCTCACTGTAACGTAGCCATATGCGAATTGGTAATAGGTGACCTAACTCCGTCACTATGTCCTCCAGAAATTTTCGGATTTTTCTGAGCTTAGAATAGTCACTAAACACGGTAATAATGAGTGCTTGTGACTGTGGACTGATGACCCAACCCAACATGGGCAGCTGAGGCAGCTAACTTATGAAACCCGAAAACCCATGAACGTGATGGTGAAGCTCCACGGAGTTGTGCTGCTGAAGGGTGTAAGCATCCACTGTTCGTTTCATTCCGTCCTATGGGCCTCAGTGAATGCATTTGCCACCAAACACCTGCACATGTTTGCGTCGTGTAATATCCAACAGCGTGCAATGATCCCTCGGCATATCCGACTATAACATAAGATCATCAAGAAACACTAATATGTCTCTCGGAATCATATTGGCTACTGTGCCGGCCGTTTGGGCTACAATTTTTTGCAATAGTCGAGTTAATGTCAGCCTAAATGTTTACAACAGTAAGGTTTTAGCGACCGCGCCTTTCAGGTTTTTAAGAGAAAAGTCCATGGTCCTCGCTACACCTTCCGTTGCTTCCACGGTGTTCTTCGTCGTAAGCACAACCACTTTGGTGTTCATAAGAATACATTAGGAGATAATGTAAAGAGCTAAATATACAAATCCTTTATCCAAGTTTCAGAGAGCATCTGGCATATGTTCGAATATTTTGACAGCAAGGTAGTCGTTGATGCTTGCAACAGTGACAATCTGTGGTGATTTCAATCATTAGCAGGTAAAATAAAAGGTCGAAAAATTCTTTCCTTTTCCAAGGCTAGTTTAATGGCATGTCACCGTGACATTTCAGAAAACTGTCTCTATTTCGCTTTCCGCCATTAAAGCCACTTCGACATTCGGGAAGACTCTTCCAGGTGTGGTATGTATATGAAAAACAAGAGACATGGTGAAAGTGTAAGGGAATAACGCAACTAGTGTCATGTAGCAGCTTCACAAAACACAATTTTGATAAGTTGTGAAGTGAGCTCTTAAGGGATGCTCAGCGTACGCTCAAGAGGATAATCCTAAGAAATGTGAACGGAGAGTATCACGATAAGCTTAATTAATTGTCCCATAATACTAAGTGCAGTTCGCCGACCGATAGAATTCCTGTTTGTTTGCACCCACTTCAAAGGACAAGTGGGCTTGCGAAGAAGAACTATTTCGCATTTTGCGGCAACTTTGCATCAAAAGTGTAAATGTCAAACAACTGGAGGGAGAGTATACAAAGACAGGCAAAATAATGCGATTGAGGACAAACTAGAATAATGCATTTTTGGCACGACCGGTTAGTTTCACTTCCAGTTTCTTTCCTCAGCCCAACGTTTCCGCACATTAAATAATGCTTTTGACGTTTGGGGACTCCGGCCATATCTCGACATCTGCCGTTGAGCTGCGTCCATGTTTTGGGCCAAGAGTGCGCAAACTTAGTGCACTTAAACGTGAAATGACTCGTAGTCCACTGCTCGAAAACGGTCCCAGGAAACTTTGCTTGGTTTTGAAAAATTAATTTTCTATTTTTCGCTTCTCGTTGGCATACTCGTGCTTTCCCCATTGCTTTGCTGCACTTCAATCCACTTTCCTGTGTGCTTCCTCAACAAATCGGGGTTGTTCTCACCCCCTTTCCCCATCGGTTTCTATTATTTACATTTCCTATGCGTCATCCTTTTAACAATTTGATGTTGCCATGCGCATGTCTCTTGCAAATCGAGAAATATACATTATTATTCTGTGCTGTGTGAGCGGGTTTCCGAAGGAACCGCATTGGATGGGCAGTGCTCACGAGCTTATGATAGCCTCTACACATTTGATATTTGCCGTCAATAAAAATAAGCTCCAAGCGGTGGGTGAAAATAAGTTTTATTGAAATATGTGATAACCAGCAGTGATGTAACGACTCTTGTCTTTCGAAAGAAGAAGAGAGTATTCTTTGGCCTTGTCTAAATAAAACGTGTGCCGTTCTGCATATGCCACTGGCTTTGCTTGTCGCTTGGGGGTGTAGAAAAGTCAGGAGAAAAAAACGTTTGGTGCTAGTCACTTTGAGGCATTTCACTGGAAGTCTCAAATCGGAGTAGGCTATAGAACATGCGAAGTATTTCTTCAGGGAGGAGTAAATTTTGCAGGTTGACCGATTTTTTAATGTATAGTTGATTGGACACCCTATCTGGAAGTCAATGATTTTGCGGTGGAGGCAGTTGTGATCTTCAAGAAGACCCAACAGCCGTGAGCATCCATTTAAACGACGGATCTAGCAACGCCATTCATGTCAGGGCGATTTTGCGCTTGTCATTTCCGGTTGACTTCAATATAGTGTACATGTTTAGTGTCCATATCTATCTTGGCTCAAGATTATAACGGTCTCATTCAAGCTAGCAGGTGTCTGAACTGCTCCATATTTAGAAAACCATGCGTCCCCTTCGTTTTCCAGCTTACTACGAGGTATGCGCGTTGGATGTGTTGATGTGTGGTACAGTATTGAGTTTGTAGATTTTGGAATGAAATTCGAAAAGAACTTGCAACCTGACTAAAACATCAGCCTCTGGCTGGTTAAAAGGAAGAAGAGGCGTGATTTTGCATGAGAGTGGTTTATTTAAAGGCCTAGCTAAATTGCAGAAACAACAATATTTTAATTGGTATCACGTTCATATTGTTTGCCGTTATATAGATAGGCGCAAGACAGGCTTTTAACTGTGGGTGCTGACAGGAATTTATTTAAAGCCGAGGTAAACTGAGCCCTTGAAATTTATTCGCTGATGAATAATGGAAGCTTGATCCAAAGCCTACAGCAAATAGAGGGAACAGGTGAGAACCCATGGCGGTTTTTGAAACAGGTAAATGAAAATTAGGATGTCTAAGGCGGAGTGAGTAGTTAATGTCCAGCGCAAGTTTTGGGGGAGCGACTGACAATAGGTGGCTGCAGAGGAGAGAGAACGAAAGAACCATCTTCCACTTCCAACGACGAATCCGCAGTGATTCTTTGTTAGGGAACAGGCCGCGTTCTGTATAATTCAGACACATGTAACTACTAGCAAGAAACTTTGTGAACATCCTTTGCAAATTTTTATATCGCAAGCCCGCTTTTGTGTATATTTGAGAAAATCAAACGGCAGTATGTAAATGTTGGTCTGGCCTGAGTGACGCAAATACTAAGAATGCCGCCCAGGAGACAAACGGATCGTAAGGTTAAACCTATGCAGTTCTTGGCTTCTGTCACGTGAATAGTAGAGTACCCAAAGTTACGTGTGTCTGAGTAATGTAGACCGAGACCACAAACCATAAGTATATCCGCAACTGGTGTATCGTCAGTAGATAAGGATCCAAGGCTAGCAACACGTATGTGGGTAACTGGTTCACGCTTTCGGGCCAGACATTTCATAGAACATTTAGAAAGCGAGTGATCAATGAGATGTTAATCATCAGAGATGTTACCAGTAATGGAATTCGTCACACCGGGCTTGGATGTGTAGACAGTTTTGACGTGTGTCGTAGATTACAACAAAGGATAATGCTTATGTGCATAAGAAATACAGGGAATCTAGAATATTGCCCTGAATTACTCTACTGTCGACAGATCTTGGCTGAAATGCAAGTCCACTGGTCAGCACAACTTTGGAGTTCTTATTTAGGTATCAGATCAACCAAGTAAGGAGGTGGTCGGTGCTCTCGAGGGCGCGTGTTTGTCTTAAGAGATGGGAATGGACCACGGCATTGTCAAGGAACAATGTGATTGGTGCCATCCTTCTGTCAATTCCAGATGTGAGCAGGTTTTCGAAGTCAAACTGACGGGTAGAAAATGCGAGAGCTTGCAGAAGGCTGTGTTATCAAGAAGTAGTGAGTCTGAAAACCGGCAAGTAACTAGCGATTTGCCCCCCATCAATTGCCTCCATAATTGTAGATATTACTGAGGTGTAGTTTATTGACCGGTAGTTTGGAATGTCTAGTTTTACCTTTATTTTGGAACTGGATTTCTTGGAAATCGTAGAGTTTCAGCAACGTTACATAAGATGCCTCACTTGATGCGGGATAGAATGGGGGATTAAACTTGCGTGTTAGTCGGGAGATGCGTTTTGCACTGAATGTGATAGTCACAATGAGAGAAGCACTTAGGGGACCAATGCCTCCTAATTATAGCAAGATTATCCCAGGTTATGACAGAATTAGAGGGCCCTGCCACATTCGAGGAGGTATGCAGCTTGCTGTCATAAAGCCTTGGCGAGTTTGTGCCTTAGCGCTTGGTGTTCCTTGCAGTAAGAAGCCTCAAAGGCTTCTATATCTTCCGTTAGTGGTTGAATGTCTGTTTTCTGAGCTCGACCTCGTGTATTTTTGATTGATGATTGATAAATGGCGTGCCCTAACTAGAACGGAAATATCATTCTAGGCAAGAAAGAACTTATGCAAATTTAAGCATTTGCATCAAAGTTTCGGTTAACCGGTTGTTTAGGAAGTGGATCGGCAATATGGAGAGGTTCAACAGAAATTATGAGCAATTAGAAAGGAAATTGACGGCAGTGAGGAACAATTCACTGCAATTTTGCTGGCTTATGAGTCGTGCGAGTAACTTTCAGTCTAATCGAACAGGGCTCTCCTTTTTAAGCTTAGAGCATGGGGATTGGGAAGTGAAACGAAGGCGATAGTTCACCATTTTGTTATCGTTTCCAGAAAAGCTGCCTTTAATAAGAGCTGCCTCAAGTTAAGTTAAATGAATAAAGGCCAGCTCACGGATGCCCTCTCCTCCAGTTGATGCACAAGCTTGCTGCTTCCAGCCTACCCTGTGCGCAATCGCAAAGACATCTGAAAATCGTCAGGTGAAAATAAAGCGAAGCAGCACATTTTGGGTAATAAACTCTCCAGCACTCGGCGCGGCACTTGTGCGCACTGTAGAAAGGTATTCAAATGCGCCTCCGAGTAACGACCAGTATTTATTATTTGGGTCAGGTGGACAGCAGGTGCAACCAATGCACAATAATGTTTTGGGAATTTTGACCCTAATTCAAACCATGTCAAACCAAACATTTGATGTTGCATGAATTGAAGGATCTGCTTAAATCAGGCTGGGCAGCTACCGCCAATTCGGTAAGCGTTGTTTGACATAAAAGGGTGATAACGTAATGGTGTGATTCAACCTGAAGAAAAATGTTCAGGGAGTTAGGGTTCATTAATGAGAATGGACTACGTTTTGTTGTTAAAGATATGTTTTCAACAGTTTCACTTTACCAAATACACAGATGGCACTGAAAAGAACCAGGGGCAGTTCAAATGGGGTTTAAAAGGTAGTGTATTTCAATGATTCTGGAAGCACCTGGTGAGGTGCTACAAGGGTGTCCCAACAGTGGACGTGGGTACATGGAACTTGGGAGGGTTGTTGAATGTGAGTTGGTCTTGGGAAGTTTATGCAGCGGTCGTTCGGAGGCATTTCACAACTTACTACAAATGATAAGTTGGAGGAAAGGCTGCGAAGCAAAGCATGACGAAGAACGTAACATATAACTTTATTTGCGGGTTCACAAAAGGGGGCTGATGCAATTTGATGCAGCCCTGAAATTACTTATAATGGCACCAGAATTGAGGGAGTGTTTGGAATGAGAGAAAAGCCATTTTATCCAAAATCTGGTGAGACCAAGTAAAAGGCGAGCGTTGAATGGAGATGAAGATAGTGCCTTTAGGAAGGATTGAGTGGTAAATAAAGAGCTTAGATTTGGATGAAACCACCAAGATGGAATATGATGTTGGGGTTGAGGGGCAATTAAGAGATTTTCGAAACGTCTTTTCACTGACCATAGAGTTTTAGAAACGAATTCGACAGGGGCAATAGAAGACTCCAAGCATCTCTTTTAACTGATTCCGATACTGTGCTCAGCTGAGAATTCTCAATAGATAGAATAAAGAAGACCGGACTCAAAAACCAGGTGCGACCAATGTATTATATGCATCTTGGTGACCAAATTGCGCCAACAGAGCAACACGCGAGCTCGCGAACCACAACAGAAAGATGGCAAGTAATCGAAGTGGCTAAAAAGCAAAAGCTCCAAAAGAGTGCAAAACGAACTGAGACTTAAGAATTTCACGTGCGATAAAACAAACGCAATCAAAAGAGATTGATATAAATCGTCAAAGACTTTTAAGAACATGACGTCCGAGAATAATCGATTTTCTCCTGCGCATCTTGGCCACTACGGATATGTCTTCTGGGTTGCTATTTGGTAAGTAGGCTTAGGTAGGGCGTAAGCGCTGCATAATTAAATGTTCGGCTTATCTACATATTCGGAGGTCACCACATGGCACGTGCGCATTTCAGGCTGACTATGGGATGTAGGCGTGGAATCCGCATGATGGTGACCTCAAATACGCGTCGGGTAATCAGTCAACAAGCAAGTGGTACCATATTGTGGCAGCCAATTTTATTACCAGTTGACCTCGTTATCCAGCAATTCAACTAGGGCTTCAAATCGGAGATGGCTTAATGTAACTACAGGTCAGCAGAAAACGGAAGGTGGATATTGACAAATGCAAAATCTCAGTCGGAATAGTAGTAAATGGTACGTTACGGGTTCGTAGCTGGCTGCAGTTGTTCGGAAGCTGAACGTCATGAATAAAAGGGAAAGTATCCGCAGACAAAAGTGAACCGAGTTTGCTGATAGTCTCGGATTCAACGGCGGAAAAGTGAAATATTGAAAAAGGGATAATTCAGAGAACGCCCCCGGGGATAGGGCTGAAACACAACTACAAAGGATTTGTATCTCTGCGATGCGTGTGCATCCTTAACAGTATGTTCAGCATTGAGTGGTGAATTTGATGTTTTTCGGCTAATGGAGAACGGGATATGATAGCAAAATTTGTAAACAAACTGCATGTGGTCTGCAAATCCTTTGGTGGGTTAGCTGAAGATGGTAAATACTTGTTTGGATCCACTTCCATGGGTTTTCCTTTCTTATCAGGATTGTTTGTATCTACTGTTGGACGTTGATGAGTTACTGGCGCAGCCTGATTGTACTTTAATGCTGAAAAAGGACATTAACATATTCCTGTACTGTGAAGTTCTATCCGCCACTCCTTTGATCGGCTTGTAGTACAATGTAGAGATTGTAAGCTGCCTTATGGTAAAAAACGTTTTCGGCAGATACTCCTTTGGAAGCATGAAAAACTGGGACGTGCCGCTGTGCTGCTTGAATAGCCCTCTGCAGTAGAAAGGAATTTTAATCTTTCCACAAGCGCTTAAAGCCTGGAGGTAAGCGGCCCAATTCACAGGCATTTCTGGCACAACTAGTTAAATCAAGGGCCAACCACACCAGACATTCGGCCATTCCTTTCCACCGCCTCAACTACAATAACAAGTATCTCGACACCCCTCAAGAAATCGCTGAGGCATTTGGAAGATTCTGTGCCTCATCCTTGAAAATTAATAGTAAAATTCCCACCTCTTGTCTACCGTGCTTGACCTAGGAAACATTCTCAACAGTTTCATTCTTACCGAAAGAGATAACTCCGTTGGTGGGAAAACGTCAGCTACCACCCTGTACCAGAATCGTTACCACCAGATATAATTACAGCAGGCGAGAGAGATTTCAATACTGTTGGCTAGCCTATTCAACCTCTCCGTCCAATGCGGTATGTGCTCCCCAATCAAAACATCCTACCATAATCCCCATGTATGTAAGTAAGCCACACGGGTTGGCAAAATCATTTGCAGAATAGTCAACGATACCCAGATTGCCTCTAGAATCATGGAGCATTTGATCAAAACGTGACACACGAAATATCTTATGGACTGCAAACTTGTCCACACCAGCCAACGTTGCCATCTTCGAAAGAAATCTTGCACTGCGTGTATGACTGTTTGCCTACGAAGAAGCACAACGCCGGAAAGTCTGTGATAGTAGTTCGTTTGGATATGACGAAAGCTTCCACAAAGTATGTCCATCGAGGGCTGATAAACAAGATCAAATCCAATGGTATCACCGATCCTATGCCCTCACGTTTCCTGTTATATCTTTCATGGATTAATCAAGTAGTGCAAATATATGGTTTCACCCACACCCCCAGGCCAGTAATGAGTGGCGTAATCCAAGTGGTATACTAAACCCCTTGCTGTTTCTTTTGTACGTAAATGATGTCTTCAACGCTTTCCGAAACGGTGTTTTTTCCTATTCGCTGATGACATGAAAACCGTTTGCACCTTCCTGTCTGAGGCTCTAGACTCTGCTGTCGTCGAAACAACCCGAGGCCTAATATCTCTCAATACTCGGACCAAAGAGAGGACGGTGAAGTTCTCAGCCGATAAAGTTGCATGTGCTATAATTGGAACGTATTCGCAGACGTTCTCAACATTTTAAGTCAAATAATCCCCATCCGAAACCATGCTTGAGACCTGAGTCTAAAAGTCTCTTGCAGCTTCAAGTTTTCGCAACACGCACTTACTCAAAATGCGAGAGTCCACAAAATAGTTGGATTGCTAAATAAACCTTTTAAGCTGAACCAGAGTAAACAAGGCCCCCTCAAAACACACGTCAGACCCATTCTCGGATGATATTCTCTAATCTGCTCCAGCATGAGACAGTGCTACAGACTTGCAATCGAAAACGTTCATCGTGCATTTACGAAGCAGCTAGTGAGCACTTCGCCAAACCTAAGTTACAAGGAACGATGTAAAATGCTGAATCTTGAATCTCTGTGACTTCGGCGTGCGAAAGCAAACTTGATATTCTTCGACGGTCTCATCAACGGCAACGTTTGCATTTCAGCCTCTCATTTCAGACACCAAACTCCCTGCTCTCTTCGAAACACTAACCCACTTTTTAAAACTGATATAGCAAAAGCAACCATAAGAGCAAATTTTTTTGTGTTAAATATTCTTTCTTGTGGAATTCCTTGCCCCATCAGTTGCGTCTCCTATCATCATCTGATATCACCTTGGAAAACGAGGTTCGGAGGTTGTTGACGGTGCCAACTCTTATTCTTATATACGATCCACATCTCTCAGAGACTCGGGCTTACGAAGCTGGAAATCTATGCTTTCACGGGAATACGCACTGGCAAGTTTGAATATTTTTACGGGTATCCTTCGCCATATATGCCTACCGACGGAAAAATGCGGTTATAGATGTACCTGCGACTATACCTGGGTGCGCGTATTTTCCCGACTCTAAATTACCACATGTATTGCCTTCTCAATGTTAGAAGCTAACATATGCGCTGAAGTATTTACGAACGTATACGTTCCTACAAGTGCGATTATTTCGCTTTTAACGCATTCTCAAAAGTTTCACCGGGTGAACATTCAGCGTACTTGTATACCTATATATGCAGACCAAGACTTACAACCGTGATACAATACATACCCATAATAGGAAGGAAATATTTTTCAGTTCAGCTGATTGAGTAGATATATAAACATACATATTAACCTTACGCTTCCATGAGACTATGGTTCAAGCAGAAAAATAGAATACACAAACGGTCATTTTCACCATGACAGCCAGTACATTTTACAGCTTTGGCATGCCAAATCGACTTTTATAGTTTACTGAATACAATGATAGCCGTACTTCCATTTAGCTTTGCTCATTCATTCTTAGTATTTCCCACAACTTTGCCAACTTGTCATCATTAGACATTTAGCAGCGAACGTAACACGTTTTCACGCGGTGGAGAGTTCTAGGCATAACCCGTTCCCGAAGATGACGGAAAGGCGTCCCACGATTTGAATACCCGAAAAACATGGCTGTTTCTCGTGGGTGGACAAACCGCCAACACTATTCACTATCACATTCCATCTAAATTTTACGCTTGTGATACACATATTTGATGCATTTAAGCATGAAATTACCCGCAGTCCACGATTGACAGTAAGTCTCAGAAAGTCTCATGAAATCCTAACAAACGGTTGTCTAGCTTTGATTTTAAACTGGAAACCTCGTGCCTAACTTATCACGTTGCACATTCTGATAACGGGAGCACACATTCAAACTTAATCACTGGTTTTTGTTTTACGTGTTTTCACTCCGCCATCTTTGTACAAATTTGATCTTTCCCTGCGCATGCCTCTCGGAAATCGAGAAACATGCACATTACTATAAACAACGAAGTAATCATCCGGCAAGAAAACTATACCAACAGCAGCATTTAAGTCATCCGTTTTCCCTTCTAAAAGTTTAAGCGTAATATGATGAAGACATACTTGGCGTGTGACTGGGCAAGCGGTGGAAAGATCATATTTAAGTTTTGAGACAAATCGTTAAGGATGCAGCTCACATCATTTGTTCTGAACACGCAAGAAACAATATGCATGCTTTTCGATTTGCGATAATCCAGCTGCAACATCTCGGTTGAGTGAAAATTCTTCTTCCCTCTTTTGTGCATTCTTCTCTCCATGTCAACTATTCCCCCAACTTCCTTGTGATGATGATGATTTTTCATGAAATAATTTTTGTCACTGTTTATTTTCGGCTCAATGTATTTACCCTTCGTTGCTTCGTCCCTTTGCTATTCATTCGACATTATTTTGCGGATATTCGGTGCAGTCAGGGGTCAATTGACCTGGGGTAGCTTGTTTGTTATCGTCCACTTTCGTTTTATCACTCACGTTGGTCAATCGTAGACTTACCGTTCGCTAATACGGGTTTTTCGCTATCATACTCAGACAGTTGTTGTCGGACATGATCAGGCGCGCATAATCTCTCGCTTTTGCTTTAACCACGGGACAGGTACAATTTATTTATTCTCTTTTATCAAGCATTCAATTTTATGCAAGTGGATTTTCTATTTTCGAGTACTTTTGGCCGGATAATGACTGACGATCATATCGTGCTTCTGTATGTTACGTTTGCAATTTGTAACTCATGAATAGTACCGTAGAATTTACGGAGTAGTCTGTTTCCTTTCTGGGTTTTGCATCAAATTTGGCCGCGCGATGCTTTGAGGTTTCGAAGTGCTTTCCAAAACCTCCCGTGTCGCAGAAGGGTCCTTTTGTTGGGCTTTTCCAGCATTCAAACTTTTGCCTTGCAAATGCGCCACCCAGTCCTCCTCCGAGTCATTGCAAGATTTCCTACCCACCCTCATACTTTCAATTGCATTTTTTCTCTGGTCACCTCACTATAACTGACAACCGGGACACCTACCGAGCTTTCTGTTCCCTTTCGTCCGAATTCTTACCCACAACCTATTCTCCGCCCTTGCTTTCGATTCTTGACTACATCACAACTTGCCTTCTGCTAACCCTAGCGAACCGAACTCCGACACATTCCGAAATGCCTTAATTTGTTTTATCAGAACAGACTGCCTGGGAAATCTGCCGAGCCATGGGTACGGATTCACTGCCTGTGAGAACATATGCTGCTCGCCTGTCTGCGTACCTATGAAATATTTCCCCGGCGGACACTCATCTACAGATGTGACAGGTACTCTTTCTAAGTAAACTCGCTACTTCTCGTGTATTTATCCATGTCGATTCGGTGCACAAACCACTACAACAAGCTTACGAAGACCTTTTCGAGTGGTATTTTGTCAGGATGGGACCTTTGAGTTTGATCGACTTGGTCGTATCAATACAGCTAAAAACGTTGTTCCAAAGTTGTACAGGTTGTTGGTAGCGAATCACCCAACATTGCATGGAAACCTGACGGTATTTACGCCTCAAGCCCTGGCTTGCAAATGCCGTCGCCTGCTGTGATTTTGATTTGGGCCAAGGTGTCACGTTCAGAAAGTCAACCAGTATGCACTGCTGCGGCCTAGAAGGAGACTATCATTTCATACTCAATTCAGCAGCCGACCGATTCTGCTTATTCATCGGACAAGCACATTGCCTCATGTTAATTTCAGATGTGGAATCCTACAAAGCCTCTCCTTCCCCGAACCAGACTCTCATCTCACGTTCCACCACATTTCTGCGACTGCATCAAGTAGGATGTTTTAACCATGCACAGTAATAACGCGTGTTTCTACTGGTGACATAAATGATATATTTCAAGGTACTGCTGTATGTACGCTACACAAGTCGCAGTTCCTACATTGGCTCTCACCTCCGTTCATTTTCATTGAAGTTACTCAGAGTTATCACCAACCCGTATAGATTCAAAATAAGGCAGTGCAGAATTAATGAGCAACAGGCCGTCCTCACCCGGTCTCGATCTACGGGAAGCCAAAATGCACGTCAAAACTCCGCTAATCCTTAAAGGCAGCCAAGATACACACATTACATCCACCCTTACTTCAGCGTAAGCTTTCAACTCACACCTTACCGGCCTTTTTGGCTCCAGCCCGATGACTCTATCTCGACTTACTTCATTTCCGCACCCTCAAATGGACAGCGGATAAAATAAGGATTTCTTACTCTTTGCTCTTTCAAGGATTTGCCAATAGTGAGATCTTCCTCTAATAGTGTAAGATGGCCACCATTGCACCTATTTTTGCGAAAGGTAGCCGATATCTTCCAAATACATGTGTGCCAATCAGCTTAACCACCACCCGAGGTGAGGACTTTGAACGCATTCTGAAAGAAGTTTTGTTGCGGAGAGTGTTTTCAAACAACGCTTCAGGTTCTTCCCAATATGGCCTTCCTCCTGATAGATCATGCGTCTCCAGTATGCAGGCGCTATGCGCAGCCCGACGAAGGCTTACGAAGATCACCGCATTTCCTACTTTGCGAAAGCCTCCGACAGGGTGCCTATATTACAATGTTCCATAGGTTTCAAAGATTTCATTTTGTTGGTTCCCTACTTGAAATTCTACGCAGCTTCCAACCGGTCGAAACCTTGCTGTGAAGATAGGTAACACCTCCTCTCAGCTAACACCAGTCCCTGTGGCAGTAATAAAAGGGTTGATTCTGGGCCCTCTCCCCTTTTTAGTTTACATTAATGACATCATTCACATCTTCCTCGTCAGCGCTGCCACGTATGGGGAGAACGCAGACCACTGAAGCGAAAATCCTGGGTTTTGTAGTTTGTCACCGACACCGATAAAAGTTCGTCTGAAGATTGGAGCCGTCACATTAAAAAAGACGAAGGCGTTTTCACGGGCCTTGGCAGAACAGACCAACATCGATTTCCCATCAAAGAAGCTGCTACTTTGACCACGGAGGATATTCACAAAGTGTTAAGTTTCTGGCTAGAAAGTAACTCATTTTTCCCATATCACCACCAGCCTGCCAGCAAGGCGTGCTAAACCTGATCCACAGGTCTTTCAGGTGCATGCCAAATGGCAACTTCCCAACGGTCTAGGAAACCCTTACTCGGCCCCTCCTAGAATGCGGGAGCCAAGTAGTGCTCATTGGCCGTACCAGAGAAAAAGATGTACTAGAAAGCATTGGGAAGGCCTCCGTTAAAATAGTTTGGTGGCCCACCCATCTGCTTACCTCTCTCTTTTCTTAAAAAGTAATCCTTATTGCTTGACCCAAGAGGTACCCCGGGTGGCTTCTTTCTGATGTATCATCACTTCATATTGGGCCAAGTAGAGAAATATTTGAACTCTGCTCCTCGTCACTAAAATGACGCTCAAGAAATGTTTTCAAACCGAGGCCTCCGATATTGCAGGGGGCCAGTTTCTCTGCCAATACCGTTGTATCCCTGTGGAACGCGCTTCCTGAAGAAATCATAACATCAGTAAGAAAATCCAATTCTGAGAGAAACGCAGATATCTATCTTGGATTAATGGGTATATTTTGCGGTTAAACGTCGGCCAAATCAGCACAGAACAATTATACTGCTTGTCATTAACGTCTAATTTGGTACTGTCACCACTCTGTCCGGTTTCCTTAGAGAGGATGTCAACCCAATGTTCCAGATTCTCTCATTTCAGCTCGGTGCATCTCCAGCCAGACTCAGAGAAGGGCACACGTGCTCAGGTCAAAATAGCTTATTGAACCTTCGTAAAACTTCAAGATTTCAGGACCATCTCCGCTGTGGTTTGCAATCTCGCGTATGGTTCGTGCTATTTGGACGCAGCGGTATATATAATACATTTCGCGCATCTGGTTTTGGGCTCAAATCTCCTACATTCCACCAACAGTGAGGACTTTTTCGACCAGGGTTTAAGAATCCAGTTGCGAACACTTTCGTAATGGTGTTTCGATTGTCTTGAAAGGATCCCTCACCTGAGCTTAATTTCCATTCTTCGACTACTTCTTGAAATTTACTGTCATATATCCGCTTTCAGTCTTCCCTAGTGTTGCTGTCCTAAGAGCTGGCAAAGTTTAAGTCAACCTTCAATTACCTACTCTTCCCGAAAGTCCAAAAAACGGCCCAAACAAACATTTTTCATATGGTGAAAGGTTTTCCTTTATTTTCCAATTAATGGGCTATCATCTAATGTTTCAGGCACATCGCATTCAATGAGTGTCCATTAGCACGCCTGGAACTCTGGTAAAACTTACCTCCTCTGATACACTCACCTTTGGACAGTAGCCCCGGTCAAGTCCGACGGTCAGACCGGCAGCTTATCGATCGTGGACACCTCAGGAATGTCCACTGACTCCGGTTCCTGGTAGACTGTTATCGCAGATATATTTTCGCTTATTAGGCCTCAGAATGACGCCGACCCTGCACATCTTGTGTTCCGTTGGTATGTCGAATTCTTCAATAAAATCATCTGTGACCAAAGTTGTCTGACCCGCAATCCAGAAAGGTTAAATCCCCGTTGGTCCTTTTGAACGTCATCACATCGATCAATATGATCTCAACCCATGCGGACTCAACGGGTTCTCTTGGAACCAAAATGGTGCCATTTTTCCCCTTTGCACCTGCACTTCCAGGTTCTTCTCACAGGCTAACAAAGGATGGTGGGTGCCTTTGCTTCCGTTCAACTTGTATCTGGTTTTCTTTCGCACGCCGTGGCTATATGTAACCCGTTCAGGCAAAATAAATAGGCACCAGCCATTTCAGCATTTTCTCGACAGTCCCCAACCTTCTTCATATTGAACCTTTGGTATTCGACTAATCCATGTGTTTCTCCGCATGGCCTGTACTTTGCTTGTCTGCCTTAGACCTTTGAAGTGACGCGCATGCTTGTCTGTGCCTGTTGCCCGACCTGATCATTTGACCTGCCAGCGTGGGTGTCCCTCATTACTTGGCCAAAGTGACTTTTGAAAATGCGCGCCTGCGTTTTAATACATTCTTCCAGTTACCAAAAACTGACTTTCCTGCTCTCCTTGCCGATTTTCTCCGTTTCCTCTGCTCAGCACGATTGAAGGTCTACAAGCAGATAACCGACAGTCGGTACGCGGATGTCCGGAGCGCTAAGATCAGATTGATGTTGTACGTGCCCCGGTGCCATGTTGCATTTCTGTACCTGTATCACCAAATTCGGAGCAGGCGGAAATGACTTCTGGGTGAGCTTGGCTTCCAAGAGGACGTCGGCTATCAGGAATTTAGCTGCCCGAGTGGCTTCCAGAACAATTTTCTTGGTATCTCGCATGCCATAATATAGCCCGTCTTAAGGCACAGTATTGGACATCCTTCTTTTATCACCCTAGATTGGGCGCGGCAATAGTGCAAGAGGCAGAGAATTCACAGTCCAGGATCGGTTGCTCTGGACTAAATGACATTCTGGAATTGCATAATGCCTATCAAGCAGCAGTTTTTGGGTCGCCCATCTAAGGTAATCAATTGGACTCGTGGGTGGTCGAGCGGCGTTCCCACCTTTGCGTTCACCATTCCCACGGAGCTGGAGTTCGATGATCTTCGAAGGACTGCATCACCCGATTTCAACTGATTTTGCTGTCAACCAGCGTCGCTTTACCGACGATCACAACACCGGCCTGGATCCCGGTCAGTTCTGATCCCAGTTATGATTCAGCTGTCCCTAGTTTAAGCATACCATTGTTCGTGATATCTATTTTTCTTAAATAGCGCGAGATATAGCACCGAATGGAATAGCAGATCTGAACCCTGCAGAATCATCATAAAAAAGCAGTTCGTAACAAGCCGAATTAAGTACTATCCAAGTGCAAGTGATTCCGATCATCTTCTTGGCATTTAGATGTTTTGTCGCATAAGTCGACCATTTCGAATATGTAGCGGAACGTTGATTTGCTCCTTCGGATCGCTTGTTTAACCGAACATTGACAGCCCAGTGCGGTCGGCACTTGTGAGCTGTTCACGCATGCCTCGCTTGCACGCTCCTGTCAAAATATGCTCAAGATGCTACCACTTCCGACTGTCTTTTCCTCGTGCCGGCCAAGTGTCAGGGATGTCATATTGCAATCGTATAGAGCAGGGCCAGGGTGCCACACAAGTGGTCACAACGGTTACGAGATCCGCGTCCTACAATTACTGTAGTACATCGTTACCGAGTATTCCAGATGCTCATGGCTAAAGTGATGTCAGTCCCAAATCAAAAGTACAACGACCCGTAAGTTTCGTCAAACCATACAAAAATGCAAATCACAAATATGTGATCAATGCAACAGTACCACGAGACCAAAAGATCTAAGTCTGTCGGGCACAAACAGGTCGTCACGTTCAAACCTAAGACATAGTCAACACAATGGCTGTCGAAAAAAGGCTGACTTAGGGAACTATCTGCTCAACACAGTATATCACGGCCGTGGAAATTACTAAGTATGGCTTGTTTCTATACCCTATGAGTGATTATCAAATTGACAAAATGTTTTTCGATATGGTGCTTTACACCATCTTGGTAAATCTGCGCGACAGCAGTCTGCTCTCACCATCAAAACCTCATCTTACCTGGCAGTTAGTCTGCCCGAATCATGCTTTGTCTTATGGAGAGTCTGACAAAAACAGTTGACCATGGGATGGTCTCACACGCCAACTTCACTAACTTCGCAACATCCCATGAACGGGCCCCACATATTTCGCTGTTGTAAAAACAATAGGCTTATGTTATTTCTTGTCCGTTTTTAGCTGTTATTCGTAGTTTACTCCGGACGGCCCCTCTATTTTCGAGGCATGTGTACCACTCGCCAACCCCCTTCCATTTCTTAACGGAGTCTTACAAAGATTAGTAACTAGCTCCTTTCTGTTCCTCCATTATATATACTACCTTCATTGTAACATTCTAGGAAACATGGCTATAAATGCCCAAGATATCATAAAGTAATATCCCGAAATCCCACGTCGTCCGTGGAGTGCCAGTCCGTCGAAATTTTTCTGCCGGCCATGATCATTCTGAAGTGCTCCAGCCAGGCAGTTTCAAACTATGAAAAGTACCGTGATCAAGGATGTCAAGCAGCATAAAATCTGAGGTTTTTTGGATTATTTGGGATCTACATTTTTCCCACCATCAAGGGCTATCCAGCAAGTCAGCTATCCATAATGCCGATGTGGCAAGGCGTGCCTTATGATTCATCCCCACAAAAGGCTTTCAGGCTCGTAACTGCACAATCGAAACAGGGAGTTTAGAATAAATCGATGGGCTATGTATTGGCTTTTATGTTGAATGATATGATGTGAATAACACAGCAATGTTGGTATATAATTCTCCAGCGTTCCGACTACTAAGGCTAGTTTTTCTCAAAGCAATTTTTGGAACTAAATAACTAGCGGAACGATTATATGTCAGTCAATATTAGATTATCTTTGTGTGTGTCTTTGTCGGGGTGTGAAATGATTGTGACGGATGAGAGGTCAATTATCTGTCACATCCAGTCAGCACGGGGGGTGCTAAAGCGCCACGAAAACGGTCCGCTAGGGACAGTTTATCAAAATGGCTTTATATCATGGGGTTTTCTGGTCAATTTACTGGTAAAATTTTAAATTTAATATTTCTGGTTTTAGTTTTGCTCCGAAAGATGAAACACAAAATATATTAATGTTTTCATATCTTGAGGAACGCAGTTGATAATTTTAAGAAATGCAGATAAATAACTAAGTGGATAGGCCACAGTTGATGATTTTCTTTCACGAAAATTCCTAACGTTTATAGAATATGTGGAGAAGTAGTCACTGGGGCCTCCAATGTTCTAGCGAGTCTTACTATGCGGGTTTAATAAGGCCTAATTGCGAAGGTCATTCGGTCCCGTGACACAGGTGATTGCTTGCTGTACGTGAGCAGCACTGTTGTGACCATCGTTTTCGCCCTTTTTATGTTGAATGGATAAGTGTGTTTCCTTATTGGTTGCATGAGTACATGTTACTTGTTTTAGAGGGTAACTTGTGGACTTTTATTATTGAACATAAATGTAAGAATTGGGCTAAGTGTATGCTTACAACTTATGTTTACCATTGAGCTCTTGATTAATCCCTGGCAATCGTAAAACCTACTTGTTTTTTTATGTGCATTTATGTCTAAAGTCCCGTTGTCTAGGCTTTTCGCCATAAGTATTGCGGCAAGAGATGAGTCGACGAATAGCTCCAGGTCGTGCTTATGTACGTGGCCACTCCAGCCGACAAAAGGAAGCACTGAGGGTTGCTCGCGCTCAGGTAGAAGCAATTCTACCTTCCGATTATGAACAATGAGTCAGAGATCTATGTGGTGGGTTCTGAAGCTTTTCGTTGTTAAAAATAAAAATAGGCGATAGCACAGCGTCTGACTCAAAAGTAAGGTGTAGAGAATCAGTGGGAGCTAGCGTGGTATGTGCGACTGAGGCACCAGATATCTCGGACGGTTTCTACGAGTAAAACAACTTTGTCACCAATTGCTTGTAGTGAAGAGAAAATAAAAGAAGAAACTGAATATGTTGCCGCATCAACTAGCGGCGCGGTTGATTCCTGGTTAAATGATCCGGCACAGGACACCCGTAAATTAGATCTGTCGTCTAGTGACAGCATTTAATTTTGGCTCACAATACAGAAACCCTAGTGCGGACACAAGGCAGTGACGTAAACGTTGAAGGTCAGTTATACTTGGAGATTAATCTTTTGCTGTAAACAGACTTGATTCCTGCGGTTTCTGTAATTTCGGTCATGGGCCAAGCGGCGTTGCAAATACATTTACCAATGGATGCATCCAGAACCATGCTCAAAGTGTTTTGGCAAATTCATCCCGAATTACCTATGGATCCACGGACTCTGCTTGGTTCGCCACGGCAAACGGTAAGGAAAGCTGTGAATACCGGCAGGTATATTCATTTTGGACTGAAAGAGTGTATACACAACTATGATTCCTGAATCACCTCAATTAGAAGACATGTCACGTTATATCCATCATTCTCCTTTGAAGACTTTGGATATAAACACGACGACCGGCAGCTTGTTTAGGTAATCCTATCTTCTCATTGATAATTTTCACAAGCATTCGGTCATATCCTGACTGTGAGTAGCCCATTGCTTCCACGCCGTTTGGGAACCCACCGGGGGCCAGATTGTCCGTAAGTGTTTATTGTCCATTATTGTTTCGTACTTTTTTCAGAAAAACTCCCATTAACACTCCACCAAGTACCAGCAAAGCAGTACCGAAGCCATCCACCAAAACAGCTGCCTACTGGGAAGAGAAACTTTGGGGTAATCGTAGTTCCCCAATTTTGACATCTTGAAATGTTAAAAATCACAGGTCTCCTTGAAGGACGAACTGCAAGAAATAAAAGCTGAATTGTTCACCTTGTGACAGATGATTACAGATTCTCGACCGCAACCAGTCGAATGCGGTCTGCCAGTGGGCAGTTTGTCCGAGTTCGTCAATCTTAACTAAAAGCTACGGAACCCCATATATCACGACCGGGTAGTAAGTCACACCTAATAATCTATTAACCTTTTGAGGCCAAATTTCTCATGAACATACGAGCATCTACATTCGGTGATGGAA
The DNA here is from genome assembly GCA_008360955.1 of Fasciolopsis buskii. NCBI lineage: Eukaryota > Metazoa > Platyhelminthes > Trematoda > Plagiorchiida > Fasciolidae > Fasciolopsis > Fasciolopsis buskii. The sequence goes on along the minus strand of LUCM01009769.1, from coordinate 427,796 downwards.
CTCGGGATGTCATGCGTCAGTTAATGATAGCATCCGTCTTGCATCAGCTGAATATGAAAGGTGCCCATGGAAAAACGGCTTTGTCTGGCACCAGAGTTTGTGGGTTGGTAATAGGTAAGTTCAAGACTGTATTGCTTCCAACCTGTAGATGTGCTTCCCAGGAGCCACCGTGCAAACAGTTCGAGAAAAGATGAGACAGTGCGTCCAACGCTGCAGGTATTCCGCTAAAGACGACACCAGAAAATCAAGGGACATTGGTTTTCAATGTTCCGTGACAACGTTGAGTCACCTGGTACCTGCTTTTAAAGTAATCTACATTAAGAATTGATATATATATATATATCCAAAAGGAAAACAATGGGGACGTAAATAACTGTCAATTTAGCATATATATATATATATATACCGCGTTGCGTAATTTCTGCATTCACATGACGTTTGCAATTTTCAATCTATGTTGCCACCTTAAATATCTTCCCTCAATTATTTAACAGTAATCATGCCATTTCCCATTTTCTTTTTCAGACTGAACAAGAATTTCAAGAGAATTTCTCACCAACGACCGACTGAAATAAAATTAGATACAACCGAAGAAATCCGCGTCTACTGTACATTTTATTTCCGATATTTTTCAATAAAAGATGCATCTATATGCCGAAGATTTTTGTTTCTTCCTGACGGTTCCAGTTAAGCGCGTGTTGCACCGCGAAACGTAAAAGTGCACGTCGGAACGTTACAGCGTGTGTCACGTCGAGGAATTTAAGTTCGCCTTAGGCATTCCGCGCAAACGAATAGATTAGTTGCGAATTGCGGTTAAGAAATTAAAATTTGGCGTTACCTGGGACTACAAGGGGCAATTTCCATGCATATGCGACGGTGGTGGTAGTGAGGCCAACTGGCATGGTAATCTTTGGGCTATTTGTTTATCAGTAATTTTAGGGGTGCCCATATCTCCGAAATCGCTCCCCCGTCCCGATTGACGCATGCGGCATAGGTGTTTCAGCTAGAGCCTAGGCAAACTTAAGTTCAGTGCATGGTTCTGATTCCAAGTTGGAGTAATCTAGTGTTTTCATAATCTACATTGTGCCCCTCTACTATAGCACGCAGAGTGATGGCTGAAAGGTGCTCAGTTTTATCAGGGTTGCCTTGTCCGAAGGTCTGTACTCGTCTTTCCCTTAATGTGCTGTCATCCTGGTTTTCAACTATCTCGTTGTTCTGGTCTCTCACACCGACTCGGTGTTTAACTTCTGCCAAGTGGCGTTCTAAAGTGTTATTCATCTGAAATAATGTGTGAATATTTAAGTCACCGAAAACATTTATTATTGCTTCAAAAATGACTGATCTTCACGGAATTCCAAATGAGACCGTTTTCTTGAATTCTTTCTTTGTCTTGGTTGCTGACACGCAAGTTCCCAGTTGTTATCTTCTAAGCCGTGGCGTACGGTGATTGTCTTATAAGATGCCGTTTAGGTGTTCGGTATCAGCACTGCATAGCTTTTCAACTCTTCTAGCTGGCCAGGAAATAAGTAGCCTTTTCACGCTTTGCAGATGAGCTGAAATGAAGTCCAAATGCCTGTCCGAAAGTGTGGGTTTTCCTTAAATCCTGATAATGAATTTTCGAGAGTCACTGACTTTCAGCCGACGATCCAGGAAGTTGGTGACTCCACTGGTGTCTTCTGAGTCCATTGTAAATCTAGTGGACCTACAATGCTTATAAAGAGTTTGAAAAAAGCTATTCTTTTGTGGTGACTCGAGGATTGCAAATATATCTCATCGACATACTGCACGTACAAGCGTGGGGATGAATACATATCATAAAAGCTGTAGATTCAGCCAATTGCAGGAAAAGATTTGTCACGATGGGGGATATGGGCGATTTCATGGTCACACCATCCGTTTATTTGCACAACTCATGTTTGAATGTGGAATATGTTGACGTTATGCAGATCTCTATACTCATTGTAACTTCTGATGGAGCTAGTGCAAGTCGTTCTTCTGAGAAAGTGTACCATATTAGCAATACATTTAAATAGTCCAAGGTGTATTTAGTGGATGCACTCCTGTATGAAGAGACCGCATCAGAACTCACAGTAACATCGTCGTTTTCCAGTTCAAAGTCTTTCGCCAAATTCATTGTCGTCACTGACATGATTTTCTGCTAACTTCTAATAGGGTTTTAATAATCATTTTAAATATTTTACCAGCTTGTACGTCACGTGAGAAGTGCAGTCTACAAGTGGATGAAGTTTTCAGCCAGGTGTTCGCTTTCTTTTCTTTTGTTCCTTCATAAAATGTTCGGTGACCTTTGATTCTTAATCCAACCTGTAAAATTTGTCGGTCCAATTTTGTGATATGAATTGATCGATCCTGTCTTAGATTTATTTATCAGTGCTTCCTTTCCTTTCAATCTGATATTTGAACCAATTGGCTGTTGGTTCTCAAGAATATTGCATACCCTCAGTTTAGCTTGATTGGTGCTTTCTTCCGTACGGTTCGATAACGTTTGTTCCAGTACTGGCATAATCTCTTAGACCATCAGAGGGCTTCCTATAGAAAACGAAGTTCCCACCTTTTGATAGTAATTGCAGCTTTATGGATGTCAAATTTCTATTGGATAGGTTCTTCACGATAAATTTACGATTTATTACTGCAAACTGCCTTAACTTTTATCTCGAACCCACCTTGATCGTGTTTTGCGACAGTGATTTGGCAAACTTGCGTTCTTGTCATGTTTTAAATCCATGTAGTCGCCTTTGATCAACGGCGATTCGGACTTTTGAATTTTTTCTTTTTTGTCTTCTATCATTTAATTCCTTTATTAATGAAGTAACAATGTACACCATTTTTCACAAAAGGGCGCCGCGGCCAACCCAGGGCTGCCAAGTGGGGAAATTGACCGGCGGTGTGAAGATTCGAAGACGCGACCTTCACATCCAGACATCATGACTTGATCCGCTTGGCCACTGTCGGGAGTAGAAAATTTAAACAGTCATCAGTATTTCGCATTCTGAAAAATATTTAATGTATGTTTATTGTGCGGTCGTGAATACGTTGCCCTAGGAGCTTGCACGAAGCAGTCAGGGAGGCTGACTTATCCGGAGTCCAAATGGCGAGAGTTTTATGGATAACGTTATGCTGAAAACAACGTTGATTGAATGCGCGGTGACTGACCCGGTTAGCAAATTTCTTTGCCAAAGCAATCCGATTGGTAGTGAATTTATAAATATCCGGGCCGAACGATGCAAGGGATGTGTCGAAAAATTGATGCGTCATGTACTGTTTTATTCTGAATAGTATAACTTTACAACATAGCGTTGTTGACAGATGTGGTTAGCTGACCCTTCGACTAACATGGGTATTTTTCTGAAGGTTAGTTTTTCTATTATTAAACTTGTTGGCGTTGAAGTGAGCTGTATATCTTTAGTGTAGTGTGTTGTGTGGCGGAGTCGGGGAAGTCTTGTTTAGGTAACCTGTGCATCACCAAGCTTAAGATGAATAGGAAAGCACTAGTAATCAATTGGCAAAGCTTGGTGTTGCAAAATGGTGTCTTTCCAGTGACATTCCGCCAAATAAAACAAAAAAAACAGCTCAGCGAAAATGGTCTTCGAGGCGTTGGTGGTATAACGACTTCCCAGGTTTTCTGTGGAGTTGCACAGAGACTGTAACTGGTATATCAAACTTTCGTAAGTATTCCTTTCCTCGATTTCCGATAACAGCAGTTAGTGCCGTTGCTAGGCAACAATAGACAAATTCACGGGCAAAATCTGAGCACGGCGACAAATATCGCTACTTCATTTCGAGGTCGCCATGTGGGCTCCGCGATTGCTAAAACTATTGCTTACTGTTGCTGTGAAACATATGAAACATTCCTTGTATTCGTCTTTAAATATCGAAAGTTATGTGTATATAACCATTCACTTCTCACAATGTATGTGAATGCTAAGAATTTCAAAAGTTGTCAAATATTTTGTCCGAATTTGTCTTTGGGCGCATCTGATCTTAGGCCTAGAAGAAAAAGGCGAAACTCGGATGCTTTCTACGAATCGGTTCCAGTTAACGGCCGACATTTTAGTGCGTGATTGCATAAAATGAGAGAAAAACGTATGGTCGACTGCCTAGCACCAACAACTCGCAGATGAGTTGATCAGATGGATACCCTTCTGGTCACTGTACTCTGCAGCCATGTACATATTAAGTTTTTCGTAAGCTCCGTGGAAACTGTGTGTATTTAATCCAACGAAGATGTGTTTATCACATTAATCTGAGGGACTTCGAATGGTGTAATTTCCGCTCTCTAAATTGAAAATCATTACCATTTCTTGTTACATTTTTGTCCGGAAGAAATACCAAATGGTGACTGACTGACACTAATTTCGTGTTGTGTGCAGCGAAACAATCTAAAGTACCAACTTTGAGGCTTCGTTTGTTTAATGGAAGACTTAGCCAGTGCACCTGCCAACATGCTATGTAGGATGACTATCAGAAATCCGCAGTTTCCGCGCGAATACATACGCCCTTATTTTGGCATAGGTATTCCCCACAGGAAATGTAGACGCAACTACCGCTACTGCTAATGCTGCTAGAGTTCCCGGGCGACGGAATTAGACCGAGTAAAGTCCTTTTCCTTATTTCTTGCAATTTTTCCCAGTTGGTTGACCCTGAGAAACTATGAAGTCTTTCCGCACACGAATACGTGGTACCGTAAACCGAACATTCTAAACAACACGCAGAAAAATACTAGTCAGAAAGCATCAGCCAAAAGAAACGAAGTAAAAAGTCATCAACATTCATAGTTACAAACATATTACAAGAAAACATAAGAAAATGTAACACCGGTGGTAATAATTAAACGGTCGCTCACGGTCAGCACGCCAACCGAATGTAAATGCATTTAAACAAAGGCTTCCCAAATAAAGTAGAAAATGCCCAAATTAATGAATAAAAGGGAAAAACGCTTGTAAATTAAGCTTATAAAACTCAAAAGAGAACAACAGATGCGTCGCTGAAAGGCCGGGGTACAAAATCAACAGAATAGCGGTTGGTTAAGTATTACTTTCGCATGCTTCCCACGAATTAAAATTGGTATTACTTTAGTTTTTGAATTTTTAAGCTTTAGCATATCCATTTCACTTGTTATATTGGACGGCCAAAATTTCGTCTGTCAGGTCTGCAAGCTTAGAAAACGTGGGCACTCAGGAGATTCGTGAATATCCCTTGTGCCATTTGGCGGTACTTATGCCAATGAGAACTGCCCCGTGAGCAGTCAGGGTCTCACGTTTCGTTTTGGAGCGCATGCATTCTACAGGACTGATTCGTCGATAATTCCAAGGTACCCGACTACCGTCTCGTTTCAGCCTAGCTCCAGTGTCTATATGTGAACACCACTGCAATCGTGGCTGGTCACAATTTGGGGGAAACAGTTGTGAATTGATTTTGGTGAACAAGATTAGAAGGTCGTTTCCGTGTGCAGCCATCCACAAATGTGTGCTTAAGACTCAGTTCAATCAAGGAATTAGCTTTCGAAGAAAAACCAGGAAAGAAATGGGAACGGTACCAGATCGATCTTAATAGCAAACACATAAAGTAAAGTACCTGGGTGAGGGAACACGGGAAATCGTAGAGAAATGATCAAACGCATGTCTAAAATCATCCTCATCAGCCAAAAATCCTAAGCAGATTAATTGAATAGTTGTAAAGATGTGTTTTCCGGATTAATGCCAACATTCTGCTCAAGAAAACGTTTAGTGGTAAACATAATTGTTCATAATGTAATGCCTTGGTTTCGGCGTGAACTATATTACCACTGTAGTAAATAAAAACGTTTGGAAATCAGAAGTAACGAAATCGTTGGCATTTAGTAAAACAGTTGCTAATATCCTAGAACCAAAAGATAAAAAGCTGTACTAAAATAACTCAAAAGGCCTGTTAATCTTCACACATGTATGATATAGTTCTTCGAGCGGATTTCGCAGAACAGCATCTTTCAAATTCATTTGCGATAAAATGTACTCAAGGTCTAGATTGACGCAGGCTGACTGTCGCAGAAACGTGTTTACAGTAATACGACAGTCTTTGCATACATGGGGCTCTTTGCTTTGCTTTGCGGTGAAGTCACAATAAATTTAACCGAAGATCAAAAAATTCAAAGTTGAAATTATCGCTTTAAGAGCGAGACCCTCCAATGCTTCCGGCACTGACTTTCAAAGATCCAGGAAAGATACGGGGCGTTCATGAAAATTGTATTGTGTAGGGTTTTGCGTAAAAATGTCGCATTAAGTCAAAAATGAAGGGAAAACACTCGTCCAGGATTGGTATGAACAAATCAAGAGAGGATGTTCAGAAAGTCGACGGAAACGCGATCACGGTTTGTCAAGATGCTAATATGAAACGAAAGGCATATGTTGGTGAAACATGAAAGGGGCACTCTGAATGGTTGTTGTGCAGAGGATGCCTGGGATCTGAAAGTATTTTGTGATCGAAATTTTTCTCAGTGTGTAAGTGCTGACCACAGTTTAATAAACAGCTCACTTATGTAAGACACGGCCAATAAATGATAGCTCTCGGAGAAGAATTTCAGAATTTTTAGTTAAACCTGGAAAAATAACAGGAGAACAGTAAAAAATGGATTGGAAAAACATTGGTATACAAATTGGTAGATGATGCCCTGCTATACCTTGCAGTGTCGACGCTTGATGAATTGAAATAACAACCTCCAAGGATTCCTTACACAGGTGGAGATGTGAAAAGGTCACTTCAGATTTCTATCAATAATAACTCCTTGATGTTTCACAGAATTGATTTTGGAAACTGTTTTTGAGTTGACGAAACACGTTTCGGATGGTTAGGTTGAAGAGAGAGAGAGAGGGAACAGACATTGGAAACATTTAGATGTGTTGAGATTTAAACCAACTTGTACGGAGAAATCTTAGATAAAGATGTGAGTTGCTCGAAACGGCCTAATTGAGGGCAAAACCACCAGTATACATAGAAAGATGACAGGAGGAGCTAGCTGATAAGCCTCTGATGCACGTAGAGAAAAGATTCGGTGAAAAAAACAAATCCTTGAAGCACGAATTTTTGCCGGTGGTGTGCGCTGTGTTCGCGTGATGAAAAAATCAGCGAACCGAGCTAACAAAAACCTGAAACAAAAATGTTTCCGGTTTGCAAAGCAGAAAAGCCCACAGGACAGCGTCGAATACCGAAGAGTAGTCCAGGAGGGTTGTGGTGAGTTTATGCGAAAGTCACGTGACGCAGTCCGATACAGCCTCACGCTATTCTGCATGGACAGGCAACTAATACGAACCGTGACGAAAAACAATCATGAAATTCAGACATTCAGCGAAGACGATTGGACAAAAATTATTCCACCCATGGGAATATTTCTAACTTTGTATGTGAATCTGTGAACTGGAAACAGAACCAGAACTTGTTCCTGTTCGGCTGTGATCTTCTTGTTGATTACATTTGGTAAGATTTGGTTGAAGCCGATTTCATACTTACTGGTAGTTCATATCCGATCATCACCGAGACTGACCAAATTCTGTCTGCTAATTACAAGTCAAAACACCACGAGGGTGCAACGCACAGGTCTCATCAGTGAGTCTCAGTCTTTGCACATGTGATGAATAACGGAGGCGACGGCATCCAAAACGGACCTTTTAGAAGAAAACTGAGTAATTCATTGAAGAACTCGTGCTTTTAAGCACAGATGAGCTGTATCATTTCAAGACCAGAAGGCTTCAAGGTGATGGGGCGAAACCACTTCACTGCTAGATATTGGGATATGAGCAATAGTAATGGGTCTCCAGCAGTCAAGGTCAGAATACAAGCTTATTGTCTCGTTAAGCATAGGATTGAATACACCTGTCAGGGCCACAGCACCATGATCCTTACGCCTCCTTAGAGATTACAGTCTCTGGGACGCGATAAGGCCACTTGAAACGAATGACGTTTCTAAGGGACAGCAGATATCAAAGATCGTGTTGGCCGTCTTTTTGAAAATTCGGACAGTCTTTGACCAGAAATTCAAAAGGGAAACATTCAGATGCATGTGAAAGGGATATCTGGATTGATTTTGTTGTGTGAATAATTGCATGGGCAAAGTTGGATTTGACTTGTTTGCTTGAAAGAACGGAAAGCTAAACAGGGGAATACCTTAGGCCTTAGCAAAAGCAGATACTGATCACTACTTGAAATGGGAGCACGCAGGTTCATGGAAAAATGACTGGATGATTGCTAAAACTCTATCTAAAATGGAGTTGCTTCTGATGAGAGAAACATGAACGTCCGTCAAAGCGAACAAATTCATTAGTTGGGTTGACGCACGATTTAAATCACTTGCAATTATATGAAGACTCCCCTGAAGAAGTTGGACAATAGACGCTAGAAAAGAATCGGAAAATCTTGTGGTATGAGCTAAAGGGAACAATGTATAAGTTCTTTTGGAACTCTGCCCTGCTGGTGGAGTCTAAAGCTGTCTGTATACGTGAGTGAATCAGCAATATCCGGGGTTCAGCCACAATGCTTCAACAAATAAAGCGTCATTCTCTACGTTTAGATCATTAGAATGAATGTTCATCGCTTCAAGTTGCTGGGGTCCATAGGGGAGGAAAAATTAAAAAATTGCATTCACCACCATCCCAGCTGTAGTAATTCGTAATAATACAGAATTCGCGAAGAACACGATTCACGAATCTGTACTATCATCAAGAGTTAGAACTCACTACTTGAATAGATCAGGAAACTGTGACTACCAATATGAATTTCACTCGGTCGACTTGATGTACAGACGTTTTTTTATTGCACCCAAACAGTCACGTTCATAGTTCATTTGCAACTATCACAAAGATCCCAAAGGCTACTGCAAAGGCGCGTGATGCCCAATTTTGGCATGCATTCATATTCTACCTTATCTAGTTGGAGACTCTCAGGTGCTAGGTGATGTGGCTGACTGAACTTTGGAGTCCTTTCGTCTGTGTACGGTGCGGTGCCTACTTAATAGTCACAGTTATTTATCTGGTGTGTTGAATAATGCCAAGTTGACGGAAAGCTGCTTACTATATCGTTGTCAAATAAGCGGTTCAATGTATTAAGATGGGATTGCATGCATAACGGCTTACGAGCTGCTCACGTCCAGGAACTTTTGACCGTCTACTGCCTTCCTGTTCTGAGCATCGACTAGCAGGTCGAAATGCTAAAAAATCTCATTCAGCACATATGCCCCTCAAATTTATCCGAAACCGTCTCCCGATATACGCCAAAACACTCCTCTAGCGCCCCAACACGGTCACTCGGAAACATCCTGGGGTCCATTTGGAGACTGCCTTATGGATCGCAATAAAAAGCACCTATTTAAATTCTGGCCACCGTTTTGCTCAAAATCCGCTGCAAATATGTTCGATTTATTTGAAAACATGAACACTTTGACCAAGCGTACTCATCTAATGATAGCAGAAACGACCAATACGCCATACAATTGAGACACATTTGTCTTTGTGCCACCCTTCCCAGTCCGCTCAGAATCGTCATATCCGAGTAGAAAATACACTCAGAAGACGTGGTATGCCGGTTCCTTACTGAATTAGTCCTACATACCTTTGTCAGTGTTCACGGACTGATCCGGTACTCGCAATTTTTTATAGACCGGCAATGAATGAAATACGATAGTGGTGAGTAACACTCACGTGCCGGTCACTTTTATAGCCACAATCAATGTATTTTGGTCTTTTTCATTTTAATTGTAATAAAAAAGTGTAAGTATCTCACGATGAATAACATAATCGATGGTGTAGAGGATAGTGTAACATGACAGATTGAAAAATGTTCAGATACACATACTTGTGTCCATGCAAGCATCAATAAGGTTAGACACATTTTAAAATGAATTGTACGAAAGACGTTCAGTATGAGTGTAGGTTCTCACTTTGTATACCTACCCTGACATAAGTTGAACCGTACATCTGTTCTAGAACGCGTCAATTTGTCAGTGAACATCGCATTTTCCCGATAAGTTATGCATAATAAGCTGTCTACATTCCTTGCAGTAGATTACATCTGAAGCAGTGCCTCGAAATAATGCGACCTACCTACCCCTACAATGGTGAATTTTGTCCCGGCCATTGGAATTCTTCCATGTGCTTCTTCAGTGTTTACCTGGGGCAGAAAGGTTGTTATCAGCTGGTGCAGTAGTTCACGCATCCAACTCCTAAGTCTCCGGACACTGCGTGCAAAAATGAAGTCTGATTTCTTGTTAGTTAATGACTCTGTGATAATTATGGTTTGTTCAAATGTATTCCTTCTTTAAGGGTTGCTTAGTTTATTGAGATCGATTGTGTTGTCCACAAGGATACCACACACGGTATTTAGGATCGGTTAAAGGTGATAACTGTAAGGAAATAATAGTGCACATCGTTTTCCTAGGAAGAAGGTCAAGGCCAAAGGAGGAATACTAAGTGGGAAAGTTGACCTATAGCGGGAGGATCCGAACCCTCGATCTTGATGTTTAGACTCCAACAGCTCATCCATTTGACCGTTGATGATTTGATTGTCTCATTGCAGCTATCATAATGTACCCGCTATTATGTCATGCATTTTACACCTAACCAGTAGGTGTATAACCTCACCAACCAGCTTCTCAGTGCGTGGAACAAAAGAGGTCTGCGTCACCAAGGAAAACTACGAATTCCCAAGCACAAATACCATCAACAGTGTATCTCTTGCTTGATTTTAGCCCAAGCGAATATATCTGCCATGTTACTTGGAAATGTAACAGTGTAACACACTCGCTTTTCCCATTGGTGTAAAGATATTGAATGAGTAGCTTTTTAAGTTCATCAATGAGCCCATTGAACTATTTCTAAATCTCAGGTGGTTTCATTATTCCACAATAGAAACCTATCGAGAGCACGGAGATCAAAAGCCAGAGTACGCCGCTCAAATGGGACCAGAATCGTTGAGCATATCCACGAAGCAGGGTAAGACTAATTACACCCAGGAAACACTAGAGTTCTCATAAATATACCGTTTACAGTCGTATGATCGCCCCGTTAGCCGGCTTCCTAAGTAACCTCGAATAAAGTGGAAATGGGACACTCAGGGTACAGCCAGCCGCCGACCATTTTAGACCAGCAGACAATGAAACACTAGTTAACTGGCGTTCAACTAATTTGTTACTGATTCGAACGCCTTAGCCATTAAACTACCAGGAAGGCTGTCAACGATTTGTCGAACCTAACTACACATACCAAGTATCCAAGCTCTGTACATCGTGTCCAAAGCCTTCGTCGTACTTAGGCTACCTGCAGAGAAGTCATCTATCAGTAGGGGTTGATCGCTTTGAGCTTGCGGACAGTAATTAGTGACAGATAGGTGCAACATCATCATGTGGTGAGTTTCAACAAACCGTTAGGAGCATGTCCGGTAGCATACTGGCGTTCGACTCAAAATCGTTCGTCCCGGGTTGGCGTCCCAGTTCGGGCGCGGTGGATATACACTGCTGATGATTCCTAACAAGGATGAAACAGCTGTACAGTGCTTCCCTGATTTCTTAATGGTCAGTTGAGCGATGATATCACATGGTGAATTCTTTCATGAAAATATTCGATCTCCCACTACCAACACACCAATTTGTTATTACCATTCTGCATATCCCTTCACGATTTTTGCCCAGTTGAAGCACTAGTATCCCAGTTTGGAATATCAAATCAAATCGGTTTACAAATCATTCCTTCTCACGATCAAATTTCTTATTTTACTGCTACTTAGCCAACATAAATCTATTTTCATTGACAAGATTTATCATATAAAAGGCAATCATATATTGCGAATCGCATTACAGAAGAACAGTTATTGACGGGATCACGAACGGACGAAAGTCTTTCCTCTTCTTTTCTGGCTAGGTGAAAATAATGATTTAGTTTGAATTTAAATCACCGTTTACGAATAACTAACTGTCTTCTCATTAGTTTTAATCAACGTCATAGTTACCACCTAAAGTAGAACCGATGAAGAATAACGAACCACTAATTGTGACGTTATGCAACCACCGGGCACAATGAGCATCGTAATTGCGAAGTTAGACATATCTGATGGCACTTTATCGGCCCACACACTTTGGCCAAACTGTCCGCCTAAGTTATGACATTGAACCTGATCATAGAGAACACGAAAATAGGAAAAGCTAGACGGAACTTTGTTCTATTGATCACCATTTTCCTGACAAAATTGTAATGAAATTTTCTTTTTGAAAATGCATTCAAAGAGCGTAAACAGTTCGTTGATGATCAATAATATATCGTTCCACTCGTGTAAAATGACGACAAACCAATTGAAAAGACCATCCAGTAACAGATTTACCGGGATTCGTACGGGAAAAATTACCCACCGGTGGTTCTAGTTTTCTAGATCTTCAACTCTGAATCCACCGCTGTACCGTCCGAGGTATCTTCTTCACAGTACTAACATGAAAATTTCACTTTGATAAGCCATCTTATGAGTTATAGGCGTTAGAATACAAAGGTACCTATTGTCAGCCGCATAACCTGTTATTGAACAATGATTGTTTGTCGTTGACACTGCGCCAGTTCAAATGTATCAGAACTTTTGTTGAATAGCACCTGTACATTTGATGATGAAATCTCCACCGAACAACTTCCGTATTCCCTGCAATATTCCCCTTGTTTGCACAACAAAACTGGCTGTACAGCTTAGTTATTGTACTGTTTCTTGACCTCTGACTTGATGGGTTTGATAGACCTTGTAGGTAAATGTTAAAATTGTCAACGGAGATCCATCCGTTAGATTTACCAAGCAAATTTTCATCTCTCCGACATCATTTGCCATTTTGTTAATCGTTGATTCTAAGACTGCGACGATTTTCGCGCGGCTTTGGCTTGCAGAATGTTTGATAGTGACAGAAAATGCCTAGGCGTAATGGGACATACCATTTGAAAATAATCCCAATGAGTGAGCAAACATTTGCTGGGCAGATTTTAATGCAACGGCTGTTTAATCCAGTGAACTTATTTATTCACATCCGGGCTGCAAAAGCTGCACTCTCCTGACCACCTTGCTATGTTGCCGTTGACATCAACGATTAAGTTCTCCGAAGCTCTCCACTGCGAAAGCTCTTTGGCGACGCGATTATTCACTTGTTGCTGAATCTCAAAACGTACTTGTTGTCGACAGTAGGTAGAAGGACTCAACAAATGGGAGGATAGCTGAGGTTGTTAAGATCCATCTCGATTTACTGGACAATGG
>LUCM01009769.1:201007-413672 GCA_008360955.1 Fasciolopsis buskii | reverse complement strand
TGTTTTTCCAAAGCGCTGCAGACATTCTTCTAAACCGAAATACGTGTAAATTCCATTGCAAAGACTGATGACAGGAATCACGCGCGGTACCCCCCCCCTGCCTCGAAAAAAACGTTCTAAGTTAAACAGGAGCATCTAAATTCAGCATGAGCGATCCACATAACATTACAGCAACTATTCTCATCGACATATTCCCTTGGAGACTATTTCCCGCGCCACGAATCCTGCTGCAAGCATTCCCTCAATCAAAAAAAATCCACTTTCATAGTTTAAACAGTTGGAAGTGAAATGTTGCGCGTTGGAAATAGGTCACTGTCATGCGCTGAAAAGTAATCATCGTCTATTTTATTAAAATCATTGTCTTCTTCGAGACTCATCGATCAACTTACACTGACAAATAAGGAATACGAAATTTTACCATCTTCCGGAAACATGACCGGATAACCACTGTAAGCGACTAACGATTAATGTTGTTAGTCCCTTGATGCTGCATCCTCGGACGTTGCAGGCGTTTCGTCTACAATTAATTGTCGCGCCATTGCTTTCACGAGCCTCCATTTCGCGGTACATGAATATCCACGCAAATGCCCTTTGATAAAGCCGCGAGTCTAAATGCTAGAAAAATAAAGAGCACATGCATTTGGACTAAATAAATTAGTCACCACTGATTTTGACAACCTGCATATTTTACGTTTGAGTGACAATTTAGGACCAGCGTATCAACAGGAAGCACCAAGAAAAAAATCATTTCACTGTCTCATTTTGTGATGGAAAGAGGCTCCTCCAGTATCTCCTTATGCTACCCGAGCAAGAAGCTGACTATTTCTTGCGTATGTTCATCAAATTGAAGTGTGAAAAATTCAATTAAAAGAAAATGATTTATTTTGCCTGGCTAATTACGTCATTCCACATCTACACAATCTAATACAGAAAATACAGCCGAAGCATGCATTTGCAGCAGCACACTGATGTCGGAGACAACGAATAATACAGTACGTAGATGAATAACGTCAGTAGCAATAATACTATGATAGAACTACGAAGAGACGACCTAGGAGGGTAGGTAGTCAACTCCAAAGGCTACTTGGAGAGCCTTGACAAACTCCAGTTAGTCACCTGACCAAATGTCCTTCACAGTCGGCTCGTCAATAAGACCTACAAAAATGATGATCTCGAAAACTATTGCCAAAATATTCATGTTATGTGAATTTCTAAACCGATAATACTTTTTCCTGATCATATTGCGTCAGTGGAACAACTATAATGAGTCCATTTTGCATTATATCCAGATAACAAACTCATCAAATAAAGTAAGTTTTCCCTTTTATTTCTCTATACTGTGCCAGTAATAAAAAAATTAAGAAAAAGATTTTAGACTGTGCCCACCGGGAACAGTTGGCTGCTTTTCAAGTCCTTATCATTTAAACGGGGACAGGCGGTAGACAGGCCGGCTACGTGTGTCATAAATGAGAAACGGGAATCTAGTTTCCCGTTGCTAATTAGGGAATCTGTACTCGGAGACATACATTCTTGCTAAAAATTCATGCCAGTTTCGTTTTGAATTGTATTAGTGTTTTCCTGTTTGCTGGCCAAATAGAAATGAATTACAACCGCGGCAGTCAGAATACAAACCGAATTCGCATATATTTTGCTAGCGTATATCGATATAACTCTTCATAAATGCGGGCTAACATGTCTGAGATATCCATACAAGAACGACACATATTTCTTTTGAGTGTGCGATCGTTCATCTTAGCATATTATATATGTTTTTATGTTGATTCTATAGTTATAATCAAAGATAGTAGTCTTTTCCCTCTTTAAGCATTGGCGAGTATCCATACGTATACTGGTATTCACGACCTATATATATATATGTATGTATATATACATATATAACTGATGCTGTGAGTGCTTTAGTCAGGTGATGGAGGACCAGATAAGGAAGCCACTAAAGTCGCTTGGCAGAAGAGTCAGAGAAATCTCACAAACATTAGAAATATATTTCGTGACGTCAGCCTGTTAAGCACCCTGAGAGGGAACTTAGCGATTGTGAGTGCACGCCCTTCAGAAAGGATCGATAAATGCGGCCTCACTTTATTGCATTTATGCTCTTATTCGCAGAAACAACATGACACGCTAAGAACATTCCGCCGTCAGTGTTCCTCTGGGTGACGAACTTATATGGCAAAAATTCAGAGAATTCGTACAAACCAAGTATTTCTTTATCGTTCGTCTGGTGAATCTAGCCATCAGTGAGATCTGCAGACATATCATGAACTCGTAGCCGGATTGTAGTATTTCTGAGATTATTCACGGCCAGTGGTCGTGAAAGGACAACTCGATACTACTTAAAAGCCATCGAGTAAACAGAGTTCAGTTAAGCTAACTGAACAAGTTTTGTTCTGCATGCAAATTTGTCACGGGACCAGTTATTAGCAAAGCTGAGAACGGAAAACGGCTGTTTGGCCCTGACGGGGGCTATCGACACAAGTGTATCATTAAAGGCATTGAAAATTACTGGAATCGATTCCCACGGAAAATAGAAGTTATGTCATTTTAAAATTTATGCAAGCACTGTTTATACATTACAGTACCCGAAGACATAGTGCCGAAGAAGAATCTAAAACAAGACTTGGTGATCCAGAAATGCTGGCTGATTCCAGAAAATTTCGCGCGTAATTAATTGTCCGCCGCATTTTTTTCATGATTACACGAGTAAATTACCTTAGTGGTGAGATCATGAAATGCAAGAGCAAATCGATAGGTTTAATTATGTTCATTTGTCTCATTCATTACTCAATTTATCGTCTTTATATGTATGAGGCGGTATTCACGAAAGCATACTATAATACAAATATGCATTTCTGGCACTATACTATCAAAGATCGGCCTTTATTACGCGACACTGTAAGTTCAGGAAAGTCTAGGACATAACTCCTATGTTATGTGCAACTTTTTGTTAAATCAATTAGACGCTGTCAGCAAACGGATGTCCAGCTTCGCTTGTGGTAGAATACGAGAATTAAAAATTGAAGCGGATCACTAAATTCGTCGTACCCAAGATGTCGTAATTTGAAACTACCTAAAAAAGATAAAGAAACGGTAGAACTAGTCATCAAACGATTGACATCAACAGTTTTTCGCACTTACTACACCAAGTAGCTTCAGAAGTTAGTGAGCAATGAATTCTTAGCCAGCATGTGTGCTGAATGTAAACGACCACATACTGGATGTTGTTTTAATATATCTATGATCATTGTGACCTGGGATTGCGAAGAATACCGTTGTATTTGTGATGGTAGTTAGCTTCACTGTTCTTTGCCCTTAAAAGGTTTTGATTAAGGAGTTTTCTCGTTTCAGAACCATATTATATCACTAATCAAATCTAGTTTAGTCGAGTAACCAGCAACCCATTGCTTGTATGGAGCGTAACACCGCGTGGCAATAGACCAGGTCTTCAAAGTAATCTACCCTACTAAAGTATGTAGTAGCCTTGTCAGTCGAGGTACCTCACCATAGACTTTGCAAACATCGCCAGCTGGCTGTCGACTGCCATTTTCGGAGGAGCGGATTTTCGAAATTCCTGACGATTTTTCAGGTGGCAGCTCACTTAACATTGTGTGTGTGTGTGTGTGCGCGCTCGTGCGTGTGTTTGTGTGTATGGAGACGTGCTTTCGCTTTCCGTATTTGTTCGCATTACTGTCTGAACAATAAGTTCATTCATGATATCGGGAAATGTTGGTTTTGATTACAGTTTACATTTTGTAGAAATACATCGAAATGATCCAGGCCCTCGTGGTTGCAATAATTGCTTGCAAATAACCCCATTTATCTCAATCAGTTAAGTTGCAAACGCCTTATTTGGCAGCCCAGGGCAATAACAAAGCTGAGTAGAAGGGGTTAATGTTAAAGCAAAACCACAGTTTCATGAATTAAATATTGTTTTATTCGAGTGACTGTATTTGCCTAAAGTTGTCAAAGACGGAAGATTATCTGTTACGGTTTGGTTCTGCCCGTTGTAAGAATTAAACGCACAGTTTGGGCCGATTATGTTTAATCGCTTCGTAATTTCTTAGACAATAAATCACTTTTAGACTACCACAACATCGAGAACCGAAGTTCTTGCAGTGCAATCGCTAATTTTTCGAAAGCTGCTGGCATCCGGAACCTAGCGGTCTTTTCAACCAATTCAGAGGTGCATTGAGAAATTCGGTCTGTTAACACGTTTTCTGCTTTCTCGTAAGTTGATAGCTCACGTGACGGACCTAACTACTCGGATTCTACAACCGTGAGTTTCAAAACAGCAGAGCAGCGACGTTAAATTGCACGAAAACTGTCAGCAAATCGATTAGCAGACACGTCTTCAGTGTGATATCTGGTCATCCTGTCGGGGCTAGGACTACTTATTCGGGGTGAACACATCCTGCAAGTGACAAGATGCGACTCGAATTGTTCCAGACAACTCAAGGGACAGCCAATGAATTAATATGCATTTTCCAGTAAACCTCATCTCCCTGGAGCAAGACAACGGGTAATGACTTTATTTGGTTGGTAGATCACACTCTCCACGCCACAATGACGCAAGCTAAAGTGTGCGTTTTTTCAAAGAAGAATGTCTTCCACGACACAATTCGCCACTCCCTCTGCCCTTCTGCTACGTTTCCGTTGCCAGTTATTCGCTAAAAGTGGACTCAACCGTAAATATTAGTGACCGTTTGTTCATCCGCAATCCAGGAACGTGACCGAATGCATACAGCTATGCGCCCATTCCCAGCTGGAACTCAGACCTATTTCAGCTTTGCTAATAAACGACTGCATTCTTCTTGCAACGAAAGAACTAAATTTTCACATATGGTGGTCAAAAGGAAAACAAACGGAAGACGAGCATTATTTCTGCTAAAAATGCAATTTATCAAGGAATTCTGGGAAAGAGCAGAGGCAACCATAACCATTTGGTTGCAAGCTGGAGCTCCATGGAATTCCAAGGCCCTGTTAAAGTGAACTTCGTGTTTTTCTACCAAGTACTAGTTAGTAGTCAAACAACAAATTTACAACCTTTGGTATGTCGACTATAAGGTTTACCGTGAAGTGGTTGCATTGCGTTGCTTTTGACTGATTCTTGGAACTTATGCTCGATAGATTGAAGTTGTGTTTTGTGAACCTTTTGCTGAAGCAGCCAAGAAACGTTGATATAACCCTCGGAAGTGCCGGTTAATCACATCGAACTGGTCAAATTAGATAACATATAGGCTGAACTGCTGCCTTGAGATCACGAGCTTGTTCGCGCCTCTTTGCGTTATTCTCAGTGAACCACCGATTACCAAAGAAACAGACGGTATTCTGACCCCGGGAGCCGTGAATTCCGGATGGAGACCCTTGTACATTAGCAACTTTGGATTCAAAATCAAACAAACGATCCATCACAAACAAACTTATCCTTAGGTTTCATCCCTACAACAGAATGTAAATATCGCCTGATGTGAACCTCGATCAACTCTGGCCCAACTTTAATGAAGGATTGGTGGGTGGAATGAAAAACCAAACTTAATTCCAGGGTGCTGGCCATCTTTCCCGAGGAGAATTAGCCCACATGTCTCGCCTAATTTAATCATTTTCACATTTTTTTGTTACGCCACCGGGCAAAGCATCTATGTGAAGTCATTTTTATTGATTTTATTGGCATTTTCTGCATTTATTATGTGTTAACCAAATCAGACCAAGTTAAGTGTGACTGAAATTTGCCAAGTGGTCACTCGTCGGTTTCGAATTAATGGTTAATTTGCTAAACACTGAAACCTGGGTTTACTATTTTCACCCAGTCTAATTTTTATTATCGATTTTGTAATGTGCCCTTTTATTAGGCTTGTGTTAGCACAAAGCTTCAATTTCTGTAAGGAAGAGTCACATTGTGTATAATTTAGTTATTATACACTAAACGCCTTCAGTGCCGGAAATAAATTCGCGGAAACCTTCGACCATTCGCCATTGTTCACATTTTCCTCGTGGTTTTGAACCAATTGGACGCGTGATATCATGTGATCAATTTCGATGACTCACGCCCAACATTTGCATCGTGATCCGTACATTGGGATTCGGAGACAGATATGAACCATTTTGAATGCTCGAATTTTTTGCGAATCCTACTCCATTTCGATCATCTGATTGAATGAACGCAAACAATGGTAGTTGACCAGGTTCGACACGATCACTTGTTTTCATTAGGTTTGTGAGACTTTTCAAACAACAAATGACTTCTCATATGATTTATTGATTGTCCACGAAGCACAGGGAACGTTAGAATACTGCATGCCAGTCCGGGGTAATTAGATCTAAGTGAACAGCATTGGAGAACCACACTTGGTATATTCCGCCCAGCATTGTTGATTGAGCTCGTACTAGGACAAACCGGTCTTCCTCGTGTTCAAACAAGTTTATTTCGTAGCCAACACCAAAAAAATGGTAATTTTATGGTTTCTTTCATGACAGAACCCCTTCAGCTGAACAACGTTAGAATCGAAACAATCGTTGTCATTTAACTTTCCACTTCTCACCTGAACAGCTATCTGCAAGCAAAACCAGAACTACTAATCCCTGGCAGTTAGGCGGGCAGATATTTGTCTGCAAGCGCAAGCAAACCGGTTCTATTTCGTGCTCTTCCATTTATGAGATCACGTCTTTTTATTATTAACCTTAGCGCGTCATTTCTGATAAGGTTAGCTGATTCATTATAGGTCAGAAATAATCCTGGAAGTTGAGCATGGATGGCTAGCATCATGCTATCTCTATTCCTTGAGGGAACTTTATTGATATAATTTTCAACGGACAATCTAACGGAAGTATTCGCAGTCCCATAGCACAAAGAAACATCTTGTAAAATTATGAAATGCCTTCTATATGTTTAAGACGATTAGGATGTTTCTCACTCAACTGGTGCCAGACAGAGGTAAGACCTGGACCCGAGTCTGTTTTAGTTTATTGTCCGAAATAGTATACTGCATATGTGTTCTGTCCTTGTACACGTCGTTGCCAGTAAGGGCTGAGAATTACTGAGTAGCTGTTATGATTAGGTTTTTCAGTCGGAGCCGCTGTAATGTGATAAATTGATACAAAGTCCAGGCATATACCCGTTAAATATGTGAGCACTATAATCTTTCGAATGAATTGGTAATCGATGGTCGTTCGTATTGTCACTATTGCAGTTTGACGTATTCGTTTTACGAACATGGTCGGTATGTTTTACATGGCTAGGTACTCTTCGATCAACAATAGGTATAGCATCACTAACAAACAACAACAACTATATGACATCGGGTGCCAATTATTTGCTGTCAACTTTTCACGTGACCCTACTTCTCTTTGGCCAATTCGGTAAACGATTCATTTACGGAAAGGGAGAAGTTCAACTTTCTCCGACTGACATTCCTTACTCTACAAAATGTTTCTGATTCCAACATCTAATGTTGCCAGTCAGTTAGTATTTTGTTACGGTCACTAATATACTACCTATCTGAAACAGATAATTACAACGGTTTACTTGGAAACATTGCTCATTTATACCTCTCGGGGTGGTAACCACAAACTCATATCATGTTTTCTCGCCCTTGTAATTTAGTAAGATACTGGAGAAAAGTTGCAACTTTCCTGTTTCTTCCTTGCTCATCGCGCACGAAATGTGTTAAACAATTTTTTCTGGTCGTTATTCGCAAACGTGTAACTGTTTGGCAAACTGAAGTTTATAGATTTAATCACCATCAAACGAAGACCATGTGAAGTTAGTTCCGATTGCATATTCCCTACTATAGGTTAGTTTATTCAATCAACCAATAAGGATTCGACAACGAGTCTTGTTTGAATTGGACCAATCAAAATACGCCACGAGATATACGTGACGTGAATCGCGTTAGACAAAAACCCAAATCTAATAATCACTGCACACAAATGTTAGCTGTACACGAGATTAGAGCCCATGATAATCGATAGTCGATGCTGTAAATAGTGTGCCCCACTGGAAGGATAATTGTTCCGTCCAGATACAGCATTTTTGTATACAGCCTTTCAGAGGATTTCGGAAGAGTTTGATGAAAGACATTTGGGTAAAGTGCATCTCGTTGAATCGCCTCAGTGATTTATTTATCACTGTCTTTGTAATGCAGTGTTATTAATATTGACGATGCTAGATTCGTCTTGGCATCCAGGGGGGAGCCTAAAATGAAGCAGTGGCACTGAATGTCAATGGTTCAAACCCAGTTCCTGGAGTAGATGCCGAGATTTTGAGGTAGATGTAAGTTCACTTTCAACTTAATTCTGTTATTGAATACCAGAAAAATCTGTTTGACCAATGCATCATTAGGTGAAAGCCCCGAAAACACATACATATGACAAATCTCGTTTTGCTTCTTTACCAACAAATATTTGTGTATAAATTTAGTAGTGCTGAATCACCGGAGTCGCGTGTGTCCACTAATTTTGTCCGGTTCCGTTATATTTGGACCAAGTTGTCGACCTCTTTAGGAAATGGGGTTCTATGGCCAGAATTCTACCTAGTGGATGAACCGGACAAGTTTGATTGGACTGACGGTAGCGCAAGGAATAATATTCCTTGAAACGAAGTGTCATAGCTGACTTGAACTCGAATTTTGTTAAATATACAGAAGCACACTTCATCGTATGATGAATTATCACGGATACATCTGGAGGTGGCAAACAAGGTGTCACGTGCACAAAACATTTGGGGGAACAACAATTTCTTTGCCAAAAATTTTGTCATGTTCGTCGTACGGCACATTTAGCAAGACAGTTAGGTGTGATTCCGTGGGCAACAATTGTACTTATGTATATGCACTTATATATAAAGTTACTGCATGTTCTGAAGTGACCCCGCTTTACAAGGACAGTGTGTTGTATAGCAATGACACTAGTTACTTGTTTTTGGGCTGTCGATTACCGTCAACCATGAACTGGATACACAAAAGATTTTTGGCACCTCTAGGCCCACTCTAAAGTATGCCAATAAGTGTATCGATTGAATCTGATATTAATAGAGATGGATTCAAACTCGAGTACAAACTCGGGTGTTACAATTCTGCTTTAAGTCAATTTACCAAGGCCTAGCGTGCAAAGTTTAGGCGAAAATAACACTTTCGCATCTGACTTGTAGACTTCAAATGTCGATTCGGAGTGATGCACAAGTCATCAACGCAAAGCAAGAATGGAGTTGGATGCATGAACCACTTTCTTTTTAATCCTTCCCCGCAAGTACAACAAATTCACTCGTCAGAAATTAAAACTGCCAATATTGTACGAACCCGATATAGATCAATGGGCGCCAGTAAATTGTCTAGGTAGCTAGTGAGCTGGACTAGCTCAAAACGCACGGAACAAACCAGACAGTTTGTACCATCGCTGGCAGCCTAGTGTGTCACTAAATCACTGTCCATTTTTCACACAATACTAATCGATACATCAATGTATTGGTTGGTATACCTGGACAACGGTAAACGTAGTCCAGCCGGTTGACACTCGATACAAATTTACATTAGAATGGAAATAACTACTAGCGCGTAAGAGTGTCCAGAGTTCTTTTAACTGTCCTGTATGTTGATATATTTTGTTTTTCAGACAGCTGGCTTTCAGTGCTTTTTCTCGATCGCAAAAGTTCCTCTCCTATTGAGTTCACCTCATCTGTTGATTGGACGTCAACGGTTCACACACAAAACTTAGTCATTAAAATAAGGGGAATAAGGCTTCTTGACTTTAACGCAAAAAAGTTGGCGTCCAACGATGCAAACAGTCAACTAATCCTATCGGCTTCGTTGTATAGTGTTCAGATGGTCCGGTTTTTCACGGTTCGATTCGATTTGAACATCTTTAGATCAAAACATTTATTCACTGCAGGCTCCTCTCGTCTTCTGGTTTACGTGAATTTACAGATTATATTCAAATGTATCGAGCAAGTTAAAGCTTAGATCAGCGTACAACGAGAAATTGGTTCCATACACTTTGAATCGTGAGCCGTTCGTCACTTGCGTTGTCGGCTACCATTAAACAATCAACAACGAGAGACCGAACCATTTGAGGAGTGTATCGAAAGGTCGATGAGCTATGTGTTGGATTTTGTTGCGAATATTATAAAGTAATAACATACCTAATTACGAATTTTTGTTAATGACGTTATATCATTCACAAATAACCATGGGTGACCCTAGAAATCAAGTGTCATCTATGAATTACCTTATAATTAGAAGATTAAAAAAAATTGTCGTTCTGAGGCGAAACATTGTATTATTCACTGGAAATTCGTTCCTAAATTCCTGAAAGGTTTTTATCAGGTGCAAAGCCTGTGTAGATCTTTGACGTTAATTAATGAGAGCAAATGGGAACACAGCAAACAAGAAATTATCACTGTTTTTAGTGATCATGCCCAATGTGATTAGCCCATTAAATAGCCAGTGGGTGTCTGTACTTGGATATTGTGAAGTTGCAGCCTGACTAGGCTCATACTTGGCGTCTCTGAATGCCATATTTGTCCGAATGTTTTATCAATCCAGAACAAACTTCCAGTTTATAAGTCTCGGCGAGGAACGAAGAATAAATGTGTTGAACGCATTGTCTGTCTTTTGACGAGAAAGAGGCGCAATTGATAACATTACCCGCCCATTAAATCGCATTGGGCAGGCCAGTTCATATGAACTGTCCCTGTCAAAACATTCTATCTTCTAGAGCGGTAACACCATAGACTGAAATGAGTAACTTAATGGAAAGTTGTGGGCCAAGCACGACTATGTAGGAGACGAAAACAGGAAATTACAAGTACACATTTGAAGGAAAAGAGGATTTTCGCGTTATTTCCATACCTTCCGACTATAGCTAAGTGAGTCGGACGACTAAAGCAATGGACGAAAATCAGAATTTTTCCTATGAATGAAGCCGCAATTCTGAATGATGAACAATGTCGAATTTCGGCTATGAACCTAATACAATGAAATCCGTCAAGGGCAAACATCGAAGTTGCGGAAACACACACACAGAGAGAGGGAACACAGTGAGGATGCATGGGAACCTCAGCAGTCAGAGACCAGATTTCTCGGGAGTACTGTGAAAGCGCGGTCGGATCAGGTATGAAAGTCCATTTTGACGTCCGTGATAGTCTCGCGAAGTAAGGCCTTCCAAGGGATCACAAAATACCAATGAATTTCACGTTCCGGGCAGTCCTCATCGCGATAACCAGAACAACACCGTTTGCTCGGTTTATCCTTCTCAGGCCTATTACGTCACATAAAAAAGCAAATCATAGCACTCAAACTTTTCGTCTTTACACTGGCCTTGGGATGTGATTATTTTACCTAAAACGCTGTAATTGACTCACCCGGTGAGCTATTCACATAGTCTTGATCTACCATGGGCAATCGCGACGAGTTGTTATATATAACATTGTTTTATGCTGTTCGATTGTGGCCTATGAAGAGCCGTAAGAAACTGACCAAAGGAAATTCCACGAATTGCATTAGTTTCTTGAATTATGAAATCACATTATTCTAATCCTCAAACGTTTCATACTGATTCAGTGATCACTGTTTTACTGTCTGTTGACATTAATTTGATCAACAACTAACTTGTAACCTTTTCAATAATAATTTGATTAGACACACACACATACACCGGGAAAAGTATTCAGATAATCCATTTTTTATTGATTACCGAGTAATGGATGCGTCCTCTCAGCATCTGTCCCCGAACAGATCGTTGTGGAGCAGCCCAGTCAATAGCAAAAATCTTTCCCCATTGTTCAGTTAAAAATATTTATTTCACTAAACTCAAAATGGTCACTTTGTTTATCGTTTGCTTATTGTTTTCAAATTTATTTTCAAAATGCACGAAACCCTTTTCGTCGCAAATCGATTTCTTGTCGATCACATAAAAGTTTTGTTTGTGATAATGTTTCTGCACAAAAGCTCATTGCTGATCAAATTCAAGGCGGCCTATCATACAAGCCTAGTTCGAAAGTTCAAGCATATACGTTTTCGAACCTCATCGTTGGTGCACATTTGGATACAAAAACCTGACGGGAAAAATGCTGCCACACTATCGATTTCACTTATCATTTATTATGTACTTCCTTTATTAATGAAATAACAATTTGTATCCTTTTTCAGGAAGGGGGCTGCGGCCAACAGAGGACTGCCAAGTGGGGAAGTCGACCGGCTGTAGGCGGGTTCGAGCACGCGAACTTCATATCCAAACGTCACGATCCTATCCGCTCGGCCAACGCCGGCCAATGTGCGGTTTGAAGCACTTAGTCCTGGATGACCGGTTAAAATCTACTCCAAACATGAGATGTACTCAATTCAATTTGTGGATAGTTTAGTAGAAAAGTCAAAAGTTAAACTTAATAACAAACGAAATAGTAAACCTATTTTCAACCACACTCAGTCCTGTAACCGACCAGCTAGATCACAAGTCCGTACGAATACAAGACACGGAACAATTAAATTGAAGAGCCCATCTTCCAATCCATCCGTCCGCTTGTGAACTGGCTCCGGTGCCCTAGTTCACACGGAATATGCACGTTAGAAAAAAAACAGACCGAATTGGGCCAACTAACAATGATGAGGATAATTGATGTCAATTAACAGTGTCAGTTTTGGCTGCGCAGATCAACGACCTGATGGGAGGAGACAACCGGGAATAAAAACTTCCACTGTGCCTCTGTTGACCCTAATTTTTTCTCCCCATTTTTGGTGCCTTGACCCTATTATTCATTGTCCATATTCACGTCTTCAACAATACACAAACAGTTAGAATGAACCACGGTACTACGTGTTACTTTGGTCCAATTCTAATGACCTCTTCCAGGACAGCAATTTGGGTTTTTGAGCGCTTTTCTACCTCCTTCCTTTTGTGAAAACAATAAATTTGTGTTCATTTATTCCGAATCATTCACGTTAAGATGAGCTACCACAAAAATTGCAGTTAGTTGTAGGATCAAATGAACGAAATTTGTCAAAAAGGAGGAAACGTTACATGTTGCTTCCCCGGAGAATAGTGGTTGATAGTGCCAGACAGTCAGCTATTACAGCACCAGCCTCGGTAAGTTTCAGTATGGTTCATCGATAGGCCTCGTGAATTGAAGGTTACATGAAAATAGCCGTTTGTGGTGATTACCGTTCTAAACAAAGCAAAAGAACAATCGCACATTTGTTCCCCCTTTATTCCTCCTTGATGTGTCGTTCACCGGAATGATTCAGTGAAGACAACTGGGACAAGAAAATAAGGTGGGAAATGACAAATCATACAAAATGTAAGCACAAATTATGCTTAAACTTCCACTTTCATCAGGATCATTTTTACACAAGTGTACACTGTACAGAGGGGCCGAGTGTGACCAAGATAGGCTTGTATTTCATTAGAAAAACAAGAGTCCTGCTATCTGTCAGGAAAACCATACACACGCTAAAAAAATATGTAGATATCAGTGCACCATGAATTAGGGAACGATGATGTGGACCGGGGCATTAGGCGAATTTGTGTCCACCAGCACACGACTTAAGCAATGAGCATAGCATTTTTTGAGAGGCGCGCGGGGTGGGTTGGGGTTACCTTGAAGTAAAATTGCCAAAAACAGATGCAATTCTGGGATCAGAACGCCATTTGGATAGGTCACCATGTATTGGATGGAGGGGAGATTCAGCGATTGTTTGTGCACATTTCTCACTGGCACTTATCTATAGGGCACAAGGTGGGCACTTGTTCACCAAACTGGATTGAAGAACTGGAAACAACCATAGGGACAGTACGGCGTGAAAAGGTGGCATCTTTCTTCACTGGGGCAAAACATATTACTGGGAAGAATAGAGAAAGACTACTGAGAGGTGAGCGCAACACGAAATTTCGGCCCTCATCTTTTGACCAGTCGGAAGCAAAAGCGCCAGATTTCTGTATGCGCTGCCCACGGCGACAAGATCGTGAGAATCATCAAAAATTTCCGTCACCTTGTGAATCACGACATTTATAGCCCAGTATCTAGTGAGCTGAGAGCACATTTGCGAGCAACTTGTGTTTATTTCACAAACTCAGAAGTATTTGTTTTCCTCACATTCAATTACTTGGGTACAATTCATTTGGTATGGTCGAGTGACTGGAGGCTTTCGGAAACAAAATGGACTAGATGTGGTTACAAAAGCAGGCAAGCGAAGGATTAAAACTTGCCATCCTGTTCCAACAGCTAGGGTCCGTAATAAGCCTCACGACAGATTGTACACGTATCGTGTACAAAACATGCCAAGAGAGAAAACAACTCTGTTTCAGCAGGCTCCTCGATAGATTGTGCTGCAGTGTCTTTATCTTTGCCGATGTCACTTGAAACTATTCACATGCACTTTTCCTTCTCGCGTAGAATCCCATCCAATTCGGTCCTGTTCTCCGATTCT
This sequence comes from Fasciolopsis buskii, assembly GCA_008360955.1. Taxonomy (NCBI): domain Eukaryota; kingdom Metazoa; phylum Platyhelminthes; class Trematoda; order Plagiorchiida; family Fasciolidae; genus Fasciolopsis; species Fasciolopsis buskii. The sequence goes on along the minus strand of LUCM01009769.1, from coordinate 399,243 downwards.
CATTGCTTTGATGCGTATCGTAGTCAGGCAGTACTTAGTCGCACAACAAGGTGACTGTTATTCCGGCTTTGATTGTCGTTAACATCAGATCCCCATTTGAGATGGTACCTTTGCCTGAACGATGTTTTAATCTTTCACATATTCAGTAATCCTGGTCCAATTAAAATGTCATTCGCCTTAGAGATTTTCAGTCTCTTCTGCAAAATAGATTAGAACGTGAGAGGACGAGAGGCGATGTTCCAACTCACCTGACCAGCCAGCGGTTTCGCAGTTCCATCACCGATTTCATTTTTTCTCAGCAGCGATTCTGATTGTGTGGTTAGTGGTGGTCCAATGTCACCCAAATCTGCTCCTTATCCGGACACAATAATTAGTAATTTACAAACAACTCCTTTTTGTTGTGTACTTAATAGCAGCCCGTCCCAGGGTGGATTCATATGTTTTTGCACCACAATTGTTCGGTTGCTTATGCTTTGAATTTGGTGATTTTACCACTCCCCCGTTTGTCTGTTATTCGTTTTCGGTTTAGCTGACCTGTATCTTTTCCTATTCCGAAAGCGTGACAATTTTTCGATACAGTAATCACCGGTCATCTAGATCTTTTTCGTTTACCAAAGCACATTCTTTTTTTGTCTAGAGAACCACCCTCCTAGTCCAGTTATGTCAACTTCACCCGAGTCACTTGTGAGAATGAAACAAATCACGGCCATCAAAAGAAACCTGTCTCCCTCGTGTACTCCTTCGGTGCAGAGATCCACAAGTCCTCCTTCGTTTTTTCTTTGAATAGTCCCTTTCTTTTTTAGACTTGCAATTTTTGATTTACGCTTTCTCGTTGAAATCGTATTCTAAAACAACGGCTGAGTATTTTCAACCCCACATGAGAGAAAGAAATTGCTTATGTAATTACTGGTCAAACATTTGTGTAGCACAACTGAATTTTGGTCAAACGGGAAATAAGTCGACTGATTTCGTTCATTGCCAGTCGTTTTTCGACTCTACCGGCAGTAAAATTCTTCCGCATGGTATTAGACTCCTGTACGGTCAACGCATTCGATCGCTGGTTTGCAGTGCAGATGTTGATGTTCTGAATGCTTCATCCTTTCATTTCACCGTACTATACAGGGCACGCTTGCTTAGAATTCAGACATTTTTTCTTCAGAGACATTACACAAACTTCTCTGATTCGTCAAAACCGTTTCGATAGCTGATCCGAACGTCTTCTGTCCTGCTTTCTCCAAGTACGAGAAAGTTCTGTTATGGAATTTCTGGCTGCGCTGGTCAACAAATCGTTTGCCACTGATTCCGTTCTAGCCCTATGGACGTCGGTTGTTTCTATTCCTCCGTATACGCATTATGGAATATTTTATTAAAGCGATTTTGTTCCACTGTCATCACCTATTCTGCACTCAAGCTAGCTGAAGATGCTGTTCTCAGTCTTTAGTGTTCTTCCCTTACTATCCAATGATAACCCATTTTAATTTATATACAAACCGGACAGAAGTATTCTAGATGTCTTCGCTTCACTCAGGGACTTTATTTCCAAAAGTTTGAATAGGTCCATGAAATCAGCCAGCGGCACCTTTTTAGATTACTTCTCTGTCTCGGACTCAGTTCCCCGTTCGCTCCTTCCCTATATAAGTTTGAATCTTTCAGATGTCCAGTTTCTGTACTGTCATGGTTGAAAGACTTTTCTAATAGAACTGTGCGAACTAAACTTGGTTGTCATTCATAAAGTCCTTCAGACAACAATTCTGGTGCTCTACACATGGTTGGTCTTTCGCCCTGTGTTCGTCAATTACTGTGGTCTACTGACAAACTCAATCGATTTCTATCATACCAATTAATCCATTGTAAAAATATCGAAAGCAAATCATAAAATAAATAAATGTGATTCGTGTTTGATGAGTATATATCGATCTGTAACAAGATAATCCGTTTGGCACTGGCCAATGCGCTGCGCCCAGTCCCTAGGTCACAAAAAGCTGTTGCCATTTCCAGTCTACAGATGATCGGGGAGAAACCCGAGATGACTCGGTTCAACGTCACCGACATCTCATTCGGTGGATTTTCACCAACCTACTTCTTCTGATAATGAATAACAAATCCGCCAATTCACGTGCGTTAGAAATCGTTGGCATAGAAATCCGTCATACACATTTTTTTACAATAATTTCACGTGCACCAATTCTGCGTGAGATGTGAAATGCATGATAAGCTAAACCATGTACTACAGACTTTGAACAGACCGGGAAGTTGAGTGTAAGCAATTGCGCATCAACAACAAACGCGTTCAGCTGCCTGAGTTGACTTGTCAATTTGGCATTCGCTAGCCAAATTCGTCATCTAATCGACTGACATTCTTTTGTGTGACCTTACTGAATCACGTGGAGTACCGAATACAAGTGACAGCTATATACCTTGGGTCTAGCAGATGCCGCGGGGAAACACAAAGTCTGGGTCGCGTTTTCGCGACGGTTTACCGATCAACTCACCAAATAACAAAATTCCACGAGTTCTGCAGGGCATCGTGGATTGTGGACCTAATCGCTGTTAACTCCAAATCAGAACAAATTTGCTAAGCAAATTCAGGGGAATTATTCGTAACTAAAACAACGCCTGTTAATGACAATAATTCTTTGGGCAATGTCATTTAGTGGCTATTCAACCAAAAATTGATCGAAAATAGGATGAAAAATTTGTACAAAATAAAAAATTGATCAGAAAAAGTCAATAGAAAATATGTCTCCTGATCCAGGTAGATATTAGAAATTCGACAGGTGCAATCAGAGTGGTCAAACATTTTCTTCGGCATGACAACCAAGAAGGTTGACATCTGCCATCCGCAAACGTGAACAATAGAACGAAACCCGACAGCAACAAACAAGGGTATCCGAAGTCAGAGTGACTAGTGACCGCGTCATATATCCATTGAAATGCAATATTATTTTTTGCACGCAGAAGTCCATACAATACATTACGGTACAAAACGAAGGTATGACAGCAAAAAGCAAAGTGTGGCCGGCGATGGTCAAAAGGATAAGGTCGTCACGTGTGAATGCGAAGGTCGCGAGTTCGAATCCTCCAACCGTCGGTTAACTTCCCCACTTGGCATTCATCTGTTGGTCGCGGCCCCCTTTCTGAAAAATAATACAAATTACTATTTCATTAGTAAAGGGAGTAAAAGATAAAAAAATGAAAGGAAAAAAGCTCGAAGCGAGTGACCACCGTAAAACATTGTCGTCAAGACCATGTTTGGCATTAATGATCCACCGTCGGTTGGGAAAACAACAGAATTTAAGTGATGATGAGTTTTTAGTCATTCTTGATGTTAGAGCAAACGTTTTTGAAAATATTTGTCCATTATCGGATATTTCATTGTATAGATCGGTTATCAAATTTTAAAGTAGTTTCCTAGCATTTAGAGTTAGCCGGTTAAAATGTAGAAAGTGACCAGGAACAACCTATGGGGAAAAATGGAAAAAAATTTCGAAGCTGCACAGGGGTTAATAGCCAATTGATCACTAAGTACTATCGAGATATTACACAGATGATCTAGTAACACGGAGCATTTCCGATGAGAGCAGTAGGGCGTAAGTTATGAACTTCAGACTCAGTACAGCATAGAGGAATGCCTTTAACTGGAAGGTACATGTTTTTCCAGCATGCGACCTTGGAATAATGTCCTACTATGTATCATGCGCCCGCACTTAAGTGTTATCATATATGCGCACATTCAATCACTCATTCACGTTTGACCACGAGTCCTAGTTTGGATCGAAACGTCACGATAAACACATTAACTCAGTTTACGCCTTCTCAACTCTAACATATATATATGTAGTGCTTTTTCATTGTTGCACGATTGATCAAACGTAGCCTGTCTTATGAGTATTTTGCGTAAGATGACGAAAACGATCAAACGAACGTAACTGACAGTTTACTTAAAAATCTCGGCAGAGTTATTATATAGTCTTACATTGGTCTGATGTACAAATTTCCACGGATGAACTTGGAAAGGATGCAAGCTTCTACGGTATCCGATCGAATTGGCCTAAACATTTCGTGTCAACGGGGGCCATAACAAGTCCTTTATTCAACCCGATAGTTCACGCACAAAATCAGACTCCAAATGGGCTCGTATTGCTCGGGTGTCGTTAAGTTCCCCAAACATCAGTTCGTTTCGTCCGCTCACTTTTCATTCGGACATCATTTCCATTCATCCCAAGTTCACTTCTTATTCCCACTGGATCAACACTAATTCTTGCCTTATTGTGTAATCCTTTGACTGATTGAACTATCCTGTGTGCTCTGTGGATTTTCGGTACATGTCAAAAGTATTATTTTCGATTAACGAACACAAACAGATTTACCTTTCGTAAAATGTTTTGTGATTTAGTGCAATGCTGGTATGTTTGTGTATAAGAAATCTTATATCCCCTTGCTGTATCATTGCAAGATCGTGTGGTTCACGGAGTGATGCTATCCTAAGAATTACAGTAGTTACTTCGATTATGCGCCAGTTATTCGGATGGGCTCACTTATCGTAAGTGCTTGTTTTTAGCTTACATAGAAAAATATTTTAAGCTAATGAGGTTTCCTCGATCGACGATCGAAGCACTGGCAGTGGTCGCCTACCTTCCTCGAACAGTACAGATGGAGCAGAAATCCTTCTTTGTACTGGCTGAATTTCCTGATTCCGTCAAATGTACAATGATCACCGTCTAATCACAATTTTACTCTCTTTCTTTTCAGCCAACGAAGGTTGGTGTCCCTCTACACACAGTGGTCTCGTCTTGTACTTAGCAGATTTATGGCCAGTTTGCATACTACTGCAAGTTCAGGTTTCTCAATTGGGTATATATATATATATCAATGAGAAGACGAGAAGTTTTTAGGAGTGAGCTACATAATATTTCAAAGAATTATTTGTGGTTTAGACGAAACGGGATATTTCGATGAGACGTATTTGAACAATTCTCTTTTCAGAAATGCATATAGATGTAAATTGTATTAGAAAACAGGCGGGAACATAAGGTTGCCTTCTCCTCTGATTGACTGCGCTACTCTCTACTCCGCTCTACATTGGTCTATGGCCGATACAAACTAAAAGGTATAGTCTCCTATTACTAAAACACTACCACGCAGCCAGGCTGTGTAGGTCATATCCAAAACCTTCGTCGTACCATGTGCAAAGACGCCGTCTATCAGTAAGGATCGATTGCTGTACGTCAGCTGCCCGTGACCGTGTAACTCAGTGACGGATAGGTGCAACGTCATATAGTGAAGTTTAGCGAATCGTTTAGAACCTGCCCGGTAGCGTGACGGCTAAAGTTTTACGGTCATAATCGGTCTTCCTGGCCTGGTGTACCAGTTCGGGCTCAGTAGATGTGTGCTGTTGACGACGAAACAGCTGTACGGTGATTCCGTAGTTTCTCAATCGTGAGTTGAGTGTTGATATCCGATGAATTAGTCTATGAAAAGGTACTGTTTGGCAAGCCGCATTCAGCGCTGTCCTCTCAGCATGCTCGACGCTGTCATCGGCCTTCAGTGCCAGATTTGTTTTGATATTCGGAATATTTTTGGAATGAACAAGTATTTTGCCAAAACAAACAGCATCTTTTCCAAAACCTTGGTGAAATGAGAATATCAACGACTTCCTGGTGTGCAATTTCAGATTCCCGTGTTACCCTCAACATTGAGGGCTTGAGAAAAAGCATACATAGGTGCACTGGTGACATAGGTAATTTGAAAATGATGTAGCAGCTCTATTGTTGTTTCAACTGCCCTTCAGACGGTCCAGTGTGTCTCGTGATTCTCTAACTTTAGAAGCACTGGCATCACGAAGGTGTACATAGCATCCTTTGGTATACGCCCCCATATCACCTTTTTGACTTTCTGTGACGTTTCTTGGTCTCATAGTTAATGAAAGTTCATATTTGCTTTACTTGGGAACTCGAATCGGGCCAACGCCTGTCATTTTTCAGATCAACTAGTAACAGTGGGTCCCCCATTAGAAAGCAACCTTTATTAGACTAAGTAGCTAAAAATAACCTTTGTATATTTCCTGTTCAATTGAAGTTCTCTATTTCAAAACCTTACTGCTAAGTAGGTGATCAGAGACTTATAATATCTTCACTAGCTGCCAAGGAAACATTCAAATCTGGCACAATATCGTATTAGCAATCTTTCTTCTCAAAAAGTTAACTTTCCACATACGGTCGCTATTGTTATATTTTCATGCTTTTCCTCTGTACGTTTAATCTTCAAAGCTAGAAAACAGCTTGCTTACGCCCCTATTCTTATCTCGGTGGTCAGATGACCTCGTGCACACTAAAACATTTCAGATGGCAAAAAATAACCAGTCGAAAATAAAGGTTACCAGAGAGATAGGTTTTCATAAAATGTATAGAGCAGCTGGACCCGACGGACCGTCATCATCATTCTCAAAGGATGGTGGTGAAGTGTTAACATCTGAAGTTACGAACCTGGGATCATTCGGGGCAAGGGAAGAAATTTTTAAGGACTAGTGTGAATCGATGATTGCCTCAGTTGTCAGGTCGATAGATCTTCATGTGGAAAAACCATAGACGAATTAGTTTTATTAAACATCGCATCAAAACAAATCGCGGTCATATTCATCTACCAATTATGTACTACTCGCGAAAGTTGTGTTGGTGAGAACCAGGCCGATTTTTGTCCCCGGCTGGGGTTGCGTTGACCAAATTTACACTTTGTGACAGATCTTAGAATATAGGCACATGTTTTGTAGACCCGAGAGTTTTGTCTTTCTTCATCTGAAAACTACTTTTGACTCAGTCGATCGTGCAAATCCGTGGTGATGTCTCTCATCGAAGAGTGCTTTAGAGGAGATTGTTCCACTTATCTAATCTCTGTGTGCTAATAACTGGAGCCGACTTGGCGCTCATGTCGATGTTTCACCCGAGTTGACCACGAGAAGTGCTGTTCGTTAGAAATGCCTTTTCTTTTCACTTCTTAATTCCATCATCGACGTGGTTATGGAGATAGCCCTATTCTCATTTGACATGGTTTGTCTTAATATTTGCACGCACAGGAACTTGTCTTAATTAGGATATGCCGACAAATTTGTACTACTGAGTGAGGATTCGAGTAGGTTGCAGGATTTTCTCGATCCTGTGAATGATAGTGTATGCATGTTTGAGATGCGTTTTGCACCTTAGAAATGGTAAGTGCCGTTGCAGGACTGAATCGGCTCAGACCTGAAGCATGTTGTTACAAGGAAAGAATTGAGTGAAATGGATAGATTTAGATGCCTGGGTACTTGTATTTCAAATGGCCGTCCCATTTCGGATGAAGTATCTTCGCGCGTACAGAAGGCGCAGCTAGTTTGAGGCATCCGTGGTGTGGAAGTGACAACCGATTATCGATCAAAGGTCGAGTAAGCATAGCAGCAGTGAGGTGGGTATTGCTGTACGGCTTCGAAACATAGCTGCGAAGAGCAGAAGATACGAGGAATTTCAGTGTTTTAATACCGTTGTGGTCGTAATCTTGGTAGAGTAACTCAGCAATTAGTCGTAAGATACTAGGCCCTGGGGTCCGGTCTTCAGCACAGAGACCAAAAGTGAATACATCAAAGCGATTAGGACATGTTTTGGTCACATAACTACTGCCTTGTTGCACACTATTCTTCAAGGTGGTTAGCGGCCGGTGGATCGATGTAGGTGGCCCGTGGACCGGCTCGTGTAGGTACAGTTAGACCACGGGGTTGGGGTCCACGAGATTCCTCGAAGCAATGATTGGAGACAATACGTTTTGCTGTTCACTCCCAAAGTCAGTGGCGTTCTTGCATTCAAAACCATCCTTTTTCTACATAGTTTCACAACTGACTATGTTGCGGTCAATCTCCACCATTCTTCTTTCTTTTCTCTGCTTGAGCAGAAGAGGCAGCAATCACAACCGGAGCACGCTGGCACAAGGTTGATGGCTGCCCAAACTGAACTGAACTTCCCCGCACCAATTTCTTGCTGAATATTGAGCTACATTCACAAGAGAAAGCAGAAAACCCAGGGAAGCAAGACAAAAACCTAATTCATGGGTTAAGTTTCTTGATTCTGAGTCTTCTATAATCCAGTACTGTACAATGTGCCTTAGTGCTGTTTTATTCCTTTTCCGCGTAGATTGTAAATCTTCTGGTCTCTATTTTTCGTCAGTCTTTTTTTAATTTTCTAAATTTCAAGTAATTCGACGAGATTTTTTCTTGACCACGACGTTTCTCGGGTGTTTGTTCTTGAGTTAGGTCCACTGAATATCGATCAGTCGGAATAACCAACGAATAAAATTTGACATGATGCACAGGACTTGATTCGGCCGAAGCTTGGCAGTCAAAAACAGCGAGAATACCTTAACGAATGGGAAATACATGCAAGTTTCATTTACAACTCATGTGCTTATATACAAAATAGAGGATATCCTGATTTTTGGCATAGACTTCGAAGAATGTTTGAACTTCATGAATGCCTGCCTCCAAGGCTCTTATTGGTTGATTTTCTGCACAGTCTAGCACGAAGCTGTGCCGGACTGCATCACTTGTACGTGGATTCAATACAACTACACTTCGTGATCATAAATCCTAATAAGGTTTTTGCTCACCTATCCGTATGGATCCTTTTACACCGATTTCGACGTTAGTCCGGATGCTGATCGGAGACGGATATTTGGATTCCTTTGTTTTGGCTAAAGATGAATCGTTCATCATCTTGAGCGGCTCTTATTCACGTGTGGACGTCAGAATGATCGGTCCTCCTCCATGTTGCTCAGTTCGACTTGCCTTGTTTCAAAACGGTTAGAATGCGAAGCATATTCATAATCAGATTATTCTTGTTATGTGGATTTCGTCACACGATTTTGCAGCTACTACAGAGGCCGGAAGAGCCGACGTTTACCTTCTGTTCAGGTTGTTCCCAAACTGGATTCTTTCGGAAAATATTGTTCGTATTACGTATTTCTTCTGAAGCAGCGGCTCCTTTTATCCGAGGTTAATAGCTAATTGGGATTATCGGAATTACGGCAACTTCTTTGTAAATACAACAGCTCCCAAATGGAAAGTGATAGATGTAGCAGAATATATTGGAAGAACCAGGAAATTAGTAAAATTGAATGACAAAATGGAAAAGAATGGAAAAGTACTAACCTCCATAAAAGAGAAAGACTCAACGACCGCTGTTCGAGCAAAATATCTCAGGTTACCGTCATCGCCTTTCAGCCTTGAACAGTGGCAAAACCCACTGGCGTCTACCTTTACTCGCGAGTTGCTCATTGCCATAGGAATAATGAATATTCAAAGTGGATGGGTATTGCACCCAAGCTGTTGGGGAAAGAAAAGAATTCCATCGCAGCCAACATACGTGTACAGTCTAACTGTTTAAACACAAAAGTGTTCAATCATTCTGATTCGATTGAAAATAACGGCACGATCTCTAGTGTTCAAGGAACGCTGACATATCTTTCAGTGTCTCCAACCAACTGGATGATTGGTCCCTTGAAAGCCAAGTCCCACCATATAAGGCGCCTAGTTCAGTTGAGTTGGCAGTACATTTTCTCGTTTCATGCTGTAGCATCGTCTGTTAACCTTCGCGTAGCTTCCTCCGCACCGTGGTAAGAACGGAACACAAGAGACGGTATGGCAAACCAGTTTATGCCATGCTTAACATATCCCCCAACTAACGTTGTCTATTAGGCTGAATACCTTGTGACGGTATGTTCTCGGAGCCGACTCATATTACTAGATTCCTAACTTGCACATTGCTCACACAGCCAGATCATCCAGTCCTAGAGTCTCTGTTGCTAAAATCGATGGTACAAAAACTCCCGGTGACGAGCATTCTTCAGCGCCGGAACCCCAGGTATGACAACCATACTACAAAACCGAGCGCACAGCGGCATACTAGGCACGATATTTCGACTTTAGTGAATAACCGATTTAAGTCACAGGTAATTTATTCGAGCTTACGCTGCCCAAAACCTCTGTACAAGTGCTTGCTCACTTCTACTTTCGAGTCGTTATTCTTTGTCACGCAGATGCCGAGGCCGATAGTTTTTTGTTCCTCTCCATCCAATATCAAGTTTGGTACTATTGTCGTCCATTCAAGATACACGAAATAGATTATGAGAATATCAAAACACTCCCAATTCGGACTTGCACCGAGCATCGACCGCAAGTTTGTTGAAGTGTCGACCTCGATGACGGGCGCAGATTTCCGAGAGAGAGAGAGAGAGAGAGAGAGAGGGGGAGAGAAATAAAGAGAGAGGCGAAAACCCGCCGAATGTGACAGTGTTAGTGGACCTCGTCACCATTGGCGAGCAAAGTGTGGACCAAAGACACAGCGCCCGCTACACGATTTACGGTACACACGTACGCTCTCGTGCGCTTACACACACATGCGTTCACTCGCACAAAACCAAATCACGGTTGACATAGGAACTTCTCGTCAGAGTTGTGTATTTGTAAACATCAAATGAGAAAGTTTACCCATTGTAACCGAAACGCTGGCGAACTACAACACCTATCAAAAATGCCGCTACTAACGTTGTGACTATTCCGGCCAAAATAACTCAGATGAGCCCATAAATTGCTTGTGTCGATCAGTCCGAATGTGCAGAGATTTCGCGTGCCCCAGCACAGCCTGAAATTTAGTAGTGTAACTGACAAGCGAGGCTTAACTGTCAGCAGATTTGTTATCTAGTGTTCATTTTATAGTGTTTACTGTCCTGAAGTAATTAAATAATTAAATAAACACGAGCAGTCAATTGTAGTGATGGTCATACGCCTCAGTCAGTTGAAAAATGACCTGATACAAATGGTGCACAGCTAAAAGGAATGCAGTTTGACAAAACCACAAAAAACCTCCAGTACGCGGTACCAGATGTTATGCAGAATGGAAATTCCACTTACCCTCTCTGCGTCCAAATGTCGACCTCATGAGCAGGAATCCAAACCGGGTGCATTCCAATTACGAAGTGCTACCACGGAGCATACAAAAGGCATTTCTTGATCAACTTTCATTTGGTACTAGGTCACCCGAGCGGACGTGTCCGAGCTACATAAGTGGTAGTTCATCTGTCCCGTAAGTGGACGGTTGCCGGTTCGATTACTGCTTACGGATTCGATTGTCGGACTTTATGGCGGAAGGGCAGATTTTTCATTCCGCAACACCAAGACTTATTGAAAGGACAAAAGATGTCGGATGAAAATAGTCGAAAGATTGATTTCGTAAAAATATTCTGAGGAGTGATAAGCTTCTGTTCTGATAGAATTTCACATTTGCTTTCCCCCAAGAGCACGTAGTCTTTGACACTAAGGGGAGCTAAATATCAGGCACGAGTATCCATTCAAATATATTACCATATTCATCGCCATAATGGCATACCGAAAAACATCGTGGACTCCACGAATGGGCTACTTTTTATACTAAACCCAATAAAAATTGGTTTTTCGAGCACTGCATCTTCGTTGGACGGCTTTCTGAGCCAATGCTAGTAATTACTTCAGCCTGCAGACATTCAGCTTCTCTGCAGTAGCCCGTGTAGATACCGCACCAAGTCGTCATTCAAGTATCATTAACATTTATGGTCTAACGGCATTTAGGACGAATAGACTATCTGTTTTTATTATGCCTTGTAGTTATTCATGTGGACAAAACAAAAGATATGATACTGGGTCCGAGAACCATTAGGCCTCTGCCTTGACCCTGCGAGGTACTTTGCGGATTTAAGACAAGAATAAACAGGCAGCTGCGTCACAGAATGTCTGGCTCACTTGAGTGGCTCTTGCCATCCACACTACTACGCATTGCACGTGGCATGAAACAATGTCTAGTGACAGCTCTTAAGATAATCGCTTAGAGTCTAGCACAACTACCAGTTGATTGATCAAAGTATGCTTGTTTAAATAGACCTGATGCTACCTGATCACCGTTTAATTGTCATATGGAGGAACCTTTGAATTTTCGAATCAGAATGAGTCTTCATTTTGGAGGGCGGAAGTCCCCACGATTGTGTGCTTGAGTGAGAAAACATGCTTGGCCTTTTGATGCCATTGTTACTTGCTCCTTTTTCTTACTAGTTTGACAGTAGAGTTTCTCAAGTTCCATCTTTGCTTTAATCGGTCGTGCTGTGAAGTGAGATCGTCTGGATCTTCTCGTCACAGGTGAAATAGACGTTTCACAATTGGCTGATTGCTTCAAACAGTTTATGCTTTGTGAATAAATCGCATTAAAAACCGTCGAGGATTCGTTTTCCGGGGAGATATCGTCCACCCGGGGTAGAGAAAAACCAGTGCAGATGAATGATCTTAATGCCCAGTACCCGCGGGATGCATTTTAGCCGTAGCGCAGTTTCCATCCACTGAATAGTTTCAAAGACCTGGTAAGAATAAATTATTTCCAACAAGATACTAAAATCCAGTCAGTTTAAAAATAAGAAGTTCAATGATGCTTGTAGTAGTGTTCGAATAAAATCCACCTGCAATATTTGATTACAAAACTTGAGAGAAAATGAAAATGCAAAATATAAAAATATTTCTGCGATTATTTGGGGCGTATTGAAGTGGATATCTTGCGGATGCCTTATTATGGCCCGAGGTGATTGTCTGAGTTTCCGAGGATGTGATCAAATCCCGATTTCGAGCCACTCACGATTGGGTATGAGGCAAGCTGCTCGAGGATCACCGACTTCTGTGGAGAGTACGGTTAGTAACAGACTAGAAGTGTTTGCGCTCCATCCGAAAGGCAAATGAATTGAACAATCACTCATCGGCTCTGAGTAAGTTACGAAATCCTCAGGTGATACTTCAGCCAAAGGCTTCGGGTACGACACTTATGCCAACTGCATATTTCAGTCCACAAAACCGGTTTGTTCCACGCTCACTGGTGAATAATTGATCCTCATGGATAACCGATGATGCGAGGGTGGAGACTAGAATATACATTTTGTGTAATATTTCCTAAACCACACTTTTTTAAAATCATTTTAATTCCTTTATTAATGAACTAACAATATACGTTATTCTTCAGGACATGGACCGTGGTCAGCTGAGGGCTGCCAAATGGGGCAGTTGACTGACGGTGGGAAAATCCGAACCGCTGACCTTCAAGTCCATGATGATCTTACCCGTTTGGCTACCGCCTGTGTTTGTTCCTCTTGCTAGCCAAGATTCTGATAAGAAATCGCATGCACGCAGAACTGTGTCATGTGTATGTTTGCACTTTCCAGGCATCATTTTAAAAGCTGGCATTATTATGTGCACCGAAAGATTTGGTTTGATCATGAGTTGATTGTTGTCTTACTGTAGTGGCTCAGCATCTCACTATAACTCTCAAAGCACAATGCAGTCGTCCAACCAATTTTAAAGATTCTAAGTTATGCCTGCTTTCTGAATCAGGTAAACAAAATCTAATTATGCTTAGGTCGAATAGATTTTGTCTATTTTCGTATCGTCATTTCATATGAGTGCCTCCAGAAATAGAGTATATAATGAACTCTAATTAAGAGCCATGGACTGATTGGAAGTTTGTTTTACTAAACAGATGATAGCTAAGAACATATTAATCGTGTGGTAATGCCGTAGTATTAGTTGTATTTGGATATTCAACATATACATTAGTGTTAAACACGAGTCACAAGCAATATAGTGGTTTACAATCGCGAATTAAGAAAAAGCAGTTCTTAATTTTTGCAAGCTCACCCATACCGATTAGTTACGGGACAAACCGCCTGATTTGCTTCCTTCTACCGGTCCTTACGAAAAACAACAACAACAACAACAATGATCACAAAAATAACGACAATCGAAACGAAAAAAATTCGTCCTTCATTTGGATTCTCACATTGGTATGTAAGGTGACATATCCGTAGCCGTAAATCTGACGCTTCTCTGTGCTGCAAACACCACGGACAAGCCAGAACATGTGGTACATGGTGACCATCAGTTGACCCAGACTTTCCCGTGAAAAATCGATATATGTGGCTCGAAAATCGATACACAAACTGACCTTTGCTAAGGTTCGTCGTGTTCAATGTCAACCGTTTCAAGAATGATAAACAGCATGCGACATACATTTCTAAACATGTTGTCACAATTCATGTTGGAGGTAATAAATTTCACACAACCAAACGATTGCGCATCGATCAAATGACTAAACAATAAGCGAGTTGTTCAATCAGATCAGGTATCACAGGTAAATGAAACATTCCATCAGACATTTGCAACACACAGAGAATTCTCCCAACTTACACTTTTTAGAGCCACCTAATACGGAAGAGTTGATCAAAATTCGTAAATTCATCGGCGTGACTGCAGAATCAGGTTTCTTTCGCGAACACAGACTTCGGTACCTACTGATCGCAATTCGTGCATCGGGCGCGTGCCCGTCAGACGTCAGGGGTGTTCGTTTGAAGGTCTCGAAGTTTCTAATATCCAAATTTATTTAAAAAAATCACAAAATTGCTTATTTAAATTCACGACGAATGTTTCGAGCAAAGTTTATAACACCACACCGTGATCGGAATGAATTTGGATGGACCTATCTGTATCTGGAACAGGTGAGGATTTCCGAAACTATCCAGCCAAATCTATTTTATGGAAGTCAACACCGTGTTTGATCTGAAATCAAACACAAATTTCATCTGTCCTTTCATCCATTCGAAGTATGCCATCAATGGACGGTAGTACGTAACAAACTCATTCGACAGCTTGCTCTGTTCTACGTATCCGTTGTAAAATTTGTTGGAACATTTTCTCCATCTGCCATGTTCTAGCTTTCTAAACTTTGTCTTTATTTAACGTCCTTAATCTCTGTGATGATCAGGCGATTATGGTCTTGGTTTGATGGCATAGAAAAGTCGCCGACTACAGTCCTTCTTGTCACTTTTCCACTTGCCATTTCATACAGGGCAACTTGCAAACATTGTGCCTTCGCCAAAGCTGAGAGCTGGTAGATCAATGCAACAGCCACGCTAGAAATCGATTTAGCACACGTGTGACAAAGGTATCCCTGGGCGCACATTAAAGACAACGTGGTTGGTCAGTTATCGATGAAACACAGTGGATCATTTGTCACACGGCTAAGGTAACATAAAATCGGCAAACACGAAGATATTGTTTGTTAGATGTTTACGAAAATGTCTAGGTAACATCCGTTTGCAATGGAGTATGGCGAATATTTACTATACTTGCAATTGGATGTCCAAAACGAAGAGGAAAATTAAAATTGGTCAAAACAATCCAAGTGGAACAACAATAACGAGAACTCGATGCGTATTCATCGTTTGAATTGTCGAAAAACTGAAGTCGAACTAATTAAGTAACAGGGAAAGTAATCAGCATAAGGCAGGTTCGGACTTTTGGACAAAATCCAAAATACCTCATTATGAGAGCAAGCGAATGCAAGACAGATTTTATCAAGAGAAACTGTACTGGTCGGGTGTAATTTTATTGACTGTTCATGTTAAATTTCTCTGAGAAAATTATCGAAACCCTTCTAAACGTCATCTCTGTGGTGTCACTGCAAACGAGTTATTCAGTATGTGGTCGTTTCAGGCTCAAAGCTACAGCCGACCATATGGACATCGGAAGATGTGATTTGGTTTCACCTAAGCGGTAGCCAATAAGCTAACTAGTTCTTTAAACATTTCCTGTCCATTTTCGCTGAGTTGGGAAGGATGAATCGGGAATTAATCCAGAACAAATTACTTTAACTCTAAAATTGAATTTCCCCCACCTCACTACATTTTTACTCCCCTTATTAACCACCACTCTAATCAATATCACACCGGATTTCAGGAAGGGGTGTGTTGTATTGATTAGTCTCTTTGATTGGCACCGCGGAACCCACACAGAGAGGTAACGGTAAAAAATTGATATTACACGGTATTGTCATATAACGGACTAACCAAAACGGTAGGTATGCATTATCATTGACTTTTAAGCAATTGGTTAATTCAGTTCGTATTTTCTATTGAAAAACTATCGGATGATTGGAACAGTTAACAGTAACGTTCTGACTTTATCATTTGTTTATCGCATTGGGAAAAAGAATGTTAGCTTTGTTGACTCGGGGTCGATTTGAGTGGGGAATTTACCCGTTAGGCATTTTGTCATTATTGCTGAACGGAAATCCCAAAACGCACGATATGCAACAGTGCCCGCGAAAGAACATACGTAAGATTCAGATAAAAAATACGGTGTAAATGAAAACGTTTCTGGTCAACCATCCTTAAGGATTTAGATTTATTTAATATAAGGTTTTTAAGTAAGAGAACGAGTTGATGTGTCTATCACTCGATTTGTCAGTCTGTCCGCGGATGCGGCTAATCGATGAGTCAGTGGGAAGAATGGGAAATAAAAGTTCAAGATTCGGTGACCCGAGTCGGTAATGCGAACGAAATTGACGGTATTTGTACTAAGACGAAGAGGGTCCAAACTATGTTCAACTCTGTTCTGCACATACAGATCAGGTTTGAGAACCTACTTGGTGATTGGACTAGCCGTCTCTAATGTAAGCAATCTTCTATGACTTGGAACATCCGAAAGTGGGACCGCCTTTACAGAAGGTGTCTATAAGAGCAAATCGGCCACAATCGAGCTGGAGCTGGAGAAGATTTGTCGATGAAAACAGTGTTTCTAGTGTTAATTAACACATTTCGGTTGACAGCTAATCGTCACACTCAAGTAAAAGACATTGCTAGTTCACCTGAAATATAAGACGCCCACTGAAAGAGTCAGCAAAGTCGAATTTTCACTTGTCGTATTTGATGATAAATGCAGCTATGTAATGTCACACAAAATCCTCCAATTGATCTCTTCGCTGGCTTCGCATCTTAAGAATAACTGATGGAATGAGTTTTTAACCAATCCCAGGCTCCATTCTGTTGCTGGTTAGTAGCTCTAGGGTGCACCTCACTAATGTGTCCGAGCAGTCTCTAGGTTTTACATTCACTATAGTTTTGCTTTCAGCATATCTGCACGTTATACGTATCTAGCCCTCGATATCAAACACTGCAAGAGATTTCTTTTTTTTGATTTATTGATACGAAACCACGAAATCTCGCGAACAGCATATTCCTCGTCACCGTTAATCTCATCGGACAGACATCCGATGAAGGCAGTTGCTTGTCTATCGCCAATTCAAAACTAGGTTTCATCATCGGATGTGCATTATTAATGACCAACGCAAGAATCCTACGAAATATTCGATGTGGTTTGTTAGTCCTCATTTCGATAGCAATACTTTGAGCCATGCAGTGATGACCGCATTTTGTTCAATGCCAGTTTATCCGCCTAGACTGAACCAAAGCTTGATCAAATTGGGATACCATTCTTCTGGTGAGAATGCACTAGGATAAGCAGAAATGTGACGATCAGTTAGGATCATTTAAACGACTGATTGACGTTTCCTACCCGAATCACTCACGAAATATATTCTGTTTTGATAGGCTAGGTCATACTATTTTTATCTTTTACCTTTTTACTTTCTTTATCAACGAAAAAAACAATGTGCATCACTTTTTAGGAAGTGAGCTGCGGCCAACAAAGAGATGCTAAGTAGGGAAGTTGATGACCGGCAATGGGAGGATTCGAACCTGCGACCTTCAAATCTGAACGCCACGACCTTATGTGCTTGGGCATCGCCTTCGGTTGTTGTTGTTGCTATTACTAATAACACTAGTAATATTGCCTTCGTTATTATTAATGATTTGTCAAATTTCACCTCTTTGAACGACAGAGCATTTGAAAGCCGGAAGGAAACATACACAGTGATAAGTATGTTTCTGTTAGTTTCCTATTTTGACAATCTAAACAAATGGATCGTCATCAAAGTGTACTCAGCAATCTGTTAATTCGCAGTATCAAATATTTCTAAACCCCTTCCAGCTATGACAAATTAGGCCGAGCTAATCATCGTACGAACAACAGGCTAAAATTAAGCTAGTCTTATAGATCTTGGGTAGTCCATCAAACTGGGATGAATCTGAAAACATAGGGTTCAGTTGCACACGAGATTGGTAGATATACGACCAATGGATTCAAAGATCTTCAGTGTGTTAGCAGTTTTTTCACTTGTACTATCCACTGTTTTTTTTTCGAGTTTGCAGTCACTACGACTTTTCTAATCGTATCCTTGCGTGATATGAATATTACCATATTTTGAGAATGATTAGTTGAAACCATCTGTTCACAACACGCGTCTGTGTCGACAGAGTGAGTTCGTCTAAGTTCATCTAAGCCAGCCCAGTATTGATTGCACAGTTCAATTCGTGCAGGAAATTCCACGTGACAAATTGCATGTCAGCATTATGGCCGTAACTCAGGAGAGAGTGAGCGATGGTCATGTGACGCCACGTTGACGGTGGCCATGTGATTACACCTATTCCCGTTACCCTGAAATGGGTACACAGATGTCGTCTAGGTTGATCAGTCAAAGACAGTATCGATGAGCATGCGATAGAAAGACTTGCCAACATTCATCGGTCGATGATATTTTCTTTTGGTGTACATTTTTATTCTCCTCTAATAGCGACCGAATATGACAAAATTTTCAGAAAAGAAGTCGTGGCCAGCTGAGTGCTGAGAAGGAGTAAAGTCAACTAATCATTCAGTTTTATAAAACAGAAAGCAGTACCGGCGGTATACGCATACATACAATACAAAACTGGAACCATATCCTCTGTAGCATGGTTTTAGAAGTGAAGATAGTGCACTTGAAGCTGATTCCAAGACAGGGAAAAAACAATTCCTGGGGAATTCATGGAATTTGGTGTGAATGACCTCACGTGGCATAAACTGGCCTGCTGCGAAGAAGTGATGTAAATAGAACCATGAATGAGGCATTCTAAACGATTCTCTGATTCAGCCGCATGTTGCGAAATTTGGTAGATCGTTGTTTGTGACAGGCTGGCTTATGTCGAACATGGAAAATCAATAAAATCTTTCACATTTCAGAGGTGAAAAAGTCCGAGTTTCAATGTGCGGTACCTGAAATTAATACTGACGTGATCTGTTGAAAGAAGAATGAAAACTTTTGTCAACCAAATGAAAGAAATTGCGTGATAATAAGGACTACCTACTCATTGAAAAGTTCATTTACTGTCGTCATATTAACGATTCAGAACCGTATGCACACATCAGAAAAGTACTTACTGCTAATAGTTCTACCACTTGGACGTATGAATGTCGCTCTTAAGTACGGAGTGACTCACTTCAGGGCTTATAATAACCATATCCTCAGGGCTGTCAAAGTGATTTTTCAACGTGCATGGAGCTCAAACCAAAGGGCACAACGGGGCATAGAGGAAAATGTTATCTTTCTTATTACAAACTATCAGTGACTCGAACAAGAGAGAATGCCGGCGAAGCATTCTGAGCTGTCCAAATTAGGTTACAACGCTCCAGTGATAGTAGATTTTACGTGGCAATAGTCTGAAATGCGTTCGGCTTTTGAGATAATCGTTTGAAACCTCGATGTTTCGTTGTCACAATGTCGAAGACCCCGTTTACCGAGATGGATACAAACAGTAAACATGTGCATTGTTCTTCTTCGATTTAAATAATCTCGAACCGTGTTTCATGGTTTTGCCGAATGCTGGGTGCAAGAATGCGGCAAAATAAGCATGTCTCATAGTACAAAAAGGAGGAACAAAAAATCCAGAGAAAATAACTGTCATTTGTCTACGTTGCCAGCCCACAGGTTTCGTGATTTTTTGTTGTTTTTGATATTTTTATGGCAGACAAGTTCTACAGACCGGCTGCACAGCACACGCGCCACTGACTCTGGTCCTGAGTCATATCCCGTAGTTTTTAAAACCAACGGCAATCCTCTTAACCAGGAAGTCGGGAAGCACCAACCGACGTCAAAACCGAAGCTAACTTCTTCATAGTACCTAGTTTCAACAACGCTTCTTTCAGCCTTACCCAGCACGCGCAAAAAGAGCACGAAAAGGCGGACGATGGGTGGGCATACACAGCACATGTTCAAGCCACCGAAGGCGATGCAGAGCGATTACCCCAGTCAGACGATGACTGTCTGCACCCAACACTCGACGACGTACCTCGTCGTTGCTCATTCGATGTTCCCACCAGACTCGAACAATGCATAGGAGACTCCGTTGGTCAAAAATAAGAAGGCGCCGAACATCGCCAACACGGATGGGCAAGGTCTTGCAACCGTAGAGATGAATAACTCGAACTCTGGCGTTGTACATTCACCCCTAGAGGGTAAGCCGGATGTTATAGCAACACCACAATTGTCGCGGGTTCGCGAAAGCAGATTTGGATTTCGCAGTTCGTGAGGAGACCTCCTCCCCAAAATCTCCTTCAGGTGTGATCAGGCTTCCGAGGTACTTGAGGCTATTCACTTCCAACTTCAATTCTTCTCCACTTCTAATCGATCACCACAACGGGTGAGTGTAGCCACAAGCTGCTGCCAGCATCGAACAAGTACCTTGCATTTTGAAAGTGTCAAGTAAATACCGTACGGAGACCTCAACCGCCGGACGATCTAACGCCTGTTGAACTGACCGTGCCTCGTCACTCAGCAAAGCGATATCATCCGCATACGCTAAACCACAAACTCTATTTCTTCGAAGGAGTTCAGCTTCGCCATCTGAAAGATCAGATAAAGCGCTCTGCAGAAAATCCTCTATGACAAATTTGAAGAGAAATGGGGATTTGGGGCAGCCTTGCGGTACTCGAATGGAGACTACGAAAGGTGGCGCAGTCACTAGGCAAGCCCTTTTTGGAGATGGAGACAACAATCGACCCCTCCCCCCCAATGAGGAGAAGGACTTCTCGGAATATCACACCGTGAACAAAGTTTGAATTACCCCGACCAATTCCGTCCGTTCGTTTTTAGATGCAGTTGGGGAAAAGCCAATAGGACCCGGCACCTTATGACGTCCTATTTTTCGGATCTTTGTTACGTTTTGGTGGATCAGTTGTAACAGGCCACCAGACACTTACCGGATACGTTATGAATGGCCGAGCAGTGAGGCAAAATGCTCAGTGGATTGGGATAATCCAACAATCTGTTTTGGCGATTTACAGAACCATAGCAGACTTTTCTCAACAGTTCTATTGGTGCGTTCATCTAGTCAGTTCTACTAAAACTACGATGCCGTTCTCATCTTTACTCTTGTAATACTCGCACGCTCTTTGACTGGCTGCGCTACAATTGTGTCTTCCTTATTTCGCTGTTTTCTTGTCGGATATTTAGTTTGATTATGGCCTCCGTTCGTCGCTACAATCGACCGGAACTATTGTTGTTTAGAAACCGTATTGTTTCTCAACATGGACTAGGATCACAAAGTGTCGCTCCTCAAAGATCTTCTGATCCATCTAAAAGAAGCAATCGTGCTAGCTGGCAGGCGGCTCTTAAATGCACCCTTCCGGCCAAGATGTCCATTCCGGCATCGCCGGGTACCAACATCCGTCCTCTGCTTACGAAAACGTCAGATCTGTCCACCATACTTCAATCACCGATCCATGTTCACACGTGTATCATCTGCATACAAGAATCTTGGCCATTGCCGATCCATTCGCGTCAATAGACAGCTTCAGACTCCATCGGAAGGATAGTGTTTCGGACAAGAAGAAGACTGGAGGTGATGTGGTAACATACATAAACTCCTTCTGGTCCGAGATGTCCGAAGTAATTCATGCATACTCATCAAACTCAACTGACTGTCTGGTGACACAGTGTCATCCTAGGTTTTCTCGTCATAACAGCACCATTATAACTAATTTATAAATTGCCCCCTTTAGCTCGTAACGAAATATCGCATCTTTTTTCGAGTCTTTTCCAGTATCTATTGTTTCTCTTCTTGAGGACGATCCGCATATTACTGTAGATGATTTCAACCATGCACTGATTGTTTGGTTTGACTGACCTCTGCATTCCTTCCACCAGAGGCGGCTCCATTTTAGACAGGGTTATTACCAACCACCCTGATTAATTGTTTCCGAAACTGCGTGCTCCAATTTCAGGTAGCGATCACTGTCTGCTTCTGTTGAAGCCTAAGATATATTTTAGGTAGGTCAGCTTTCCATTCCTTCAGGTGAACAAACCAAATCCAAGTTCGTCTCCGTAACTTTTCGCATAACAGCCTTACTCTTCTTCAGGAATCCCTTTCGCTCGCATCTGCCTGCTTCTCTTTTGAACACCTGCTCAATGACAAGGTCAAACTTTTCATAGAGACGGCCAACGCAATCTTTGATATTTGCTGCCCATCAGAAACACTATTCGTCCCAAATGGTCGTATCACCATCCAGAAACTGAAATCTCTAAGAAGATGCAAGGAGCACTTCTGAAAATCCCGTAATAACTCAAGCGTGCAGTACATTTCTCACATTTCCAACCTAATAAAAGCTGAAATCCAACGCATCGACGTGACATTCTGCGGCCAACTCCGGAGTGGTAACGACGATCGATTCCTATGGCAAGGTATTCGACTGTTGTGTGGGATGAAGAAGAAGCATAAGAAAACTCCCGCGGATGTCGACAGCATCAATCGTGCTCTCATCCATTCTTCCACTTATAACCCGGTCACATTTGGTCAGGTTGATGATATGGTAGTTACAAGTTTTTCTGGAGAAGAGATGTTCAACGTTCTCCGCAACAGTAAAATTACCAGAGGTGTTGGTCCTAACAGTTTGTCTTCAGCTCTTTTAAGGCATGGTCATTTGGCTCTGACCGATGCATTTACTTCTCTAATCAACTTATCATTAATCTTGTCTTCTATCACTGAATGTTGGAGACACGCCACTATTATTCCCATCCCAAAATCTACCAGTTCTACTGCTTTGGCAAAACGTTTTCGCCCCATCGCCTCAACGTCTTCTGGTCCTAAACTGACGGAGCGTGCTGTACACAAGCGCCTGCGTTCTTCTATGTGTCGTCCTGACGATCCTTTTCAGTTTGCCTATAAATCTAACAGGTCCACTTTGGACGCTGTCGCCTCCCTCATTTGTAAGTTCTTAAACGCACCAATGAAATCTGTGCGCTGCGCCTTCCTGGACTATTCGTCGGCATTTGACTCAGTCCCACCGTCTCTTCCACTTCACAAATTGCAAACATTTAATTGTCCCAGACCTTTATTAGCATGGCTGTCTGATTACTTTACTAACCGAACCCAGTGCACAAGAATGGACGGCATAACTTCAAAACCGTTGATCAACAACTCAGGAGTGCTACGGGGTGTTGTTCTTTCGCCGCACCTCTTCTCTAATTACAACAGCGACTCATCAACTAGCTCCCCTTGTCATCTGTTTAAGTATGCTGATGATGTTGCCCTCTCTTGAGCCCTTTCAAACAACGATGATTTTCAAAGTTTTTCAAACAACTTATCTTCTGTTTACGATTTCTCTGCACGAGCTGGTTTGAATCTCAACACATCTAAATGTTTCGAATGTCTGTTTTCTCTCTCTCTCTCCCTCTGTCGGCCTATCCATCCAAAACGTCTTCCATCAACTCAAAAACTCTTACCAGGATTGATTCGGTGAAACATCTGAAGTGGACTTCTCACATTTCTGCCTGTGTAAAGAATCTCAGACGTCTTTCATTTCAAATTAGGAGGCTTCGGCACCACAAGGTGAAACAAAACACCATCTCCCGATTTGTATACCAGTGTTTTTCCAATCCTTGTTTACTGTTTCCCAGTCATTTTTCCAGGTTTACATAGAAAAGGCTTTTAAATTCTTCGCCGGGGATTATCAATCATTAGCCGTTTGTCCTTCATATCACTAACTGAAATGTTCTCAAATCAATGAGATCAACACTTATCTGCATTTGAGAAATTCTTTCTGATCTCACGCATCATCTGCACAATGTTCTTTCAAAGTGCCTTTTCATAGTTCGACAGGATCCGCTTTTCGTTCCATACCCTCTAGAATCAATATCTATAGGAACTTCACTGTCCCATATTTAGCATGCATTTTGACAAACCGTGACCTTGTTTCAACGGAATTCCTGAGCAACGTATCATAACGTTCTACTCTTATTCCTCGTTGCGTTTTTTCACATTTTTACAAGGCGATAAGTGCAAATATTTTGCAATTCTGTATTTTTTTTACTCTCACTTTTTTGACTGAAATGCAATATTGACTTTTGTACGCAAAATTCCATACAATGCAATATAATAATGGCTTCACATAGTAGCTAAATATCGAATGCCACACGCTGGCTCGAGTGTACAGAACTGGGAACAGCATATAAGCAAACGTATTCGAAAATGGGCATTTTCCATCATGAATGCATGTTGGCATCGATTTGATTTTCTTCCGCTCCACTTTGTCAAATAATCCATCGTTGGAACAGTAAAACAATTCTCACACAGCATTATCGGTGAGGGGGTTTAAGATGTTCACGTTGACTCGCTTTCCTGTTTAATCATTCACTACTAGATGCAGAGGCGACTTTGGTTTCATAATTGCCGGACAAGATTTAGGCAATATGTCGTTGAATGTAAATATCATTATTAGCATAGAACTATCAACAAGGCTGAAGCGAATGGCTAATTTGGTTCGTTGCATAATCGCTGCCTATCTTTGTCCGGTTTCAGGTCTTCTCTTGGATATCCGTTACTAGGTTGTCGCAAGTCTATTCAGATCTGTCATCGGGCCTTTTTTCTGCCTGTTTAGTATTCTCTTACCCGACTGTTTATCGCTGTTTCCATCCTAGAGATTATAAGTCAAGGAAATGTACAGAACATTTGCCTGTTTATCTACCCATTCTGGGTTATTTATTATTATAGGACGACACTGATTTTGTAAAGAATCCAAGATGGCGCAATTATGTTGACGTTCCGCAGCCCAGGACGATGTTTACAAGTAAAATCGTATTTGTCAGTTATATCATGTCATCCGCGCGTTTGGCCTTCGAAACTTCCCAATCACTGTACTGTACGATAACATCTCGCTGGATAGAAACGATTTTCCAAGGAAATATAGCGGAGGCAGTTTGTGAAGTAAGGCAGAGATGGGAGATCTTCCCTTGTTTTTTAATGCAATCCGCAGAATTGTGGCGATAACCTCATTGCTTGATGATTTTTGCAACATGATAGTTTCGAAGACCAGGTAACTGGCACCAGGGTCTAAAACAAAACGTCCATCATAAGGGGGGATATAAGGCGACACCAAAATGGATGTTGATGTTAGCAGAGTTATCAACCTTGGAAATGCCTCATTACAGCCCAATGACCAGAAAAAAGTGACCTTGCATCGTAAGTTTGACTAGGAGAGTACCAATTCGTGCGGACTTCACGAACATTCGCTATTAAGTAGTCAGCGTAATAAATGTTTCTGTTGCCTTAAAAACAGCCACCCACGGTGACTGAAATTGCAACTTTCCAGCGTAATTCACCCTTGTCGCGAAAGATCGAACGTTCTTTTTCGCGACAACTTCAACGGTGATTCTGTGTGCTGCTGATTTTGACCTCGACATGAAATCTCTTGTTGGTAACAGATGCGGTGGCTACTTTTTCATAATTCTACTAATTCTAAATGCATTTCGGTGGTCGAAGAAATGGACAATGGAAGTGGTCTTGATCTGAACAATGGGGTTAAAACCAGACCATTAAGCGAATCATTCTAACATCATTTAACCCGGCTTCGCCTATAAATTCCGAAATTAATTACGAGCGCAATTCGTTAATCCGATTTGTACTGCCCTCTCTCGCATAGTGTTCAGGCATGTTTACTTCTACGAGTATTAGCTATGCGATCTCGTAAGTTTCATTTATGATTTTCTTTGTACTTCTCTATGATAAATCTCTTTATTGTCTTATGCAGTAGTAAGGCCTACTGTGCGCCAACTTACCGATTTGCACCTCTTCGCTTAAACTATCTGCACTAAGCCAAAACGGTTGGCCAGTGCTGAGTATACCTTCATTTGCCTTGGTAAACGAAGTCGCCGGGAGAATTTGCGATTCCTGAAACAACTCGGGAGCTCCAGAACTCGGTTATTAGTCCTGCATAATTTGTGGTGAGCTCTTGTTTCCAACTGCATTTGTTTTTCATGAGAAGCTTGCTCAAATTAGGGTAATTCACTTTCGTGAGTTTATTGCATCAAATATTTTGGATGTCATTTGCTGTTCTCTCAACTACTTGTGCTTCTCAACTTTCGACTCCACTATCCACAACTTTCAATAATTGTCCCACAGAACGAACCGTCCTTGAATGCAGAAAATCGGTTTAAATAAGGTCAATAGACAGAAAGGATCTGATGAGTGCGGACCTCGTGCCCGCTCTTCAGTGTTGTAGAAAGCGTTTGAGAACGTGCTCCGTAATCGCACAATAACCGGTGTTCCGTTACCTGGTTCCATGAAGTTTGTGTGCAAATTTTAATTCTCTTCACATGATGTTGCAAGGAATACTATTCACTGTGCCTCTTCTTCAACTGATAGTCGGTCTCACGTAATGAAACTTGTTTCTCTCGATCACTCCGACGATTTTGGCTCCGTCAGTGATCGCAGTTTTCTTCAAATCTTCCACAAACAGAAAGCTAGTCTTAGTGTTCTGGATGTTCAGTGTGACGGTCCGTACAATCGCATTCATTTTACTTCTGCTACTAAGAGTGATTCTCTATCCCTTTAGTCAAATTGATCCAAGCTGTACAGCGCCGCTATACACCCGAGTGTTAAAGTTAGCGGATTTTCGATGTTACACTCAATCCCATCCTAGGTGATAATCTAAACGACTTCAGTGACTGGTCATCTTTCTATTGGACACTATTGGACGTCCTTGAATCTCTTGCTGTCTCCTTTAATCTTTAGCATGGTTTCTAATAGTCAATCCTGTTCGGTGATCACTTACCTATATCAAATAGCAACGTATGGATTCAAAACGACCTTTCTCTTTCTTAGCCGGGAGTAGTTTTCACCCACAATATTTGAAGGACCATACATGTCTAATCTGTGATCACCAATCCTTTTTGGCTTCTAAGGATAAGAAGTTGTGAGTAACTTCCAAACTTGTTTCCCAATTTATTACTTTATGAATCCATGAATTCTTCCCATTCTTTCTCGGTTTGAGAAAAGACGATTTCAGTTGTGTCGCTAAGGCGTTGAGACCAGTTGCAGTTTTCGGTAGAACTAAGGGAGACATCGTTGAATATTTCATTGTACAAAAATATCTGAATGTCTGAGATGGATTTTTGAATGGCATGTTATCAAACGGGAATCATCGTCTTTGAAATGCGTCTGACAAAGCTTATTCTCATCCTTGTATTGCTTCCACTATAGGGACCTAGAGCTACCGTGAACTACTACATTTCATATTTTTTTCGAGGAACGAATCTCCAACTGGCAATAATTGATCGCAGATTTCATCTCCATCGTGAGCACACGTGGGTTGTGTGTTTTTGTTCTCGCATATGTTTCTTCTGCCAAATCACTTATTCCATCCATGCCGTGCATCGGCATACGTATACGTTTTCCCCATGTCTCGTGATTCGTTTTAGGTTTTCCGGCTGAAAATTCAGCCTCATCCAAGTGCGTAGAATTGTTATCTAACCTGACTTGTGCAATTTCATGCATTCCACAACAGAAAGATCATTTTGACCATATGTGCTCATGTAGGCGAATTTCATTATCATAACGGCATGGGCTTGCATTCTATTGGTCATATAACTCATGCAGATTTCCCTGAATGGTGCTGAGTACGTAGTTCATTGTACTTGGTTCCGCTCGGTCCGTGATATACAACATAGACGATCGTCGAATGATAGGCTCAAATGACAGACTCGTGCAAGTCCGTTGCAAGTTCGCTAGCACGGTCATGTGGTCTGTTTATGAAGCATCTAATACACTGATGACATGTAAATAGGTGTAATATGAATAGATCACCTCGAATGATGATAATACAATCAGGTCAATTTCTCTTTCAGTTATGTCCTGACGCCTGTTTGCCGGTCAAATCTATCTGCTTCTAATTCAAACATACGCCCAGGGCTAACCAACATTCCGAAAGTCTTTGCTATCTCCCTGAGATTCAAAATCCCGAGGGACATTTTATCCACCGTGCTCTGCCTGTATTCTCACGGTTACTTGATGACGCACTACTGTGGTGCAGGCAGTAGTAGAGTGAATGAATTATTCTCACTGTCATTGTAACACATCCACGAGCGCATCCTGGGTGAAAATGTATTCGGATTTCGTATGGTAGATGCTATTCTCTGACTCTTTGGCATGGGACAAGGTTGTTTCAAAATCGAAACGAGTGTGACGAAATAGAATGACTCTACAGAACACATTGGAAAACAACACAGTGTGACAAATAGGTTGGTTTCCAGTTCGTTTTAATCATGCCAGTAAGTGACCAGAAATGCGATTTGCAATAATTCAGAGAGGGGAACGATAGGTTACAGTTCTAATAGTGAAAACATGTCCTTTGTTCTATGTCGACCATCGTTTTCCTGTCTTAGTTATTTTAAGTCGTTTAGAGTGTCACTGTATGCATATCGGCGATATTTTCCAAACTATCAGTTTTAGCGGAATTTTTCGCACACATTCCACCGTTCCACTTCTTGGCGCTTGGCATTCTCATCGTAAAATTCACTCATTCAAATTATACTTATTTCGCTAGAACACGAGGTCCTGAAATTCATCTTTGTGTTTGTTATTACGACTTACCATGACTAAAAGCCCGTATTCATCTAAAACCCATTCAAAGTGACCAGTTAACCGGTTTTTGCATAAAGAAACGTTTAAATACTGGTATCTGAAATAGTAATAC
Source organism: Fasciolopsis buskii (assembly GCA_008360955.1). Taxonomy (NCBI): domain Eukaryota; kingdom Metazoa; phylum Platyhelminthes; class Trematoda; order Plagiorchiida; family Fasciolidae; genus Fasciolopsis; species Fasciolopsis buskii. The sequence continues at coordinate 370,484 of LUCM01009769.1, read as the reverse complement.
AGAATCCGACCAAGAAAACTAAGGCACGGATACGAACTGCTAGTTTGTACTGGAATTGGTCTACAGCTAAATACTCAAATGAAGATAGGGAGAAGCCCATAGCAGATAGAAGACACGCTCATTTCTCACTAGGATCTCAGTTAAATAATTAGGGACGTGAATGGATGATAAGTCCACTTAAGAATCAAAAGGTGATGCGTCGGAGGAGATTCGTCTGTCAGGCAGGGGTAACTGGCACTCACACCTGAAGAGCGGCAATTTTTTTTCCAAAGTGGGTGTTTTTGCATTTGATCATTATTCAGCTGCCGCCTGTCGATTCATGGTCCCTTGTTTCAGTCATTACTTTTGCATTGTTTATCGTCGCCCCAACAGTGTTGACTCTTCCATTTCTGATTTACTTTCTTTAACCATTGAACCTTTGCTTATTGCAGACCCCAGAATTCATGTTACTATCTGCACATTGCTGGCGCGGTTACCCCATCCAATCCCAGTGATACTATGCAAACATTGATTATCAAACCTTAAAGCAACAAACATCTTCCGCACGCAAAACTCCATGCCTCGTAAAGATGCATCAAAACTGAGCACATTGTGTTATTGTATTATTGCATCGTTCTTCAACTTCAGCCGCAACCCCGTACCATCCTTAAACCACATCTTGGCACTACAATTCAACCAGCTGAGACGGTTTCGCAACGTCTGAGCTACCTACCCTTGGAATGTTTCTTTCAACTTCGGATATTTTCACATCCGTTTCCGACATTACTGATGTTGTTCTTTGAGGCATGTGTCTTTTTACTCCGCAGTTTTTCAAAGCAGCCAACCCCGAGTCCCCCCAAGAGATTTCATCACACATGCAGTCGTGCTGTACCCTTGAAATGCTCATCATTTCGCCGCTGGCGCTGCTCGCCCACTCCCATCATCCCTTCGTGTAAATTAATGTTAATCAACCATGCAAAGAGCCAAACAGCGCTTCGCCCGCTGCAAAGCAGTGCTCCACCGGTGCTGGAACATTTTGGTCTGCGCGAAAGCCGTCTTCCGCCATTTCTGCTCTTCCAATTTCCCTTCCATATGTAATTCCTTTGGTGATCTTGTTTGTGAATCACACGAGAAAGCTGAGGTTTTTGATTTCCGATTTGCCTACAGTTCCACTTAACCCAATGTTTCTGTATCTTCGACTTTTTCCTCTCCCACTGTTTCTTAATTTCTATCTCGTGTTAGCTCTAAGGGGGATCCGCCCAGCAACGTGTTTTCTGAACGTTTCCAAACCATCCGGGTCGGACGGTATTCCATTCATTGTCCTTGAAATGTGTTCCCCTGGATCGGCTCCTCTTCTACGTCGTCTCTTCTGTCGTTCCCTTAAGATTTCTGCCTTCCGAAACTCTCAGAAACGGTGTGATTTTCCCTATTCCTAAGCGCGGCGACCCTACTGATCCTAACAACTACGGTCCGACTTTCCTTACACCTGTCATTTCACGTATTTGAAACTGCCTTCTCTGACCAAGGGCGTTCGTCTCTGGAGCGCAAAGAAGTACTGAGCGAGCGCCGTTCAACGGACGATCTACTGCCCCTCGTACCACACTCCTATTCAACTTCAGTCGAAAAACACGAGAAACACACCGTGATGGTTGTGTTGCCAGTGTATCTATAACCTCCGATCTTGAACACATCTCTTCCTGGGTCTCCAACAACGAGGTCACATTCAGTGTTCCAAAAACTACTTTTTTCAATTTCCTTGGGACGTCATTCTTTCTCCCAGATCTGTTCTTTTGACTCGTCTATTCTGAGTTCCACATACTCCGTTTTTTCGGCTTATCCATTAGTTCTTTATTATGCTGGTCTTCAATCGTATCTAAGCTTGTTTCTCGTGTTATGGATTTTTGTTTCGCGGTAGACTTTTAATCATTCCTGCTGATCTTCTTCGGTACAAGGCTCAAATTTGTCCCGCATTTGAATACTACAATCACGTGTAGGGTTGAGCTTCGTCTACTGAGTTTTCTCTTCTTGATCGGGCTCAGAGAAAGACCATCCGGCTGATCGACGATCCTTCACTAACATCCATTTTTTAGTCACTAACCCGTCGTCAAGCAGTTGCTTCATTATCCCTTTTCTACCCTAACTGCTTTAATCTTCATTCTTCGAAAGTTGCCTCAGCAATTCCTCTTCATGTAATCTTTTCTTGCTTTTTTCGCAAAGAAGCAGCTAGCCATCTTTATCAGATATCTTCTATTCGGTGTGGTTCTTTCTTTATTTCAATCTTTTTATTCTCCTCGGCTTCTAAAGTGTGGAACAGTTCCCCATATTCTGCATTGCACTTCACCTACACTTTCTGACTTTTCAAAAGCAGGATAAATAAATTGGTTCTTACTTGAATGTTTCCCTCCATTACACTATACCTTCGGATCATAGGTTTACTCTTTATACGGTATTTTAATTTATGTGCAATAAAAACGATACTAATTTAGCACAATCCAGTGTCATCACCGATGCCTACCCCTTGGCTAACCTTTACTTGGTAGTAAGATGCTGCCTAGGGGTATCAAACTACAGACTGGTTTCATCCAAATCTTACCTGTTTACCAGCCATGAAAGGCGCGCAAATTATTGGACCGTTTGAATATATAATAACATGTATCAGAAGTGCGCCCCGTCACCTCCATATCACTATAGTAGCCCTTAAAGAAAGCTGGGTAATCGTTACAGATTAAAACATCAATAGAGTTTCTGTTTTGATCACTTACGCAAAGTAGCACTGGCGCTCGTCGCTTTGACGTATTTTGAAGTCGGATTGGTACAACTTATCAATGCTTCGTTAGGTACCTCTCTAAACCCAGAGACAGATTTTTGTTCTTCCTCTCATATTGCATTTGAAGTAGATTTTAGACAAGTTTTTATCGCTCCTTCATCCATCTTCCGGACAACTAAATCGGCCTTCTGTCCGCAGTTGCCGGCGTCACTTTGGTGCCCGCGATACCTACTGGTGATCACGCAATGTCCACTGTGTCATCCCTATGGTAATAAAAAGAATTTCAACAGGATGAGGGTTATCGGTTTGCTACTTGTCACCAGCCATACCAACGCTGACAGACTTTGCTGTCTGCCATTTTGCCTACTCACTCTGAAGTAAATTTGTCACTATTTGTAGCACCATTTCAATCGCCCTTTGCCAGTTTCTTTTAGCAAAGAAACCGGGATAAAACAGAATCACAAAATATTTCCTAAAATTCACACACTGTCAGACGTAAGATCCAAGTGAGCATAGAGATATATACGTCTACAAATATTACAAAATGATTGACAAGAGACGATCATCACGATAAGTGACTGACAACGAATAGAGGCTTCTTTCCTGCCTTAAAAACCTGCTTTTTGACCGAGAAGGTCCCACAATGAAAAATAACCGTGTGTTTTATCTATCATGCAACTCACCGACATAATTCAGGCAATGGATCATGTTCATATTGTTCTTACCTATTTTGGCACCAGAAGGTTTAGACTACACGGTTCCTAAATAGAAAGGACGACAGTGCGGTACAGCTCTATTCACTTATGAAGAACTTCGGACAGAGCTTTGGCAGTGGTCTCGTTCGATAAACCGAAGACTCTGTTGTTTAATTACGTGGTTCTAATTAGTTTCCAAGTGGCCGAATATGTAAAATTCCACAACTAGATTGGCAACCTTAACATGACATTTTGTGATTTTATTTTAACGCGCGACCAAACGACTAAATCACTACCTCTCATAATGGCGAGTTCCATTTCTGTTTCCCAAACCGACTCCGTAATGTCGCGTGCCACGATTTTGGGAAGACTGATCACATTCGAACGTTTTCAGGGCGACCCGAATGCAACGTAACAAATGCGAACAGAGATGTTGCGTAATATCACCATAATTCGAACTTATGTTAAAATACTCGGAATCGGGCTAGAGCATGTGTTTGTTTGACAAGACATCTCAAAAGTAAATTTGCTCGCAGAGTAGAGAACGACATGCAGATAATCAGTGCATCTTACAGCACGTACGCACAAACGTGTTCATATCAGACGGACCACGTTTCAGGCTTATGTGAACGAGATAATAATAAGTCAGCTGAACGCTATTTCCGAATAGTTTTGCCATGGTTCCGAAATAATGCAGAGAATGGTATAGTCATGTTAATACCACAGTTGTCAACCGATCCTAGGCAGTGTTTTTAAAGAATCGTTGGACTGTGATGCAGTTGGCGATATTGGATCACTGCTGAAACAGGAAGCTGTGAATTTAACAATCCCAATAATATTCTTGACATGATTCGGTCTAGTGCATCTGACGAGTCAGCTATTGTGCAAATTTATATTGTCGCTGGTTAGAGTCTAACGCTGCTTTTTGAAGTGATTAGTCCGAGACTATTGGCGAGCGAATGTTTCAATTCCCTTTTTGATCTGGGTTAGAAGTCCCTCTATCCAGGAATCGGTCTCCCTGCGTACTTTATATTACTCTATTGTGTGCATGATCACACGCTGCAGTTGTGTTTGCGCTGTTTGCTGGCTTTTTTTGCCTCGCTGTTTGGGGCTCAATCCCATGATTTAATGTTATCTTATAATGCCACAACTGGAGTAGAGGTTCAAACTATCAATAGGCTGATGTACGCTGAAAACCCATGACATTCGTTGAAATTCACGCAAGCATGAGGATAGCACAGGACATTCGGAAGTCTGGTGTCTTACTAAGAACAGTCTTGACCAGAAAGAATCTGCCTTTTTGTCTCTTCTTGAAAAGAAACCTATATTTTGGTGAAAAAGCTCGCTTTCCCCGTAGGGCCTGTAGCAACTGCATAAGATCATTGAAGAACTCCTTTTTCGACGACTCAGACAAATCAACTTCAAAATGCCCAACCTCATTGCATTTCACTCTCGCTTGTGCAATAGAAAAGCCATTCGTGAAGCCTCTTTACGATTCTAGCTGCCGGCGACTAGCTGTAATTTCCGTGAAAATGAACATTCGGAGTATTGATTGATTGTCGAAATAGACCGCCCAAAATGATGAAAGCAGCGTCTTCCTCCTACGAAATTCACATTTCAGTCTAGGAAATTCGTGTGCAAACTACTCCAAGAAGGTAGTACTACCGTTCATGCGAAGCGACAAGTGTCATTTAGCGCATTTGATTCTGTAATATAATCATCGTAACGGCTGCATAAAACTGCGAACAATCCGAAACTCGATACGGATCGTTAATCACAGTCCTAACAGAATTGTAAAATACCAACGTGTTATATCTGCATGTCTTATGAAGCTAAACACTCTGGTCTCAATATACTCTTTCGAAGTTCCAAGTGCTCCCATTTCGGTAGGCTGAACCACATTCAATCAGCTTGACTTTCCCAATTTCAGTGTTTTTCGAATGGAATGAAAAGTGCATTGTTTGTTTTCTAATCATGAATGTTACACTGTTAGTAACAGCATTGCTGACAGATGACGTAATTCGCCAACATTTGGACTACTGTTGGTAACCTTTTTTGAGGCGTTTTTTTAGAACTGGCGTAAGAAAGGTATTTCAAGTTAGCCCACATATTGGTGAATTACAACATCTGCCAACAACGCCGTATTGGGTAGGTTACAACAGAAGAAATGAATATGAAAACTGGACAAACAGTGAACCTACAGATTCGAGAAGATAAAAGAATGCCGTTCTAGCCAATCTACGGAATACAATCTAACTGTATAAATACCCATTTACAACCGTTCTGTTTCGACTGAAAGAGAGATCACGATCGTCGCTGTTTACAATTCGTTACTACAGTCCTCGATATCTCCAAATAATTGCCTGTGCAATCTTCCGGACCCTAACCATGAAGAGGGAAGATAGCTACCTTTCTTAAGTTCGCCTTGCGTCTCCTCATTCTACGCTGGCATGACATTTGCTGACCTTCATGCAGATTCTTCTACTCAGTGGGAAAAACAAACATAAGACACGGAATGGTGGGCCATTGTTCGCCATATGCAAGACGTGGCCCATTGAACGAAATGTATCAAGCATCATACGTTGTGATAGACCACTGGTAACCGAAAAATTCCGGGCGACGAGTAACTTTGTAAGAAAATTCTGTCTCGAAACTATACAACAACATCGATCGCACTGTAGCGCAGTACACATATTTCCTTAACTTCAAAATATTAACAGGGGGCACACGTATTCCAATCTAGCAAATAAGTCTCGAGCTTTGGATATAAGCGCGCCCACCTCTACTACCGAGCTACTATCCTGTCAATACCTCCGTTGAGCTAAGTGAAACCTTCATCCAGTTTGCTATTACTTTCTGGGAGTTTCGCAATGGTAATTTACAATTTGAAGGTGGAATGCACTTGGCGATTAGAACCACGGCTTTTGCAAGTCTGACAGTACACACTGCGCGTATTCCGTGGATTCGAACAAGCAAATAAGGGGGTCTCTGTATTATGGGTCAGGCAGCTTCTCTCTTCATTTCCAGGTTCGACGCCTACATCCTGAAGAGCTCTGAAGGCATTTTCTATTATCTCGTTCACGAAGAAATTAAGGAAGAATGGAGAGGTGAGGAGCCCTGTCGAACACCACTCGTCATTTCAAATGAACACGTATACCCCTAGACTACCACGTGTGTGTACAGTGCTTGCTTCAAGTGCACGAAATTTGCCGGCTTACTCTTCCCATGAAGAACACTGAACAGTGCTTTTCGGTCGATTGAGTCTAAGGCGCCGTTCAAGTTGGAAAAATGACGACTGTCAGACGACAGTGTGTGTGGTGTGCTGCAGTTAGCTGGCAAAGGGTTAAGATCTGGTCGATACAACCTCGACCTAAGCGAAAACTGACTTCCTGTTCGCTGACGTTAGCCTCTGGAACCAGCCTCAGAGGACAGAATTTAATTGATACCAAGATGATTTCCAGTCGCTACGTGAGACCTTTCTGAAGAACGGCACGATCAGTGAATCGCCTCATGACAACGGAATACGCATCTTATTCGAAATATTACGGAAAATGGAAGTAACTGTTCTTATAAAAGTACTTCCACCAACTTTGAAAAGAACGAGGAGAATGGGCATTCGTCGAGATCAGCCGGTTTTCTCCGCTTCCGCGGTCGAGTGTTCGACTCAGCTTTCAATTCCGTTGGTGAGTCAAGTGACATCTTCCAAGAATTCACAGTTTCTGAAGTTGGAGTAACCGCACTTCTCCCTTAAGTATTCAGGGAAACGGCCAAGTTTCTGCTGTCTTCCATGAATGGGTTCTCTGTTTCTATCCCGTACGATTTCACTAACCGAGTTTCGGTACCTACTGATGACGCACTCAAACCTAGACAGTCTTTGACTATCACCTAAAGAAGCAGGGACCTCTAACTCCTCGGGACCCTTAACGCACCAGTTTTCACGGGCACATGTCACCATCTAACCGTTCCAGAGCTGACATCGTTACTTTGTTTGACTCATTAATCGCTGAGTAGCCGAATGTTTATGAACAACGAATTTAAGACCGCAGAGGAAACCCAAATCCAAATGCATGTCTGTTTTAGTTGATTCCTTTATTTACCTACACTGCTGCTCGCCGGAGTTCTTAGCCGGTCCGATACTTTCTTCTCGGAACTGTTGCAAACATCCGGATCAATTACACGTTCTACGGTTAACTGAATTTGCGTTCTGTGTTGATGGCTATAGAGCCACAGTGAAGATGGTATTAAAACTAAGGCATGGTTCGATTATGCGTAAGTGTACCAGTACGATTTAGTCCTGGACAAAACTACGCCATCGGTAGCTTACTGCAACTTCATCAACTCGACTCATTACCTGTGGAATCAGAACATCATGTTGCTGTGCGCAGTGACCTGTTGGAAAATTGCATTAGATAAGAATAAACGGTTATCATCACGAAAACGGAGCAGACTGACTCCGTTTTCTGTACGTCGAATATATATATCTATATATTTCTCACCAGAATCGAATCTGTAGCATCAGGAGTGTGCATGGAAGCTCTTTGTCGAAGAGTCCACAGAAGAACCAGAACAGTGATTCGTTGATAATTCTTCGTCAGTTGGGCTGAGCCAACCTTAGGAACGAGGGCAGAATGCCCCAGAATATACATATGTATATATAGAAGCAGCAAGTAGTATCTGGATGAGTGAACAAAATTTGCCTGGGAGTGCAGGTAGTATCAGGATGAGTGAACAAAGCTACCCCTGAAGCACACGTTCGAATTCCTGGTGACGGCTGCCTGTCAGATATGCGTACCCGGTACTCTCCTCTCCAAACATCCTTCGAATTGCTTTGTCTAACGAGAATCTAATGTGAATTTACATACATACATACATATATATATATATAACACTGCGAGCAAGACGACGTCACATATTAAGGTTCCACGAACAAGAAGCAACAATTTCCGCAACTTTAGTGTATTTCCCGATCACTGCATGCGGACATGCGTATCGAAGCCGAATTCCGATTACATCAGCCATCACCGGCAGTCGAAATCCCCGTGTCAGACGGATTCTGCTCGGCAAGTAGTTTGTCAATCGATGATGATCGCTGAATAAAAAAGGGCGATATATTTTCCATTATTTGTATTGGACATGAAAGAATTTAAGCTATTTGATACCGAATCCCTTCAAATTGAGAATGTAGGACTTTCCCGGAACTCAGCGCGTGCATTGACCTCGACGGTCGCACGAGACTGCAACGAGATGAAATTCCATGGATAAATACTACGCTACCGTAGTGAATGATTCGCATACCAGATGGCCAGAGGTTTATTTCACTCGGTCACCTGGTTCATATACCATAGTTACTACATTTCGCACGATCGTCAGCCACGTGCCACGAGTGCGCTGGTTACAGATAATGGGAATCCTTTCACCGCTCAGAAGGTAGACGACTGGTTGAAATCCGCAAGTTGTGACTGTGTTAACACCACGACACTCTCGGTCTAACGACATAGCTGAAAATTTCGTGCATACACTTAAACCCGAAACCAAGTCAATCCGTGCTTGCACATTTGATGAATTCGGTTGACGAGTTGATAACTTCCTTATGCAACACCGTAATTCGATACACGATACAACTGGCTATAGTCCGACAAAGACATTCAAGAACAGCGTACTTCGAACTAATTTAATAGAGCCCCGGTCCTCTCAAGTCATTTTTCATCGAGATAATGAACTGAGGCTGTCAAAACGGATCGTATTAAATCAGTCAAGCTAAAGGATCTGTCACATTCTTGACCTTACTGATGGTTTGTAACACCGTACACTTATCGATCAAATTAATTTAAACCCTGTTCTGATTTTCCACGTGCCCATATTAATCTGAATGTTTTCAAGTCTCGTGCAAAAGCCAAAGAAGAAAATGAATGGCCAATGCCGCCAGAACATGTGCGAAGGTCCAAACGGGTGTCGAACAAAGAATGCTCTGATAACAAAAATCCGAAACGTCATTTAGGGTGCATCAGATCGTCACCATTATCGTTTAGCATTAAACAGCAAGGCAATTCTCATCGACCACTGTATTTCCCCAAGGTTACCTGATTCCGTAAAAAGAGTGAATACCTAAGGGGAACGGGGAGCGGATCTACATACGCGGGAAAAGATAGGAACGTTGTAGTAGCCAACAGATGAAACTCAGTCCAACTGGAAAAAAACGCACACATTCAATCATTCTGATTCGACAGAAAATGACAACACGATTGCGCTGTTCACGGTTCAGTGCCATATCGTTCACTAACTCCAGCTAGCCAGCTGACGAGTCTTACGGATACCAACCTCGGAGACCTGAGACACCTACTTTACGTTGCAACTGTCGACGCATCTTATTCGTTTTCTTGAAATTAGGGAGCTGGCTCTTTTGCTCCATTAGGCCCAACGGCCATTTCGAGATTTAGCGTCTTTGGTGAACGTCAGACCCAGGACCACAAGCAAAACCTGCCGCCAAATGCATCATTTGCTTGATTTGATCCTACTGCTCGTCTACATTGCTGCTCGTCGGAGTTCTTAGTTCGCCGGGTAGTTTCTGTTCGTATCTGTCGCGAAAATCCGAATCAGACAGACGTCCCACAGCCAATCGGGTTTGTGGCCTGCATCGATGGCCATTAAACTGCAGCAACAAATTGCATTAAGGCTAATGCATGGTCCGATTCGACGTACGTGGTCCAGTATGATCTACAGTTCTGGACAGAACTGCACCAACGGTAGCCAACTGCGATATGGTCAATCTGGCTCAGAGTACCTGTCGAGTTAGAACGCCATGTCGCTGTGCGACGCGACCTATTTCGGAAATTCGTACTAGATAGGAATAAATGGTTGTCTGCACAAAGCTGGAGAAGTCTTAATCCGTCATCCGTTCGCTGAACAGGCAAGGCGCATCGCCCACCTAAACAGGCGTCCGATGCACCCAGCTTTCCAACTTGTGCATTAAAATCACCTACCATCACTACAAGCCAGAGCCCTTGCTCTTCCGAACAAGAGTGCAAGAGCCTCATAAAACTGGTTTTAACAAGTCAGCGCTGCAGTGCGTTGGGGCTTATAAAGAAATGACAGGTAAACTGCGCATAACACAAATATCCTTCCCAAAGTCCACTGATCCCTGCATTCCTTTGGCAAACAAACGACCGTCAACCGGGACCCATTCTAAGGGAGCTGCTCCAGCCTTCGCACTCAAGACTATTCATACACTGCGTTGACCCACAGCTCGAGCTGCTTCGTCTCCTAAAGTGTGCAGGGAATATCTTGACTAGATATTAGGCACACTAAGTTGAATCACTCCACTCAAATTCTGAATTCGTGTTCCACTCACGCAGCAGACATCAGTTAAAAGTGAGTCCACTATCAGAACTAAACACATCTGCTGGTCAGCTTGCATTAAATTGCGCACATTGAAGGAACCGAGATTCAGAGATTGGCGAGGCTTGAAAAAATGTGAGCTAGCAGATTGAAAACGGCCTACTACATTGTTTGACAATGAAGCGTTGCGAGTACCAGGCGTGTTATCAGTGGGGACACTACGGGTAGGCAGAGCGACCAGAGATACGGTTTGGGACAGAAGAGGTAGGTTGAATAAAATAGATAAATGTGACGAAAATAAATGAAAACATACACGTACTGTTTTACTAAATCAATAGCCGACTGTACCAAGGATTGCGGCGAATACAGTTCCGATTATGTTGGTTGATATCATCTTCTTTTTGTTTTCAGGAACTTTGGGTCGTTCGTCCGCGTCTGTGCCGCGAATTCTCGACGTACCGTTATCTGCGAATATCGCAGAACTTCACATCAAAATTGGCGAACATTTTCATGCCTTGGATCATTTGTGTTGGTGTGAGTACTGAAATGAACTACTCGAAACCAAATGACAAGTTCCCGGTCAAACGAACAGCACTTTACGACTTCGTCGTCATTTAGTTCATAATCCACTTTGCTGCTTCCTAGACTTTAGTCAAAAATGTTTGAATAAAGATCTAGCGGAGTTCGCTCCAGAACACGACAGGAAACCAAAAAAAGAAAACAATCACTTACAATAAGACAAAGGTTGACGAAATCAAACGGGATGTGAACTAACCGAAAACGATGATTTTAGGTTCGAATTTTATTTTATTTTGTTCTTTTAATGTCTGCCGTTTTTGTTTCACATCGTATGGAATGTTTTGTGACGTGAATTGCAGACATTATCCTAGCCCAAACAACTAAGCAATTAGTAATAATTGCTATCGTAACAGGTTTACGTCGAGTCAGTACGGTACTGTGGAATGCGGCGGTGAGGCAATTTTTTCTATACGGAAGGTGCCGTAGACAAAGTTGACAAGTATGGGGTAAAGCAATCGGTTAACGGGAAAGGAGATAAGATGGGATGATTATAAAAGCGCATTCGCTTCACTCTGATTGGTTTAAGTTGGTATGGCGCTAACCAGGTTTGATTCAGAACGTTACTTTGCAATAGCCCTGTTGCTACAGGGACGGTTACTTGGATGCTAATAGGAAAAAGACCCTGGTTGTGATGGTGGTTTCGCTATAGAGGGCGCTGCCGGTAATTAAAAGTTGATGGAATTTACCATGACTCTAGTGTCAAATCATTCACAATCCTGTCGTAACCATGTGAAACGTCATTGGCGAGCCACTCCGAGGAATGTAGAGGAAAACAACTGCCTCTTCAGAGAACCGATTATTCAACAGATCGAACAAACTACACACACACACACACACATACACACACGAACAGACACACAGGCTCATGTATGTGCTGGGAGAATGATGTTATGACTTTTAAGAAAACAACTTTAATATGCCCACACACCAACAGATTCACTAAGTGTGCCTGTATCGGGTGTACCACAATGTGTGTGCACAGACTGGAACAGATAAAAAGATGGTATTATTACTATCGCGCACATGTCTGAAAGCAGCAAGCCGACCACGAACTGCCAAGTGTAATCACATTGGATTTAGTTCTTGGAAAAGTACTGTAAGTAGGCGTACTGAGGTCGATTGCAGAATCACGTGAACTTGCGAGATAAGTCGGCCGGCTTCACCTCGGTTGGGTGTAGGCCCAATTAGCAGGCTTATAAGACTATTGCCAATTTTAAGACTATACGTTAGATTCAAAATGGATCTGGTACCAGCGCAAGCACCTACATAAGCGTAAACAAGCAGTGAATTTTCGACATATATTCCACTTTCCGCTGTATGTGCTGCCATTGGATCGCTGATCTCAAGCACCTACGTAGCAAGAATAGTACTACCTGTTTGGTCCAGTGTATATTCGGTTCTCCAAAGAGGCAGCTGTTTTCCTGTATATTGCTCAGAATGACTCACCAATGACATTGCACATGGATACGATAAGATTGTGAATGATTTGACAGTGGAGCCATAGTGAATTCCACCAACTTTTAACTACCGACAACAATGTCAGTAGTAAAATAATATCACGGCTCTTTCCGTTGGCAGTGATTGGACAACACACTGAAGTGAAAAATACTGAAAAACGGTGTTGACGTGAGCTCGCGTTTTGTATTCCGCAAGTTAGTGAACGCTAGTTGTAGCGTTCAGACCGTAATTGTAGTTTCGAAAATCATCAGCATTTAATCTAGTTGCCAAGTGAAGTCGATAAGCGCTCCCATCAACTTCTGAAACGACTTAGACAACCAGAGGACGAGATTTTAACGGATATCAAAATCAGCATAATCATTATCATCATCATCATCATCATCATCATCATCATCATCATCATCATCATCATCATCATCATCGTTCAGCGTTAAACAGCAAGGCAAGCCTCACTGACCGCTGCCTTTCCCCAGAGTTACACGTCTCTATGAAAAGAGTGAATATCCAAGGGGAATAGGGGAGTGGACCTACACAGGCAAGAACAGATAACATGCTGTTGTAGCCAACACACGGCTGTTTAAATTATCAGTCGCCCAGGTCCAGAAGTAGGCCTTTTTTAATTTTGAGAGTGCACCCCTGTCTTTGCGTTGGTTCAAGTTGTTAGTTCTCCAAAAGCAGACGAATCAATTCAGGACAAATAGGGAGTTCATCACCTCTTCTGGGAAAAAAACCTTCCCGGCTGTCAGTGAGGTTTTGAAACCGACAATGGCGTCAGTGGACCGCGCTTGCCCGGTCATCCTACCAGCGAGATTCATGCGTCAAACGGTAATTTTAGGGAAAAAATGGCCTGGTCAGCGGAAAAGCCCACAAGCCGCTCTAACACCATCGAGCCTTGTCCGCCAAGCAGCCCCTATTTGGTATGCGTCGAGGCCCACCTTTACTCACGGCTCAGCCACATTGGATGATGGTCCTTTCTTTAGACTGCAACCCCAGGGGGGGGGAAGCGCCCATTAGGCAATTTGCACCTCTGCCTTTGAAGTAGTAAGGAAGAAAATCAAAAGGTTGGGACGCCGCAGGACTATATGGGAAAGAGGATTTCACATGCTTCGAGAACGCCAATTTACTGAGGCACTCAGGCCCGTATCGCCCATAGGCTCCAACCATCGGGCTGGCGGACCTCAATGACACCAACCCGGAAATCTAACTCCACCCACTGAGACAGCCTATCGGTTTAGGGGTTTTCACAATCTTGTTCGTCATTTATGGCTACGTTCCTTGTTCCAGCCAGGGGACACCTAATATATGATTTCTCTTCATAAGGAAATGCCATAGAATCCCGTCTCAGTCAAAATATTGTTCAATTCCGAACCATTCGTCACCTCCATTCGAAAGTTAAAACAGCGCAAAGCAAACTCCATTAACTGCTACCGTTGGCACTGAGAGTAAGAAGAAGTAGACCACTGCAATCGATAATAAAAAAATGCAAGGTGGGCAAAACAGTTATGATAGCAGCGGGGCGGGATTGGAGGAATAGTGATTGTTCTTTTAAACACGGAAATATAAAAAATAATCTTATACACTAACGTAATTGTTTAGTCGTTTTTTGATTTGACGGCACGGTCGGGTACTGTTCGCAGTTTGCTCTCATAGCCTGGTTTCCCAATGTTCTCTAGCTAACTACTGACGGATCCTTCGGGTCTCAACCAATAACATGTGAGAAAGCCACTTTACTTAGTTTCGCTGTACATTTATCATTCTATGCCCGGGTTATTTCGCCTGCTGACCTAAAGGGGATGTGGAAAAAAGAACGGAAAATAAGGCACCGAGAAATGGTAGATTAATGTTTGTTATGACCCAAACACGTAGCCGAAACGAACGAAGTCTACTAGAGTTGATCACACTGTAATAGAAGTATTTCCAGAACCGGCACGTACACATTGGTTCCTACCTGAAATTGTGTCACTCGGCCACTCCATTCCAATTCCTAGCGACATTATGGCAAAACCCTGCGAAAGTGAAAAACGAACACTAGCCGAGTCACTCAAATTTTTCATGCTGTCTCTCAAACCAACAACAGAACTGTAGGCGTTTTTGGACAGCAAACACGACTTCTTTTATTTTTAGACTGCTCCAACGAAATATCAGTTCAATCGGGCAATATTGCTTTTGGTCCACTGCTATGCCGCCAAGCCTGGGACATGTATGCTTCACTTCTGCTAGCCGATCTACGAAACCTTCCAGAGGTTTCCCACAGGATTCTGACAATCATTCATCCTCATACTGCGCATAACACAAATATCCTTCCCAAAGTCCACTGATCCCTGCATTCCTTTGGCAAACGAACGACCGTCAACCGGGACCCATTCTAAGGGAGCTGCTCCAGCCTTCTCACTCAAGACTATTCATACACTGCGTTGACCCACAGCTCGAGCTGCTTCGTCTCCTGAAGTGTGCAGGGAATATCTTGACTAGATATTAGGCATACTAAGTTGAATCACTCCACTCAAATTCTGAATTCGTGTTCCACTCACGCAGCAGACATCAGTTAAAAGTGAATTCATTGTCAGAACTAAAAATGCCCTTTGGCCAGCCTTTTTGAGAGTGCGCACACTGAAGAAGCCGAGATTCAGAGGCTGGCGAGGCTTGAAAAAATGTGAGCTAGCAGATTGAAAACCGCCTACTACATTGTTTGACAATGAAGCACTGCGAGTACCGGGCGTTATCAGTGGGGACACTATGGTTAGGCAGAGGTGGCATAGAGACTGAGTTAGAGACAAAGAAAACAGGTTGAATAACGGATAGACCACGTAGCACCTCACCATTTTACTTCTAATTCTTTTGTAGCATGTCTGAAGCATGAATGTAGTGGAAGGGACACATACTACAACAACCAGGGCCCATTACAAGGGAGAGGGGACCAGCAACCTTGACCCCGAAACATGGAGTGAGACAGAAGCATATAAGGTGTCACTGGGTTAGACGGTAACGCGCCGGGCGACAGCTAGCTGCCGTCTACCACCACATTCCGTCAAATTCCTAAGCGTCTTTAACAGACGAAGCGTAGTAAGCCATCCCTTGGGTCTCATACACATATGCAACTATAAGGCACTAGTAAAAGTCAAGGATAAAGCTAACTACGTCGTGCCCGTAAGCCGAGTGACTCCCTGACCGTCACATGGTTTCCTCCACATTTGGAAATCCCCAACACCTCCTTCAGGTGTGATCAGGCTTCCGAGGTACTTGAGGCTATTCACTTCCAACTTCAATTCTTCTCCACTTCTAATCGATCACCACAACAGTTGAGTATAGCCACAAGCTCCTGCCAGCATCGAACAAGTACCTTGCATTTTGAAAGTGTCAAGTAAATACCGTACGGAGACCTCAACCGCCGGACGATCTAACGCCTGTTGAACTGCCCGTGCATCGTCACTCAGCAAGGCGATATCATCCGCATACACTAAATCACAAACTCTGTTTCTTCGAAGGAGTTCAACTCCACTGTCTAAAAGACCAGATAAAACGCTCTGCAGATGATCCTCTATGACAAATTTGAAGAGAAATGGGGATTTGGGGAAGCCTGTGGTACTCGAATGGAGACGACGAAAGGTAGCGAAATCTGGGAATAACCCTTAACCGGACCTGACGTGTGACGGTGCAACCCTTTGAGGACCGATACATACGTCTCAGTTACTCCGATCCCTGCGTATCTCTGGACTGAGTTCACACCTAGTTAAGAGCCGTGCTTCATTATACTCGGTACCGGCCGAGGTGGACTGGCGTGCCTCAAGAACGAGCAAAGGCTCAGCAGAAATCCAGGGTTTTACAGCGCGACGGATCAGGCCACAACTCACTAAGCCAGCAGAATGCAAGGCTTTCCCGGCAAGCGATTCATTGATGTTTTGAGATGGAAGCAATCCTAGATTTTAAGGCAGTGCTTTTCGAAAAGATGAAAGGCGGATCGGATCAGATAACTTGTCGCAGTCTAATCGACGCCGAACCATGCATTTTGAGTGCCCCCCAAAGCACAAGGATAACTTAGTGCAAACTAAAGCGTGGCTGGAGTCTAGAAGAGTGCTCCAGCAAGACTAACAGTCTTGCAGACGGCGATGTGGTCGATCTGGGTCCATTGCTGTCTCGAAAAGGGCGGACACCGGATGCTGTGACGGCGATTGGAACATTTGAATCTCGTACTGGCGAGAAGCAATTGGTGGTCTGAGCATAAAGCCAACGACCGGTCTCCATTTTCAGGACGACAAGAATCGAGACCAAAAGGGCCTTCTAGATGCTTCCCATTCAAGGACAATCAAACAACCCGAGCAGCCATGTCTCCAGCCAAAATCGCGATGTCACCCCGCCTTGCAACCATTGATAGAGGGTTCCTTTGTCTGCGTCTGGGTTGCAGCCACCACTAGCACGCCCAACAGCAGATCCTGAAGAATGAGTGAATCGCGGGGGAGGGGGGAGTAATACAAGTCAGTGAGGGAAGAAATAGTTGTACCTGGGGGAAGATCGTTTTTGTGAACGAGTGAAGAGTGAGGAACGTTCATAGAAAGATCAGCCATATTCATAATATTCATGGGGTTCTGGTTGCTGAGATCGATGTTTAGGTTGCAAACGCTCCATCATCAGTCGAGGTGACATCGTCAGTCGGTTGATGATGAAGCGTTTGCGACCTAAACGTCAATCTCAGCGATCAGAACCCCATGAAAACCAACAACCTGAGCTACGACCAACAAAGATTTTTAGTCCATTGAGATGTTCGTGATATGCGTTGTGGGCTGTTAAATTACTCAGTCGCCCAGTCCAGAGTAGGCCTTTTTAATTGAGAGTGCACCCCTAGTCTTTGCGTTGTCAAGTTAGTTCTCCAAAGCAGCAGAATCATTCAGGACAAATAGGTTCATACACCTCTTCTGGAAAACCTTCCCGGGTCAGTGAAACACGACAATGGCGTCAGTGGACCGCGCTTGCCACGTCATTCCTACCAGCGAGTTCATGCGGTAATTTTTAGGGAAAAATGCCTGTCAAGCGAAAGCCCACCAAGCCCTCAACACCATCGAGGCTTGTCCGCAGCAGCCTATTTGGTAAGCTCGAGCCCACCTTACTCACGGCTAGCCACATGGATGATGGCCTTTTCTTTAGCTGCAACCCAGGGAAGCGCCCAATAGCATGCACCTCTGCCTTGAGTAGTGAAGGAAGAATCAAAAGGTTGGACGCCAGGACTATATGAAAGAGGATTCACATTGCTTCGAGCAACGCCATTTACTGAGGCACTCAGCCGTATCGCCCATAGGCTCCAACCATCGGGCTGCAGGACCTCATGGACACCAACCCGGAAATCTAACTCCACCCACTTGAGACAGCCTATCGGTTAGGGTTTTCACATCTTTTCGTCATATTATGGGCTAGTCATGTTCAGCCAGGAGGACACCTAATATATGATTCTTCTCATAGAAATGCATAGAATCCGTCTCAGTCAAAATATTGTTCAAATCCGACCATCGTCATCCATCGAAGTAAAACAGCAAAGCAACTCCATTAACTGCTACCGTTGGCACTGAGTAACACACTGCAATCGAAATAAAAATGCAAGGTGGGCAAACAGTAGATAGCAGCGGGGGGAATGGAGGAATAGTGTTGTTCTTAAAACACGGAATATCTATACTAACGTAATTTTTAGTCGTTTTGATTTGACGGCACGGTCGGTACTGTTCGCAGTTTGCTCTCATAGCCGTCAATGTCTCTAGCTAACTACTGACGGATCCTTCGGGTCTCAACCAATAACATGTGAGAAAGCCACTTTACTTAAGCTCGCTGTACATTTTCTCATTCTATGCCGGTATTTCGCCTGCTGACCTAAAGGTGGGAAGAACGGAAAATAAGGCACGGAATGGTAGATTAATGTTTGTTATGCCCAACACGTAGCCGAACGAACGAAGTCTACTAAGGTTGATACACTGTAATAGAATATTTCCAGAACCGGCACGTAACACTTGGTTCCTAACCTGCAAATTGTTCACTCGGCCACTCCATCCAATCCTAGCGACATTATGCAAACCCTGGTGAACGAACACTGCCAGTCACTCAAATTTTCATGTCTCAACCATACAACAGAACTGTAGGCGTTTTGGCACAGCAAACACGATCTTTTAACCTCAACGAAATATCACGTTCGAATCGCATATGCTTTGGTCCACTGTATGCCGCCCAAGCCTTGGACATGTATGCTCACTTCTGCTACCGATCTACGAACCTTCAGAGGTTTCCACAGGATTCTGACATCATCATCATCATCATCGTTCAGCGTTAAACAGCAAGGCAAGCCTCACTGACCGCTGCCTTTCCCCAGAGTTGCACGTCTCTATGAAAAGAGTGAATATCCAAGGGAAACAGGGAGTGGACCTACACAGGCGGCAAAAGATAAGGTGCTGCTGCAGCCAAAACACGGAGCAGCCTAACTGTACAAACGAACTCTTTCAATCACTCTGATTCGATAGAAAATGACAACACGATTGCCACTGTTCACGGTTCAATGCCATATCGTTCAGTGTTTCCAGCTAGCTAGTTGACGGGTCTTTTGGATCCAAACCAAGGAGACGTGAGACACCTACTTTACCTAACTTCACTGTACATTTTCTAATCCCGGGTTGCCACGTCATCTTTTGGCCTCCACATGGCTTCTTCCACTCCTTAGGAGGAACACAAAATAGGGCACGGTATGGTAGATGAGTGTTCGCCATAGGTATGCGAGTACAATGCTCGCAACAGGTTCACAAGCTTAGTTGGCATACCCTTCCGGTGGAGAGCACTGAGTAGTGCCGGTCGATCGACGGAGTCGAACGCACCTTTCAAGTCGAGGAAGACTACGATCGTAAGGCGGCGGTGCGTGTGGCGCGTTTCGAGTATCTGTCGAAGAGTGAATACTTGGTCGATGCAACCTCGACCTGGCCGAAATCCGGCCTGTTGTTCGCGGACATTACTCTCGCGAATCAGTGTCAAACGGCGCGGCATTATCGAACCCAACACCTTAGCAACTATCGGAATTAAACTAATCCCACGATGATTGCTGCAGTCACTCCGTGTATCCTTCTTGAAGATGGGTATAATCAGTGACTCATCCCACGATAGCGGGATACGCTCCTCGTTCCAAATATCACGAAGCAAGGAGGTAAGTGATTTCATCAGCACTTCTCTACCCAATTTGAACGGAACTGGGGGAAGGTCGTCGGGACCTGCAGCTTTTCCCCTCTTCAGAAGCCGAATATTCGACTCCACTTCCACTTCCGTTGGGGGATCAAGTGACACCTCCCAAGGATTCACAGCTCCAGACGTCGGACTAGATACGATAGCATATGGCCAGCTAAACTGATCCTTTAAATGCTCTGCCCAACGGTCCAGTCTTTCCTGTCTATCATGAATGAGCTCCCAAGTCCTATCGCACACGACTTCACTAACCGAAGTTCAGCGCCCACCGCTGTCGCGTATAAACATAAACAGTCTTTGGCTGTTACCTGAAGCGACCGCTTCCTCCATTTCCTCGGGCGCCTTAACGCACCAGTTCTCACGATCATTCTTAATGTTATCGTCAAACGACGCTGCAACCGTCGACACATCTTATTCGTTTTCTTGAAATTAGGGAGCTGGCTCTTTTGCTCCATTAGGCCCAACGGCCATTTCGAGATTTAGCGTCTTTGGTGAACGTCAGACCCAGGACCACAAGCAAAACCTGCCGCCAAATGCATCATTTGCTTGATTTGATCCTACTGCTCGTCTACATTGCTGCTCGTCGGAGTTCTTAGTTCGCCGGGTAGTTTCTGTTCGTATCTGTCGCGAACATCCGAATCAGACAGACGTCCCACAGCCAATCGGGTTTGTGGCCTGCATCGATGGCCATCAAACTGCAGCAACAAATTGCATTAAGGCTAATGCATGGTCCGATTCGACGTACGTGGTCCAGTATGATCTACAGTTCTGGACAGAACCGCGCCAACGGTAGCCAACTGCGATATGGTCAATCTGACTCAGAGTACCTGTCGAGTTAGAACGCCATGTCGCTGTGCGACGCGACCTATTTCGGAAATTCGTACTAGATAGGAATAAATGGTTGTCTGCACAAAGCTGGAGAAGTCTTAATCCGTCATCCGTTCGCTGAACAGGCAAGGCGCATCGCCCACCTAAACAGGACTCCGATGCACTCAGTTTGCCAACTTTTGCATTAAAGCCACCTGCTACCACTACAATGTCAGAGCGTTTGCTCTTCCGAACAAGAGTGTCGAGGTTATGGTAAAATTCGCCTTTTTCCATTTCAGTGCTGCAGTCTGTTGGAGCGTATGCCGAGATAACAAATAAACTACGCTTAACACTACTATCCTTTCGGACGCCGACTGATCCTTGCAGTCTCATGGCACACAAGCGACTGTTGACTGGGATCCAGTCTAGAAGGACTGCTTCAGCCTTCTCACTCAACACTATTCCTACACCACGTTGACCCACAGCTTGAGCTGCTTCGTCTCCTGAACTGCGAAGAAAATATCTTGACGAGACGTTTGGCGCAGTTAGTTGAATTACTCTACTCGAATCCTGAATTCGTGTTTGACTGACGCAGCAGGCATCAATCGAAGGTGAGTCCACTGTCAGAGCCAAACACGCCTGTTGACCAACCTGCATTAAAGTGTGCACATTGAAGGAACCCAGATTCAGAGGCTGACGAGGCCTGAGAAACTGTGAGCTATGGGTAGGCAGAAGGGGCAAACAGATTGGGTTGGAGACAAAAGAGACAGGTTGAATAAAAGAGAGGGAACTCTGAGCAGTAGCATACTTATCACTACTCGTCTCATCTGCGCTCGATGCAATGGGCAGCGCGGTCCTGATTATCATGCGCGACGACCGATGCAGTATGGAATTATTTGTAGACGTGTAACTCATGGGGAATAATGGACGGGTACTGCTAGGGAGTCCAGCCGCTAAGCAGAAGAACGATTAGGGTTCTCAACCAAAGCCTTTGGTTCTGGCAAGAACCTGACCGCAAGGCAACGAAGTATAGCTGAGTTAAAGCTCATCTGCTTGGATCCATTGTTCTTCCATTCGTTTCTTGGACTGAGCTGCTAACTCAGATCAACCCTGGACTGGGTGGACCAGGAGACCACTTCTACCCATTGACATTCCAGGCATGATTGGATCTTCGGCTTGAGATAAGCCATCCTGTACAGCTCGCTGAATCATGGAGGCACGCAAGCAGTCACACCACGTCAAGGTGTAGTCTCGTTGTGACAGGGTTCTGATCGCTGAGCTAGCCGTTTAGATCAAAAACGCTTCATCATCAGTCGAGGTGACATTGTCAGTGCACTGACGGGCCAGCTGGCATCCTGGATCAGCTACCTCTCATAAATGATCCGGCGCAAGTCCCGTGGTTTGTTTCCCCAGTCCCACCTCCTGAGGCTGAGGTTCGCAAGTAAATTCAAGCCTTAGAACGTCATAAGGCGCTGGGCCTTAATGACCTTTTCCTAGCTCTATTTATCAAAGGAAATCATCAAACAACTTCAAGTTTTGTTATCGAAGGCCTGGCATTCTGAGAAAATACCCTATTCACGGAGGAAATAGTTTGTTGTACCCATCTTTAATAGCATTAGCAGTGATTGCACTAGCCTCCAAAGTATAAGCCTAATCCTAATGGCACCACGGAACCGGCGTGTCATCCTACGGAGAATGCACAACACGCGTGAAGGGCAAACTTACAAGCAGCAGCTTCAGTTCCGCACCGCCCGCGGATGTGTCGGTCAGATCTTCAATCTTCCGGAAGCTGGTAGAGCACCATTTTGCCCACCATTGTGTTCCTAAACGTTCGCGCAGCTCTTGGCCCCATCGACGGTTCTGCAGTCTTTTGGGGGGGGGGGAATGGAGTACCTGAAACGTTTTTCGGTCCTCAGTGCTTTGCCGTTACATCTTTCGAGAAATTAGAGCCTATGATCAGCTTTCGATCATTTCGTCGTCTTCAGTGGAGCATGAAAAGGCTGCCCTGTATCTTCGGCTTTTCCCAGATTTGCCACAAAGATTTTCTACAGTGCGCTTAGTTTAGTCTTCCCATGGGATTGAGATTTGAGTGTGCTGAAGATACCGCCCTATTGAGCGACAGTGCACGGGCGACTCAATATGCGCTGGGTCATTTTGGCGGTTGAGGTACCCGCAAGATGCGGCAAGTGCTTTGTACTTACGAAATGTGAGGTGTTTCCTCAAGACTGCCAGGAGCCTGTGTCCGCAATTAGAGGTGTTTAATGGCCCTAAGTGCTTCGGGAGTCCGAATACAACTTCTGGAGGTGTTGGGGAGGTCACATCAGGATTCGCAAAGGCCACAACGGATTTCGTGGACTTGCGACACCCGAGGCGCCACCATGACATCCCGCTTTATCACAAGAGATGGTTGTGCAACGACACAGTTCTACCCCAAGGTTCGAAGACATGGCTCCTCGGCGTTGAGAATGATCGGCGACCTTCTGTATTCGACTGCCGACGCCTCCGAACCGCTGACCCAGGGTCGTGGGAATACCGGGAGAGTAATGACTAGGTGCGTCGTAAAGTGCTGGGCGTATTCAGTTGTCTTCTGATAATGGTTATCGCTCTACATCACCCTCAGTGGTTTGTATACGCATCTGTTTCTTTTGGACGTCCTAGGAAAGGGTGGAAGAAGCGATGCGTTGATCAGGCTATGACTTGGTCTACAGGTACGAAGTTAGTTCCGGCTTTAGCATCCGTTGGTATTCATCGACTTCCTGGTCGGAGCACGAGATCAGAAATTCCTTTTTTAAGACGAAGAAAAATATAGTCCACAATAGGAAGGAGCAGTGCAATGCTTGTATGGTCTCTGGGGGAATCGTGCGAGGTATACGTCTCAACCATCTTGAACTATTCAAATTTTCCTTACCTGATAGACTGGTCTCCGTGACCAAATATCCTACATGAGACTCCCGAATTGCCACACTTTGACAATGCGACGCACAAGCCAGTGTTCAAACCTCAGCAGCAGTCGCATATCTTCTCCCCGGAACAACAATGACCCTGAGTTGTACAGCAGGATCGACCTTAGTGCAGCAGTGTAGATGAGGTTACGATTTCAGGGGTGCCTCAAACCGGAAAACATCATGCGAATCTTCCGAGTATGTGCATACAATTCATCAGGCATATGACAACCCAGTGAGATATAACTGCCCAAAAAACATTTTCTACCAATCCGAAAAACTCTCCAAAATCAAGGTTTGACTATGGATCAACAGTTCTGCAACTTTTAAGGTACAAAGCGTACCTCGAACATGGCTATGCTGTGGCTCAGATGGCCGATGAATATTTGCAGTTTACCTGGACCTTCGCTCAGAATTACAATGTCCTAATAATCCGTCAGACAACTCGGGTGAGCAAACAGTAAAACTATCACGCAGGGACATAAAGGGGACAGGCATTTTAGACGGACCTGCTCAGTGAATCCCTGTCAATTCAAATGCACATCCGATCGCAATTTCTCAAACAACAGTCGGAGCGAAATCACGAGGGGAGTTGGCTTCAACGGGCAGCGAAGATGTCGCTGAATCGATTAAAGCTCATCCGTTAGAATACCGATATCGGAGACAGTTTGAATAAAAGAAAGAGAACTCTGAGCAGTAGCATACTTATCACTACCCACTCCACTCCCGCTCGATGCAATGGGCAGCGCGGTCCTGATTATCATGTGCGACGACCGATGCAGTATGGAATTATTTGTAGGCGTGTAACTCATGGCCACTGATGGACGGGTACTGCTAGGGAGTCCAGCCGCTAAGCAGAACGATTAGGATTCTCAACCAAAGCCCTTAGTTCTGACAAGAACCTGACCGCAAGGCAGCGGGGAATAGCTGAGTGGAAGCCCATCTACTTGGACCAATTACCCTTTCCGACTGAGCTGCCAGTTCAAATTAATACACGGAGACTAATCGCCAGGCCTCCGTCCGTTGACCTTCCAGGAATGAATGAATGTCCAGCTTGAGATAAGCCATCTTGTGTAGCTAGTTGGGCCATGGAGACGGACAAGGCATCGCATTACGTCAAGGTACGGTTTCACTGTGACGGATATAAATACTGTAGTAGAGGACAAATCTTTAACGACTACGACTTGAAGAAGTCGACAAACTGCCAACTGTCGCGGTGTCGAGAAACGCTAGCAGCATACCAGTGCATGAACCTGGAGCGGGACAGAAAACCTTAGTGAGGGAGTCATACTGGAGTGAACCGATTTTGCAGCGTTACTGAGATTGTCGCGAAGCATTCTGCCAAGTGAGTCAACGGCACCAATCTTACTCACGCGATCTGCGATCGAGACAAAAATGACCGACTACTATGGACCCGAATCTTGTCCACCAGCTGTACTTGGAAGTTTGACTAGAAGTTCCCGTTGGCTCTGGTTGCTTAACCTCGACAGCTTCCCAGTGAAGACATGCGTCAAATAAGACACCATTCACTTCAACCGTTCAAGAAAAATGAGCGGATTTTTTGGGGGGAAGAGGATTTATCGGATCGCATTACTGAGTAGGGGGAAATATACACAAAAGAAGGGACCGAACAAACAAAAGACTGCCAGTGAAGGGGCGAATTACTGTAAAAATTACAACTCCTCGTGCTCCGTTTCTTTCATCATTACCGGTTCGGTTTCTGTAACAGGTTCCGCTTTCTCCACATTTTCCTCCTTCTCTTCCTTCTTTTCTTCTTCCTTTTCTTCCTTGGTTTCTTCCTTTTTCTTTTTCTCTTCTTCTTCTTCCTTTTTCTTGCGTTCTTCTTCTTCTTTTTTAGCTTCCTCTGCTTCCTTCTTTTTCTTCGCCTCCTTTTCAGCGTCAAAACGTTTCTTCCACACTTTGTCTCCCTGAGAACGAGCGTACTCGGGGTCGTCAGTCAGAAGCAAGTTATCAAAAAGCGAGCCTGAGGTGACTTGCCACAAGTCAAACCCAACGTAAGCAACATCTTCTAATACATAAAGTTTGTCGTCATGCTTGTACTCCGGGTTATCGATTTCAGGTGCTTTCCACTCTCCCTTGTATTTTGGGTTGGGAATCTTTTTTGGCTTCCACTCTCCCTTGTATTCCGGATTGTCGATTTTTGGCGGCTCCCATTCACCATCCATTTCGTCATCCCAGTCTTCCGGCTTTTTAGCCTGAGGGTCTGGAATGGTCTTGATCTCCACCCAGTCACTAGGCTTTTTATCATCGGGATCATCGATTTCCGCTTCATCCACCCAATCCGTGGGCTTAGAGACCGCGGGATCCTGCAAACAGAGCGATCAAAAATAAACCAGACTCACGGCAATCTTTTTGGGAGGTAGCATGTCCCAATGTTCCTCCAAGGAACCACTCCTCTCCTGTTTATTGTCCACTAACAACTTGTACGTATTATCAGGCATGATTATTAGGGTAAACAAGTGTGTAAACAGGTCATCCGGGCAGGAGACTTCTTCTTTGAACAAGTGATTTTTACCGTTGTAAGGTATGACTATATGGATCTTTTTCGTGCTGTAACCGCATATATCAGGACCTGTAATTCAGGGACGCGAGTAGCTGAGTAAGAAGTCAACGCAGACAAACTAACCGAACATTAGTTTGTAAGGCGATTCGCCGTGGATATCCGTCGGGTCCAATTCAGAGCCAAAAAGTTTAATGTACGCACCACCGCAGGAAACGCTATGATCGTATTTCACCGTAAACTGAAGGACAAACGTTTTGCCCTCAGTGGAAAATGGTTTGTCGAGCTTTTTAGCTATCCCGTAATATCGGAAATCCGTTTTCGTTTGTAAACCAAACTCCTTGTCATCCACCGGATCCTGACCAGCCGAGATCTGCCACTCACCTTGGTTTTCTTTGTGGTGTTTTGACTGAATCCATTCGCCTAGTGAGTCCTCTGTGAGGGGTGAGTTTGGTCACAAATAATGCAAACTTACTATTTGTGAACTTCTCATGGAAGTACACCTCGCAACGAACGACATTAAGGAGTAAAAACAACGGGAGAACTCCAGCGACAAACATCACGTCGAAGATCGGCCACGGCCAAAGGAGAAAACTTTATAACAAGACACCAACCAATCACAACGAACCACAGCAACGGTGACCTAAACTTATTGGCCAAGTAAAACACGGCTCTAATAACAACCTCCAGTTCCATTTAAATTCCAGAACTTCACTGCGGAATGCCTGGTCCCGAATTTTATCGCAACAAAAGATCCCTGGTACAGATGGTTCTTCGGCAACAGGAGGATGAGTCCCCCTTCAGTTTCTATGGTGGAGTTGAGAATCATTTGTGTGGCTCTAGTTTTCATTTAAGTTATCTTTAAAAGAGTAAATTTAACGACATGCTCTCCCCTAGACTACTCTCCTCATCCCTGCAGCTCAAGCACTGTTTTCCTCCAAACGAAGATGACCATGCATTACCTAGCCTCCCTTTGAATTCATCACTAATCACACCTTGACTGCTTCCTCTGATACCTTGTACCATCCATCCAGCGCTCGTACGCGAATGGTTTGCTTTTAACCCCTGTATTCACATGCTCTTTCGGGATCGTTTCTCAATCTCCTCTGGGTGTTTTATTCGCCCTTATCTGGGATGTGGTCCCACAGTTACCTCGTACCTACGCCAGTCCCTTGGTGATATTGAAGGTCTGATGTCAGCTCTTTTCCAACATCTTTTGTATGCATTCTGCCTCTGACCATATCTCATGTGTATCGGGTGTGCAAACCAGAAAATAAAGTGTTCTGAACATGATCCAGCACTTCCGCACCTCATACCGAATATGGCCTCCAAGACTGGACACAAAATTCTGAATGCGGTCGGACCAACCCCGAAGAACAGCTACATAAGACCCCCGGGCATCCTAGATGCTGCAGTCCTCCAAAATTGGCGTAAGACACACCATGCCTTCTTGGTCAGCTTCTGACTTTGCAATCTAAGTTTCAAGTCGACATTCTATAATGCCCCGAGTTTCCTTGTTGCTGTGCTTCTTCCATTATGACTTGATGCCCGGATGGATCAATGTGGCAAGCCAGCCTGGTTCTTTTTTCCACGAGCCACTGTAATTTGCTCAATTTCAACCAAAGGTCCCGTCTTTCCGACTGCTGATAAACTTTATCCAGTTCCCCCCAGAAAGCTTCATCGTTGGCTGCCCTAATCATAAGCGGATGTCACCTACAAACACAAGGCACATTTTCCAACCAGTCCATTATATCATTCACATACCTCGGGCAGAGCAGTAGTCCTTAGAAAGAATCCTTGGAAATCCCGCAGTGGAGCAGCCCTACGTCTGGTATGCACCCCTCAACTCCTTTTCTAAGAGACCCACATTTCTGGCCCTTTTCTTCAGTTGTCCACCCTTGCGCCAACCCCGACGGCCTTCAAATTGTGTTCACGAAGCCTGCGGTTAACTTAATCGAAGGCCTTGTGAGATTCCAGAGAGGAAACCGCAGCTCTTTCGCTCTATCCATCCAATTGTCACTTCATCCAGGGAGCTGGCCGAGTTTGTATAACATGAGCATTTATGAGAGAAGTCATTTTCCTATTTTATCATTAACTTGCTTACCTCCAGGTAACTGAATATCCTGCCGCTCTGGGCCGTTTCCAATGTTTTTCGCGAGGTGGATGCCTATATCTGCCACGGTCAGCTCTGTCCATGAGTTTGTGCACAAACATGACTTCGGAAGTCAACCAATTACCCGAAGTCGCCCTTCTAGCCAAGTGCTGAAGTGCTTAGTGAAGTATTTTACCGAGATCTCCGCTAATGGCTGTATTATCTACGGGCGGATCCCGATAGGGTCTGCTGCTTTCGACCCATCCAGTAGCTTCAGGCCGTCCGGCATTCATTCTTCGTGATTGCTTTATTTTAAACCACCACCCTAAATGGAGTGTCGCTCCTTGATTGAACCTGTGCTGCTAATCCTGCATGTACACTGATCGGAAACATTTCGACAGAATCGGCCTTCTTTTGGCCGTATGTCCATTTAATTCCCTGATAGTATTTCACTTGACCCAGCCTTCTGTAGAGCCGCCTTAGATTATTAGTAGTTATATAATTTGTGGTTACTTATAACAGCCCCGGCGCGGCACTCCTTGTAGGCATCTCGGCATTTTCACTGGGTGGGTGGCATTCTCGTAGCTGTATTGCTCAGGAGAGCTCCGAACCAAGCGCATCTTTATATCGCGTGAAGGAATTTTGCTTTCGCTTCCTGGATTCTTAATTCTCTTTCTTCAACATGATGATGATTATGAGGCGTGGTTCAGCTAATTCTGTCAGTAATAACAGGCCGCTTTAAATACCGCCGGCTTTCTACTTACTTAACACTTTTCCCGTTTCCACTGAGTCCGATGTTTCATGGCCGGCAGCCTGTCTTTAAACATCACTAGAAGATTCTGCTGTATTTATCGGAGGCAACTGCTTCTGTGAGTGAATACCCGAAGCCCACTTTAGCATGGTCGATCGTGCCTATTTTTTTCCAACTCAAGACTGCTTACGTCGCTCGGCGTTCTTATAATCAATTCAAAGACCGACGATGTTTGACAGCATTCCCGGCAGGTTCATTAAATAACATGTTGAACCATCTCAGTTAAAGGCACAAACTCCAGCAGCTGACGAGCAGAAGCGTCTTCCGGGGCTGTCTCGCAGGCGCGGCAAATATCAGGGCATTCAAATCTCACGCGTTACGCACAATCACGTTGAGAAAGTAAATATCCTCAGATCCGTCTTTGGCGTCAACCTCCGGCTTCGGAGCACTTTTAAAACTGAGATCCTGGAGCCGCCAGTTTCAATTAGGAATTTTTGAGCCTGTATGTTTAGGATACCCAGTTTGCGGCCTTTATGTTTGCAATTTCAAGTAACTGAGATCCAAATCTGGCTTGTACTCGTCTATGCCAGCGATGAAACCTGAAGTAGGTGTATTTTCGCCATATTAATTCGCTGCCCAACTCCTCTGGCTGCAGCCAGGTTTTGCTGACCGTCACCGCGCCAAAATGCATAGCTCTCAATTTTTACTCTGGCCACTTGATCCTCACCATTACCGCGTTTGTAGACGCCACTTTCATCACTCCGTGCAGCCCTTTTCTTAGCCACCTAACGAAAGAAGTGTCAAATTCTTAGAGCTTACTTTTCAAGCAATCCTCTGGTATTTGGGTGCCATTGTATAACCCCACCCCCTACATCCGCGATTACAGTATTCTTCCCTTGGCCTCCCGTCTGCATGACAGTCAAAAATATCTGTTTCAGACTTAGCCGAATCTGGGTCCCTGCCATGTTCGGTTGAACTCCATCACCCAAATTATGAATTCTCATTTGGGGATCTGATGCCAAACCGTACTGAATACTGGAGATTGATCAAACGATAATCAGGTATTTGAAAACTGTAATACTGAAAATGCTGCACTTACAGTTCACGGGAATGCGAAGTCTTGAAGCCTCGATTACGGCGTTTGGGATTGGTTTGGAGTTTTACGGGTCATTCCAGTTGACATATGATAGAAGTGACCCAAACGGCCGAACAAGCGCAGATTTCGTCGATTTTGCCCCGACTAACGAACTAAGAGAAGGGTTAATCCACATACCAAACGCAAATGTGCATGCGTAAGCAAAGTTGGATTAGACCAAATGGGAGCCTTTCACAGAACTGTTTAGGGATTTTCGGATGCCCACATATGAATTTCCAAAGTCAGGTTGTGTCAGGTCAGGTTGGATCGCTAAACTTGCGACAATCAGTTCTACGGGTTAAGTAGTATGAGAGAGAATAATGCCGACCTGATGTAGTTCAGCACTCTGGAATTTTAGATTTATGGTATGACGTCGAAGTGACGGGTTTATATCGGTGGTGAACAGTGGCATAGTAGACATCACTAGACACCTTAGCATCCTAAACACTTTTCAGCCGTATATAACAAATTATAATAATGTATATTTCTCGATTTTCGAGAGGCATGCGCAAGGCAAGATCAATTTTTTGCAAGGATGGTGCACAGGAAATGTGAATAATATAAACCGACAGGGGTAAGCGGGTGAAAGCAATCCCAAGTTATTGGAGAAACTCCGGAAAGTGAAATAAAGTGCAGCAAAGCAATGGGGAAAGTACAACCATAACAGTGAAAGGCTAAAAATAGAAAACTAATTTTTCAAGACCAAAAAGAGTTTTCTGGGCCTGTTTGCGAGCATCGGACTACGCGTCATTTCGTGTTTAAGTGCGATAAATTTGCTCATTCCATGCCCAAATCGTGGACGGAGCTCAACGGCCGATGTCGAAATATGGCCGGAGTCCCCAAACGTCAAGATCGTTGTTTAATGTGCAAAAACGTTGGCCTGAAGAGATGACAAGCAACGGTATTGCAGCAATAGGATGTAAGTGATGAAAACCTGGCGGAACGTCAGGCAAATTGGCTAAGACGCAAATTTGACAACAAATGGCCAAAAAATGCTGAGAGCGGAGGAAGACTGTCAAGATGGTCTCAAACTATCTGGAGGAAATTTATTAAGCTTCGGATATGGAACTCCCAAGAATAGTGATTATATTTACATACGGATGGCGGTAAGGTGTACTGGGAGAAGCGTCAGATAAGAGAAATTGTGCATAAACACTCCTTAAATACACCAGCGAAGAATGTCCTCTATGCTGCCGTGTACGTTGTCACATCCTTTGATCTTAGTCACAAGTACCGGTAGGGAATATGAGGTGCGATAGCCGTTCCGGAGACAGCAGCAATCACGGTTTTGCTCGACCGCACAGATGCGAGTTGAGATATCCAGTGCGATAATCCGCGTAGTTTTCGTAGACCGGGCCAGAACTCGAACGCCAGTTCTGGCTAACAGATTCCTGACAGGAACGATGGGGCAGCAGATTTGGAATCGCCATTACGAGGACGAAAGCGTTAGCAACGCGTCTGCTGAGGATGCGAGATCTGAAACGCAAGAGAGAAGTAGTCTGGTTTGGGTGCCAGCTTGAGATTATGGTGGTCATCGGATCGCGGCACAATACCTGCAACATAGTGCATCTATTCCGTAAAATGCGGACATTAAACTTGAGCTGTGGTAGCAGTTTTAGGCGTAGTTGAAGGTTAAGGACTAACAAGAACGAATGTTTTATCCTTGCCAAATCAGTAAAGAAGAGATGACACGAAGAGCGACGAGTACACAGGCTGGCGTTTAAAATCACGGAATGTGTTGACAGCATGAATCTGCCAAGAAGTATTTTGGCATTTTGTTCAGCCCACATTGGGAAACGTTCGAGGGTTAGTTACCTAAGCCACTGGTGAAGAGGGTGCAACGCTGCAAGCGAGGTCATGGGTTGCATTAGCGTGGACGTGCGATAAAGCGGGGGAGTTAGAGGTGAAGCCGAATCCCAAACAGTGATGTCAGCAAATACTCGGTTATGAACCAGAATTTTAGGCCATGTTTGCAAGCCTCGCCTACTGTAAAGTCAGCTCGTTTCAGGTTCATTAAGAGCTGAACATCAAGTAACATTGCCAGCTGGGCGTTGAACTGGGCTAAATTTGGGCACGACCGTAGGGAACTAGGGAGTTTTTTCCACAGTTTAAGGCTAGTGACTGTGAAGAATTTTGCCCTAACCGGTAGTCGAGTCAGGGGCATTCTTGACGAGTAGTATCTACTACGAAGTGGATACGGGGGACTACCAGCGTCGCATGTGACGTTTGTAGTAGAGTGGACATTATTATGGCAAAGATTAATGAGGAATGCAAGATTTACCTTAACTCGACGAAGCCACAATGGTTCAAGTCCAAGCAGCTCGCATCTTGCCCCGTAGTTTAAGCTAGATGAAGGACCTAGGAGATTTCTAGTGAATGCACGCTGCACCTTCTCAATTGCAATTCGATCGACTTTACGCATATGCGTAAAGATAATCGGGCAGCATTCGAGATGGAGCCTAGCATGGGACTTGAGGGTGATAATTCTGCAGTCTTCAGTGCGAAGTGCCCTTAAGATCATCGTAGCGGTTATTTTTGCTACAGCGGTCTGATTGTTGGCCTGCTCGTGAAATTTGAAAGAGCAGGAGTATTGTAACCCTAAGTCCTTAACTTTATGTGATACAAGAATTGGCATGCCGTTTATAGAGAGGGCGCCCGGAGGAACATGGCATTCATATGTTATCGAAGAACTTTTGTCAGCAGAGAACTTCTGAAGCCACTTGGAACACCAGTTATCAAGAGACTCTAGGTCTTCACTGGTAAATGCAAGATTGGAGCTAGATGAAGCAGCCTCAGAAGAGTAGACAATTCAAATGCCTTCGGCAAACAGGAACGGTGTGCCATGACGAATAACTTTGGAGATATCATTATTGTATAGCAGGAAAAGGAGAGGAGCCAGGACCCTCCCCTGGATGACCCCACTAGTAATAGCAGAGGGCTGGGAAAAAACTGTTAATATTGACTACCTGAAAGCGATCTGAAAGGTAGGATGATAGTCAAGATAAGAGGGGATTTCTTATTCCATAAATCCTAATTTTGTCCAAAATTTGAGAGTGGGAAAAGCCGTCAGACGCTTTTGACAGGTCTAGAAATATTATGAGCGTCGACCGGTGAACACTTTGGTTAACGAGTTTAAGAATTCAAACTGACAGGTGAGGCAGGTTCGGCCCCTGAGGAAGCCTTGTTGGTAGGGGTTAGTAAGGTTGTGAGAAGTAAGTTAACCAGTTATTCTTTAACGATCTTTTCCATAAGCCAGGGTAGAACTGGAGTGTGGTTAATTGGGCGAAAGTTTTCAGGTTCATGCATGGAACTCTTTTTGTGATGTGGAACAATAATGGATGTTGTGACGGAAAAGTTGCGTCGGACATGGAGAGTGAGAACAGATTTAGAATGAGCAGTGGAAGATCTGGACCAGGGTGAGAAATAGGACCGATGGGATTCCATCGAGTCCCGGCCTGTGGGATGGCCTGGCATATTTCGTCACTGTCATGTTGCCAGCAACGCAAAATGAGGTGGAAGATAACCTGACCGAAGTTAACATGGGTGGATTTGAGAGTGCGTCCTATTTTCATTAATGAGAGAAAAGAAATATGTATTGAATGCTTCTGCGATGTCTACAGCGGACTCGATTCGTAAGCTACTAAATATGATGAAGTTTGGAATAGTTAAGGATTTGGGCTGCGAACGAGCTTTGAAAATGTGGGAAGTCTTCCGAACTGGATATAGCGACTCAAGAGCTAGCATTTCCTGCCATTTTAACCTTAGTTCGGGCTCCATAAGAAATTGCTGTTGCAAGCAGTTGACTTGCACCAAGAGCGGAAGGTCTCCCTTTTTGAAGATTTTTTGAGCCTTCAAAAGTTTCGTCTGGAGCCGACAAACCCAAAAGTTAGAATCTGGAGATTTTTTATTCCCGTAAATTACTTGAGATGAAAAACCCGAAGCTGGAATCCACGGCCCGGTTTCCCGTAAAACGAGGTATGCTGCCATTGGATGAATTTTCCCAAACGGCTGTTTGCTGCGCTAGGAAATTTTAAATGGTCCCCGATGTGTTCTAGAGCACAGTTTTCAGATCCAGGAAAGTGCCTTGTGTTGAGGCAACATGCCCCTATTGTGTTATCCTACATTTTTGCATATAACGATGGATATATGTACAAAAATGATGCCTACCCAAACCTTTTTCTTCGGGAAAAAACTTTAAATCCCACGGAAGTTTCAGGGTCTAGGACTCTTGCCGTCAGCACCCCTATCTTGAAGCTCGTTTCAAGTTGCGGCCATTTCTCTACTGCGCAGACTGTACTGAGCTGAGTTTGCTAGATTAAACTGAGCTCCATTCAACCTCACAAGGACTCTGCGGCCGTGAAGATAATCCGCAGTCTATCTCGTAATCGAGGTTGTTACATCCAGGGATCCCACTATGGACAGCAGCAGCCTGCTGTTAGCCGAGGTACGCGCCTTCCGGAAGTCCAGGTACTACAGTTCAGCCATTTCATCCTTCCCAGTTCGGCTGTGATTACGTCTGGAAATGACAGCTGATTTGTGGGACAGAATGTCCTGCCTAAAAAATCGCCCTGATCCGGGTTTATCAGCTGGATGCTGACCAAATAAACAGTTTCCATACCCACGGCACCATCGAAAAAGGCTCACTGGGCTACAGATTTTTTCGTGACTCCTACCCCCTCTCCTTTAGATTGGCATTACCTCCGCCATCTTTCTATCACCAGGAGGTTCCTTGCAACTAGAGACAGGATGAATAAATCTGCGGGAGTTGGAGAAACGAAGTCTACTGATGGTTTAAGAATCCCGGACCTTGTTCATTCTGTTACGGCTGCTTCGTAAATTTACAATCTTCGTGATATTGAGGCCAGCTCTGGTGTTGTGACTAATAAATTTGCAGTTCTCTGGGCTATGGTGTTCAGCCTACCTCCTGGGATGGTGCCGCAATCACGTAAGTATATCGGCTTGAAGTATATTGGAGGGGCTTCTGCCTTATGTTCTACCGCAAGGTCTGCTCTCACGATGCGCACATTACCCAGGATGGTCCTTTGTTCCCCATTGTCCAAGCAATTAGAATAGCGTTTTGGATGCCGTCCTGCGTTCCGTGCTAGGTTTAGCTCATTCACTCCAGCATCGCTGAAATGATGGAGCACCCTAATGTGATCCCTCGTGCTCTGTGTGCTTCCAGTACCATGGCCCGCGCGGCAGCTGTTCCTGCAAGAGTTTGTTCTGCCATGGTTTTCTGTCTTTGCTCTCCCAAAAGGGTGCGTTTCCTGTTCGAAGTACCTTTCGAAGCAGTACAGGCTCTTCCGCAAGAATCATCAGCTGGTAGGAGGTGGGCTCCCAAACCATGTCTAAAATGCCTCTATTGTAAAGCAGTCGCGCAGGTGAACAAAGCTTTAGATTGATTTTCATACACAACCTTTGTCTGGAAACCGAGCCATTAAATCTGCCTACACAGGTCGAATAAGCTCAAGAGAACTCCGGCCAACCGGCATCGCTACACTCCAGTCGAGAACCGACTCCGACTTTGGGACTGCAAGATCGAGATCAGAGGGCGTAAACACTCGTGCACCTTTTCGGTCGGCGAATATGTCGTAGGAGGGCCTTCTTTTGAGTAATATTGG
Source organism: Fasciolopsis buskii (assembly GCA_008360955.1). Taxonomy (NCBI): domain Eukaryota; kingdom Metazoa; phylum Platyhelminthes; class Trematoda; order Plagiorchiida; family Fasciolidae; genus Fasciolopsis; species Fasciolopsis buskii. The sequence goes on along the minus strand of LUCM01009769.1, from coordinate 334,602 downwards.
GCATTTTGCAGCCGGCCGATTGTGGCCCCAGAGCGTCTTGCCCAAAAGTCATACGTGGAGGCATTAGGATTCCCTACTGGCAGACCCAAATCTCCTACCGTGATAACTCTCCGTTAATATGAGAGGTGAACATTTTCTCGCGCTAGTTTACACATACAAACTTACATTTCCCTCTCTCTAGGGTGAATGCAACTGAAACCGCAGGGATCTGAGTGGAAGTAAATCAGGTTCCTTAAAGCTTCTGATACTGGAACTTAATTAGTAGCATAACTCCATCTATTACCTTGACTTTTGCGCTCCGTCCATAGGTGTAGCACTCCTGTCTGTGAACCGTTGTTAGGCCATTTATTGTTATATCCATGCAGTTGACGATACCTGGCTGCTTACCAGTTTCCCTCTTGCTGTTTAGCATGCTGCAGGTATTATTGAAATCGACATTTCCAACCCGTGGTCTGGAGCTTCTCATGGGCTGTACACTCTTGCAGGATACCCGAATGCCGCCCTTAAATTTGGATTCTGCTCTCTATGTGATGGGTTTGTCACTGCTGACAATTCCATGTAGCTTCGTGTTATGATCTAAGGAGGACCTCTTGGGGTCAGACGTTTTCGTAGCTTTTCAGATATCTTGTGTTACCCGGTTTCCGATGGCCCCAGAAGGAAGCACCTACTCGTGTAAAGGTTTGAGGATGGGGTACGCCACATAAGTGAAGGAATAAAAGAACATTATTTGTGCTTTCCTCCGAATAAGTGGGCTCGAGATGAAATGAGAGAACCTAGGAGGGAAGGTTGCATAAACCCTGTGTCATAAACAGGGTCGCTACATTAGCTGTTGAATTTGACATGTACCTGGCAAACCCTGGGTAATTGTATTTTGCCCTTTGATTCACAGCCCATCAAGAGAGTCCTCTCTCAATCCACTGTTGCCCAGCTATTACCACAATTGCCCAACCTACCCAACACCGCTCTGTTCCCTCCCGCAAGTTCCAAAAAGTAATACAAATCGCAAAAATTGCATACACGTACATGACCACCGGCCTACTCTCCGGCATTTTCCGAAGCCATCTACCCATCTTCCCACTTGATTGCCAGTCCCACCTTGACAAAGTCACTGATCGACCACCTGACGCTGTCCCATCCCCATTGATACCATATCCCTCATGCCGGCATCAGTTGAAAACCCACTCATTAACTCCAAAGTGTCTTCCATCATCTTGCTTTTGAGACCAAAATTCCCCCAAAATAGACAATTCCTCGCTAGCCAGTAAACTTTACTGGATCTACACCTCCATCAGGGCTGTGCACTAAACGAACCTTCGGTGTATCCCTCGATTATTTGACCCCTACAGAACCAACCTCATGAATATCACGTGGACATAAATGTTTCGGTGAATTTTCTCTACTCCTGTTGAGCTCCAGCTCACTCACTCATAAAGCGAGGGGGCTAAAACTGTTGGCAGCCAAAACTCTTACGATATTATCCTAATAACAGAGACCTGATTAACAGACCACAACTCAACTTCTTCCTTTCAGTTGGCTGGTTAAAGTCCCCATCCAACCGGTAGATCAAATTGTAGAGGAGGCGACTGCATGACCTAGGTAGGGCAGCAACACGCAGCCTTCATTCTCCATCATTCACTGCTTTATCCTATCCAGGAAACACTTTGGCCTCACATGCAACTACCGAGCCCTCAATCCACATAGAATGTATACACCGACCACCTAACTCAAATAGATGTCATCTATCGTCTCACCCAAGCCTTCCTTTATCTTTCTAGTCTGCCCTCCGGCCGTAAAATAATTGCAGGCGACTTCAATTTCCATAAAATTTGTTGGTATTTTTTATCCACTCCATCCAATATACTCGGTTTTGTTCTTGAAACGCACGCTAAAGGGTGGACTCAGCATGTGACCACTGCCAAAGGATTTCATAATTCAGACCTAGGTTTTACGCATAGCAATCCTAATGCAAAGATTTTAGTATTCAAACCTTTCCCTGGGAGTGACCATATAATGGTCAGACATAGCTTCCCTCCATGACAAACCGCCTTCAAACGTGTGTATCTATCATACTGTCTCTTCCTATATGTCGATGTGTAGGGACGAAATCCCTGACGCTCTGTGAATCTATGATTGTTTCGGCTTCTTTTTATCGCCTGAACCGCAAAGTGTGGCAGACGAACTTTGCGCAAAACTTTTTTTTCCAATTAATCGTCTGACAACTCACATTACTCGATGCAAACCCAAGAAGCCTAGTAGGGTTTTCCAGCTCCAGATGAAGCAGTTGAAGACTCAAAAAATCTTTAATAAAACGGGAGAATTCCCGCTGCTAATGCAAGCTAACGGCTTGCAACAGGAATTTCTTATTAAGTCTGAAATTAGGCCGAAGATGTAGGAGATATAAACTTTTCAGTCGCCTTACCCAGCTCGGAGAACTCCCCACATTTTCAAGGCTCGTTTTCAGCCCAACTCATTATATATTCAACAGCTTAAATGTAGATTCCTCTGTAGACCTTGTGGAAGCATTCAACAATTATTTTTGCTGAACTTTCAATAAGGGCAATCTGCCACACCCTGAAATCCACCCCACGCTGGCTTCGTTTGGACTATCTTCCATTTCATTTGACGTTGCTGGCATCACGACAATGATGAAAAAAGCAAAGCCGTTCCACGGCCCGGGGCCTGATGGTATTCCAACAGTCCAGTTTTGCACAGTTGGTCCAGGTCTTCCTCTGCTTCTTCTAAATTCGTTCTCGCTTTTCATGTCTCGCTCCACTTTCCCGTCGCGGTGGAAGACATCCATTATTGTTCCGCACTACAAAAAGGGTTCTATGCACAACCCTAAGGACTTTCACCCGAATAACCACACTCACATTTTATCCTGCCTTGTGGAAAATGTTGCCAAAATACAGTTGGTAAGCTTTCTTACAGCTCATAACCTTATAAAAATTATTGACACTGCTTTCTGAGGGCCCGATTGTGCCTCACCTGTCCGTTTGATTTCTTGAACCTTGCAACCCATGTTGCTGATTTCCACCGTTCAGTGCTCGATCGTTTTAGACATGTCAAAAGCGTTTGCCCACGTCTCTCACTCCGGATTTTTAACCAATTTTAGGGCGCATGGAACAAGAACTCCACTCTTATCTTGGGTATCATCTTATCTTCCTGATCGCTTCCGTATCGCCAATATTAGCGGTTGATTCTCCTAGCCTTGTGCTACTAACATTGGGGTTATTCAGGAGAGCGCCCCTGGTCTCCTATTTCTACTACATATTAATGATATCCTTAGCGTTATTCATCATGCCCGGCCACTCCTCTTTGACAATGACATAAAAATAGTCCACTCCGGTGAATCTGGCGTACATAACTCCGAGCATGCAAGTATCACTTAAGGCCTAGAGTCTCTTGATAACCGATTTTCCAAGTGGCTTATGAAGTTCTGAGTTGAAAGGAATTATCTTAGAGTTTATGGATGCCATGCTACTCCGGGGCTGGCTACTCATAAATGGCATGCCCATTTCTGTATCACAAAGGGTTAAACGTTTGGCGCCACAATAAACGTCCACTTTCGACTTCCACGAGCAATCCTACGAAATATATCTCTGGGATCTGATAATACATTTGGTATTTTGTACTCTAGACAAAAAAGAACATCCGCAGTTTCAGAAGATGCGAGAAACACTGAAAACACCGATCTGTTGGCTGGAGTTGCTGAAAGCCAAATGATTAGACTGTTCGCGATAGACTGAAGTGATCTGAAATGAACCTTTGGGATTTTACTTAGTTTAACTAACATCCAGATTGGTGCGGCATAGCAGAACCTAAGTTCGACTGTTACCGCTCATCGTCTGTAGACCGAAATTCAAGAAAGGGCCACAGTAACTTCGGGAAATACGTAATTTTTCTGAGGTAAAATCAAATGACTATCTCCAGCAATTGAACTGAATTCATAATCCGACCGGTCTACCTCAAACGGCTTTTAAGCAAAGATGAGCCAAATTCGAGTCCCGAAAACAAAACACGTTTGCTCTTAAATTCTACAACACTAGATTTTAATTTATCCAATATATAAGGACAAATGAACCTCATCATTGCGACCACAGAAACTCCAACTGTGAGCGGATGTCACTGCAAAATTCATGTATTTCACGCTGGTTCTATAAAGGTGTTCGTCATAATCCGGCGGTGATTGCGAATAAAAGTTTGATTTAGGCGAGAACACGATTTTCGATTGTAAAACCTGCCTTGAGAAAGACTGATCACGGTAGTCGAAAAGTTGACAACACTGTGCTATGAACATCATGTCATTCACAAATAAAACCAACGCATGGCGCATCGATTTTTCGATACACTCCTTACATCATTTAGGCGAGAACATGCTTAAGAAAAAGAGCCAAAGTGATTCCAGTGGAAGTGATCCCATGAATTTCGAAGCAGAAGTTGTTAATAAGAGCATGCTTCTGATCCAGTTGTGACACGCGAATACCGAGTGACCCTTTCCCTAATGCCATTTCGTGCCAACTGAAAAGTTCGCGCGGCCTGTGCTGCGCGGATTAGTACTGCGCCCGTATCTAAGAGACCGTAAAGGAAACCTCGGGAGCCCCATCCCGGTAAACCTACTACCCTCCGTCATCGTTACAACAAGAAGAATCAAAGTGGCTTTATGCAGCTGACTCAGTACGACGTAATGTACCTGTAAATACCGCTGGTCAAAGAATTATCGGTTCACAACCACTGGATTCTACAGTTAGGAGAATTCAAATTATTGCAGGTCCGCGTTTTTAGGAATCTGGCTAGATCTTAATATGAACATGGATAAGAAATGAGGGATGCAGTTCTCATTAACCCTCGTCATATTAATGCTCATCACGCCACAGCCGTCAAAATTGACGATGACAGTCCGCCATATCCACTTCGTAGTAGGTACCATTCGTTAAAAATAACTTGACTCGGCCATCGATTGGGGCAAAGTCCTTCTCGATAGCTTTCTTCAAATTGTAGCACAGACTCCCTGTTGCCCTGCGGTCAAGCCCAAATTTAGCCCAATTTAATGCCCACTTATCAAAACTGCAAGATTCCCCGTACTTAATTGACCTGCTAGAAGCCAACATTGAACTAGAGAAGGTCCAAGAATATTGCTTACAACTGCAGTTAATGACCGAATCTTTGCTGCGCCCACCACATTTAATCAATGAATTTCAATTTCACATTTTGTTACCCCAAATTTAGGCACCTTTGAGCTAATATGTTCTTTGACCTCTTTCCCTTCCATTGTTGGATTTAACCTCTTATCTTCGTTACTATTTTAGCGGCAATGAATAAACCGCTCTTGCTAACTGGAAAGGTTCAAATGCCACTAAAACTTCAGCCGTACCTTAGGTCTGGTCACCAACCTTTAAGCGGTAGAAGCGTTTTGTTGTAGATGTATTAATAGATGAATTCTAATACTACGGACAACGTGGTTCTAGAAGCCGAACCATCTATACTGAAAATTCAGGAAAAAACGGATTGAACTAAAAACTAGATCAAGCTCTGCTTTATTCAAACTTCTATTTCCAATACGTCAGCCACCATAATTTCTCGTTTACAATCATATTTCCCTCACTAGGTCAGCAGTGCACAGCAGACTGATCTAGAAAGCTGTCAGAAAGATACTACCCAGTACTTTTGAATAGTTACCAGCTTGTTTGCTGCTGAATGCTCTGCGTCACAATGACAACCGCAAAATACATCTTCTGATCCCGTAATAAGCGTTTTCAAAATAACACATGTGCCCTTTATTGTTAAACAGGTTAACTGTTCAGTGCACTGCCTGCAACACTACCAAGATTTCGTCTATTTTCGACTCGCCCTGACTCTCTCCTCCCTTATAACTCGTGATGATTTTCTTGGCTATTATTTCACGTCGGCCGCGTCCCAGTCCCAAGATCGGTCATCATTATTAGGCCCCAACTGAAAGGAATATCTGCAATCTGCCCATCTAGCTTTTCATTCGCACAATCAACCTTAGTTCGGTGATACCTTTGTTTATCTGCCGCTGGATATCAAAAATAACGCCAAAGTGGCATGCAAGCCGGACTAGGTCGCTCTTATACGATTAACATTTCACGCCCAGTCTTCAGGCGCTGTTACCGGATCCGCCCTTGCTTCTTACTCCTACCAGGACGCTGCCAGTCAGATCTGGCGCTCGAGCACTGGTCCGTATAACGCCAAACATGCCGCTGATCGCTTTGGTTGCTTCTGCTTGAATGAACTTTCTCAACTGGGCAAGAATGTGTTTGCTACTGCCGTTAGGACGGCCTACGCATCCCCTCGAATCCCTATCCTTACTGCCGTCCAAGATCAAAAACTGCAACATCAAAAGTATGTTCATGGGTTGTCTATTTATAAGCGTTTTTACCTCTTACACGATTTCTTGTTCTTCTCCATTGCATATCTCAGTCCAGGTTATCACCAGCGCATATGAATGCGATCAGCAATCTTTCCGAAAAGCGCATCCGACTATTTTCCCCAGCGATCAGTTTTAGAGCCTCTTTTGTTTTTTTAAATAAATGACATGGGATCTGTGATAGCCATTCCGTGTTTCATCTATGCAGATGTGGTAAAGTGGTAGGGAAATGTTGGGGAAATCAGCCCACTGGGTGATCAAGTAAGAAATGCCAGTGTACGGGTCATCCCTTCTGGCCTCGGAGGTGCTGACAGTTACAGAGAGCTTGGTACAGCTTCGTTCGTTGCGGCCAAAGTCATTGAGGCACTAGAGGTAAAAATGACTCGAAATAAGCCTGCGCGGAACAGTGGAAGGGGACTGCAGCAATGCTGACATAGATAGTTTTAGGCTGATATCCACCATATTGTGCTGCATGCGCGGAGGTGTTCATTCTTATGTATGAGGCAATTGGTAAGTACTACTTGAAGTAATGCCTGCAGTCTCGACCCCCGTTCCCAAAGAAAGACGATATATGTCTTGAGCAGATGCAGTTATTAGCAGCGGAGATAAAGTGTAGTTTTTATGATATTGAGGGCTTTGGTGTGGATGTTTGTGTAAAGTACAGAGCAAAAAATTGAGGGTAGCGGCATTAGGCACTAAAAAGAGCCGTATATTCTGGGGGCGCATGTAATATTCTTCAATGATAGGGTGGTCAACTAATGCAGCACTGGGCGATAGTTTAGTGAGAGAGCAGCCGATGGATAGATTTTGAACCCTACATAATTCAAACCCGAAGACTTTTTTGAAAGACGGTATTACATTCTAAGTAGAGTGAGACAGTAGTTCCACTGCCGTGCCTGTCGTGCGGGATGTTATGTGCTCTTACTTTGTTTACCTCGTGAGATCCAGGTATTAATCTTCCCACGCTTTGCGGGCGAGGTTTGCGTTGCTCATTTTCGCTTTTAGGAAGAGCCAGGCTGCTGGAACGAAGATATGGAGAGGATGGCAGTTACGAAAGTGGGTACCCTGTTGTGTTTTTTGTCAAAAGAGTACCAAACACTCGTTTGATCCTTTGGGTCATTTATTACCTGTGCCAACTGAACTGAACTGACCTTCGAAAGGACAAATCAAGGTCAACGATAACACGTCGTGTGGATTGTTAAATTGCGCCAACTGGCCGATGATCCAAAGGTGTTCGTTTAACAAAGGGGATTAAACATATTATGACACATCGTTCTACGCAAGGCAAACATGGAAAATGATGGTGAAAAGTCAGTGAGTGTTGGTCATACTAGTTTTCATGCAGCTGGATATATTCATTTACATCTGGTTGTAAACCAAATTATTTCAACCTTGAAAAACTGCTTCACGGTAAACCAAGACCTGTGCACACTATTCTAAAAACTAATCCCTAATTAGGATAATAACATTATTTAGTCACGGAATATGTTGCTAACCGGAAAACATGAAGGCGAAAGTATTGGCATTTTGGAGTGTGAAGAACTACAGATATCTTTTTACTTGTTGGTTTTCAAAATACTGGAAATAGATATTTTAGGTGATGACAAATTCACATTGTTAAACAACCCTTTGACCAGGGCAGTTGCTAATAACTATATGCGGTTGAAAATAACATTGGGTTCTGCGAAAGGAGGCTTACTGAAATTTTTATCCCACGAATCCTAAAACGTATCCAGTTGGAAATTTGTCAAAAATCAGACGGTAAGAAACTCTCGTTAGGGAAACGGGGCTACTGGAAAACTCTACTGTCCCTCCATGAATGCGGAATAATCTAAAATAAATTTTTAGGGTTTTGTTGACGGAGATTACCGGGACGGTTTTTCTCGTAGTTTTTAAAATTTCTGGGACCTCGATTTCTTTAAAAAACATGAAAATTCGCACTTGGTGAAGAAGATTGCTATTTCATATGGCATTTTCTTTTTCCGATCACGTGTATCCACCTCCTATCCATCCTGCACATCCTTCCGTTCTATTCGAACATGCAACTAATTGTGAATTCTAGCTGCCAGTTAGGAGTACCCCAGCGTTTAGCGCTGAGTGATAATAATGTTGAATTAATGATACCTGATGAATCCGTTCAAAATACCGAATATATTTCACTGAGCCAGAGATTGTGCCTTACCTAGATTTGTTCAGGTACGAAGGGAATGTTGATTTGTTAATATTATCAGGGCGCTGATTTCCGACAGTATTCCATTTAGTATTTTATTAATCGCATAAATACAACTGCTTCAAGAGAACGTAAATGTTTCCCAATGTTTCATTAAAGCTCTATCAAAAGGGTGAAACAAATTATTCAAGAAAAATTGTAGTCTTGGATTTGACGTCCGACTATGGCTTCCTGAGCATCACTTTTGTTTAGAAGAAACTTTGATACAAAAGTCCATAAGTATAGGGTGTCCTAGTAACAAACCTATCTGGAATTTTGAGATAATCTCGTCAAAACACTTTGAAAAATCACAAGATTTAATCCTGTATCTCAGGAATAACCACCCTGCGCTAGCGTGCCACATGTTACCAATAGAGAGTCAAAATTTTACTCCCGATGGCAGCTTGTTGAGGAAATATTTAGCTTATGTACATAAAATCTTGTTTGAACAAATTCATATTTATGGAGTGGGATAGTTTGCCACACAGCGTTCAAGTAACAATAAAATTGTCACAACACATGTTAAAATAATACTTTGGGGAATTTTACAGTCCAGATCTTGACAAAGCTCGGATATGAATGTGTTCTGCTGATCGTCGCCCTAGATGGTCCTAAAGATATTCTAAAATAGCAAGTAAGCCACTTGAAGTAAGTCTATCGATGTTTGGATTTAAAGACTTTTCGTTATGATTTACTTCGATTGGAAAATAATTTCTGAGGATCTATTCATATAAATCAAAAGATGTTATTATGATACAAGACCCTTGTTAAAAATTTGATGAAAGAATAACTGCAACGGAATAAAGGAAAAGTGAATGTCTAAAGATTCTGCCGTGATTCAAAAAGACAAAGAAAACGGGGCTTATTTTTTGAAAGTCTTCCAGATAAAATATACTAAATATAATTTGAAACAGTCGAGCAAGCAAAGCGTTTTGATCGTTGCGTTGCATTTAGATATATAAATCGATTTTTGCTATTAATTACAATACACTAATTTCGATGATAAGATTCGGATTTTATAAGCTAATCAGTATGGTTTTGATAGGAGTCTCTATTTTCTTTTCACTTCGAAGGATGATTAAAGGTTCTAAAACATCCCGTAGTTATATACTGTCACACGCGTAGTTACAATCTCGCAAGTCAAAGTATTCAGGCCAAAGGGAAAAATTCATTTATGTTTGGATAAATGTTTTCAAAACCTAGTTTACGTTGCCAACCCATCGGCAACAAAATATTGGAAGACTCCTTCTAATTTTGATCTTTTTCTGTCAAACCAAACTAGACAGAGGTGGAATAGTAATAGTTATACCATGCAGTTGATGGGTTATTACTTAAAACAGTGCGCTTGGAAGTCTGGCTACAAAGATACCTCAAAACAACTGTTATCCAGTTGAATAACTGCATTGCAAGAGTCACTATTTTTTTCAATAATATGTTGAATTCGGCATATAAATTCTTAAACTTTAACAGTGAATGTGCCTTGGATATAATGCCGGTTAATAGACAAGCAAGGCTGGCGTTTTTTCTGATTTTTGCTGCATTGCAAAACGAATTCTATTTTTTGGCTTTTCCAAAAATAGTAATATAAAGCAAAGTAAAAGGTATGAGTATTTTTAATCTCCTTTTTAGTTTCATTTGACTGGAAAAACTTCAGTTCATTTAGTAAATAAATAGCCATATATACTTGGTCACTTTAGTACTTTGGTTTAACTGGTCGTTGCATTGGAAAACTCACGGCTGCGGAATAACACATTAAGGAGTAAAATAAGCTTGTCTCGGAAGAACGCTTAGTATTATTGAATTTTGTTAGAATGATGGTTTTGGCATCACCAAGAAAAACTGGTCTGACTACTTTAGACTTAAACTTGCTTCAGTCTCCAAAATGAAATACCGATTAATTGCAGATCAGCTTTGGTCATTTATCTTAAATAATTTTGACCTGTATTATGTAACCAGATCTACTCTCTTTCAATTTAAGTCTTGAAAAACTAAAAAGAGTCAGTTGCAAAATCAGAAAATCAACTGCAACATCCAGGGCAGTTGTTGCTGAATGCTCCAAGCTTTGCGCCATATATTTTTTTAAAATGCATCAAATTTGTTTGCAGTTTGCTAGATTAAGTCTAGGCCTAATTGTTAATATGGCTTCTAAGCTGATAAGTACTCACTGTGAAATTGTGCACCAACGCGTTTCTACTTTTCCGCATTTAGGTTTTTCTACACGATGCAACTTTAAGCAACTGTACCGGCTTACGTTTTTAGTTTAGGCATGTTAACGTCTTCTTTGTCAATTATCTCAAGTGTAGTTCTTTTAAATGCACGATTATTCTGACCAAAGCATTTTGTGCCAAAAACAAAAGTTTTGCTCATTGTATAGATTATCCATTCAGCTCTAAGAACGTTTTCAAAGTTGTTTTTAACACATTATTGGATGGCTTGAAATGGGTACAAACATTGCGTCCGTCTTGCTAAAATCGCGTTTTCAAAGAATCGGCCTTATTAGAAGTGTGAAACATTAGTTTTCTAATTATAGAAGTTGGTATTTAGTGAGTTGATACAGACCTTTTGTGAGGTTAAAGGGGCCAAAATCACCGAACATATCTGTTGTATCGGGAATGTTTGAGAAAATCACAGCATTGCAGAGAAGCAACAGAACTGTCTACAGATTTGCGGCTTCTGCCTACCGACTCACTTACTATTCCTCTTAAACGATGGTGATAAACTAGTTTAGCCAATTTTGTCATTATTACTCGAAGTGAGCGTTCATTTATCAAAGCACTAGGCACGATATAAAAGACTCAGTAGCAAAATAAGTACCCGGTCAATTTTTGACACATTCAATTAGTGCTAGTATTAACAGCCATTTGCTGATTTGTTACGGGTTTAAATGCAAACATAATTTGTAAATAATGTGTTTACACGGACCTCCTTTAATTAACAAGGCACTGAGAAACCTTTATGCAGGGTTAGATAATTTTATGGACATATCGCTATTCTTTGCCAAAACATTCTACTAACTAAACCGATCCACAAATTAGTGATGATCATCGACTTGAATAAACCCAAGATGGTGTTCCGTTTATGCAAATTTCTAATGGTACCACTGAAACCTATTTAAGAACATCTATCCTCGCATTTTTGATGCAACAAAGACAGCAGTCTGCATATCAAACTGCTACCTGTTGTGAGACAGACGTTTCCTTAGGTTCTTTTTTATTTTGGTTTATTTGTCCTATGAGAGATCAAAAGAATGAAATCATCCAGCCTTCTGAAGAAGCATAATTCCGAAAGTAATCGTTTAAAATATCATTTACGTACCGTTGTATAAAGATATTCACCAAAAGCTGCGGGTAAATATGAACTTTCATCTTCCGTTTGGAAGTTCTTTCCCCGTAGTTCTCTGCTTATCCGGTGGCAGTCAGACCGTAAGCCATTTCAAGCGTTTGCTTTGCGCTATGTTAAATCCAAGGTTAGAATCTGATGTATTAGATGTAGGTTTTAGTGGAAGACTACGTCAGAAATCATCATGAAGTATAATTTGCACTGTGCTAGCCGAGGAGAGGTTACAAGCCCCTTATCTGGCCTTGGGGTTGGTTGCAACCGTACCCGGAAACTGAGCTGGTAGGAGAAAAATAGTCCCGTTCTGGATATTCGGGGGAAATTAGCACTATTCTGCTAAGCCCGAACCCTTTTCTGTAGGAATTAGTGATCTGTGCCATCCTACTTTGCCGACTAAAATCAGGAGAAATGCGAACAAAAATGGATCTCAATAACTTGACACAAAAAGCTATTTGCGGTGGCTAATGTTTAAGATTACATGAAACCGATGTGAGATGTGTACACCATTTTTGAAGCCCATTACGACAACTGTTAACTTGACCATTTCTGGAGACTTTAAGTCTAGACAAATCCAGAAGAATGGAATGGCGCTAGAGAAAATCAGTGAAACCAACTAAGGGCTCGCGTGCTTGCTAATCTAAGAATGTCTGAGAGAATAATGGGAGTGTCCTGCTATATTTTTTCATAATGTCGCAAACAATCCAATACTTATTTCCACAATTAACTTGGTACCGAAAGCGACAATCGTTTGCCTGGGCAGCTCTAGATGTATGAAGATTTTCCTAATTCCAGCCAAATATACCAATATGGATGACATAGAGGATTCATCTTCAACTTCCTTTAATTAATCTATGATGGATATTGTGGGTCATCGTGGCCATTGGAACAAAAGGAGTTGGCCATAGGAAAGCAACTCGATTCACAAGATTACAGCAAGCTCAAGTGCCGCTAGACAGTTTCACGGTTAAAAAATACAATTTATTAGAAAAACACTAGACAAAAAGCATTTAAATCTTCAAAACAGAATGGCTAATTTGTGATTCTGGTTCAGTTACGAATGAAAATTCAACAGAAATTTATCACCTTAGCAAGATATAAGATGGAAGTTTACCACATACACCTATGTGCTTGTAAAGTATACTTAGCTGAGTGTTACAGGTTTACTGGTGACGTATTAAATCAAAAAATCAAGGTTGCCCACAAAATATGACCAACTTGGTTAAAAGCATTGCTATTTTCTTAGAGATTAAGGCTTGTTTAAAGCGCACTGTTATCTACCAGTGACGTTAAAACCAGCCTTCTTTATTTATTGGGCCTCCTCTAATTGGTTACAAATTTTTTTACAGTCAGGGTATACAGTTTTATTTTGGCCACTAAACGAAGCACATGAAAGTGTCTAGACTTGGTGAAGGCGGAAGGTTTTAATCAATCTCGTTCTTTGGGAATAGGCTTGTTTTTCACATCAGAGGCAGAGATTTGCTCATAATCAAATACCGCACTATCGCTCCCATTTCAAAAATCACTTAGTTTGCAGTCTTTTGTGCGTTACTCATTTGAAGTATCACGCTACCTGACGTTTGGGCTTGCCAAAATGAATGCCACTTCCAGTGATTTAGGAGAGTTACAAAAGTCCTTTTAAGGTTTCAGAAAGAACTTAATCTTGAGAATTTTATGGCATTTGATCGGATTTCGTTACTTTTGGCATTTAGTGATTTTATTGGCATTGTTTGTTGTCCTTTTTGCGGGCACATTGTGAAACATTTTTGCCGGGAACCTGTTTGGTTTGGTGGAGACATTTCGAGTCAGAATCTAGACTCTCTAAGGAGTTAGTGAAGTAAAACAGGTCAGAGAGCTATTAAAACAACAAGCTTTCAACGAGCGTAGACTGACGTTTTAGAATTTCGTCAATTTCTATGGTTCATATTTGCAGTCGGTCGGGAAATGCTTTTTTGGAGCACATAGCGGCTCAAATAAAATGGGTCGAGTCGAGTTCAACAAGGTATACTTACGTGACTGTTTGGTAAACAATTAATATGACTAACTGTGGCAGTCTGTAGCTCCATTCGATTCACGTTCTTTTCCTTTTTGATTCTTTGCTACCATACAATGGTTTATCAAAGACCCTTTTTCAATTCTTGTTTTAATCATGCAAGGTGGATAAGGTTGCACTTGAAACCGGAGCATACAGATGCATGAAGATTGGTTATTTAAATACACTCAACCGAAATGGATTTGACTGAGATAGGCGTGCAAAATTCGATGGTATGGTTAAAAAGGGACCAGAAATTGATCGAGATAAGAACTACACATATCCACCCGAGACGAAAACTGAAACAGAAAATGAAAATGAATGTTTATTTTTATAAATCTAGTCGGATTGAGGGTCATGCCATATGGCATTGGATGAAGGGATTCTCTTCTTGCTTAAGAAACATCACGGATATGACTTCTGTCTCCCGTTTGCTGTATGTAATGATCTAGTAAATGCACATGCCGCTAAATAGGGCTTTCTTATGAATACATTTGCGTAGGGTATAAATTGCTAGATTCGAAAGTTACCAGCTTCGCTTTACAAGTTTGGAAATTGTGTAAACAATAGACTACCGAGCTGTCACCTAATAATTTACCAGCGGCAAATCGTTGCGGTTAGTTCTAACCACAAAAAGGTTCCCTAAAAACAGTGTTTTTTGACTCACATCCGTCGGTGTAATCCGATGCTTTGAAAATCCTCGTTGTATTTTGCTTAGTAGAGTGGTAAAACCGGTGCACTCCAGCTACATGACATTGATATATCCAGCTAGCTGAACACATTATTTTACAAACAGAACTGTACTATGAAAACTAAATTACTTTTTTGGAAGCTTATTTAGCTTTTCTGGGCCTAATTTTCTATCTTTTGGCAATCACTAATTTAAGTGAACTAAAATTTTCAAATAGTAGAAACAATTATGCACGAAACAAATGGATGTTCACCAAAAAAGGTAGCATATTCAAAGTTTACGGCCAATGTAGTTAGGGTTTGAGAACTTCATCACTTAGCAAATAGACTTATAAGTCGAATTTCAGAGATAGACTTACCTGTTGCGGTGGTCCAGCGGTGAGTGTCAAGGCGTTCATGACAGCCATGTCCCACTAGACGGTCGGCCTCAACTACCACCATCAGGAGGTCCTCATTTCTTGAGCGTCAGGCTGGCTTAATACAAGGTTACCCCGAGTTCACGTTTGTAACCTGAGCCAACAAACGTGCAAGAAAGCTTTTGAGTTGGTCAGCCATGAGTAGGACTAGTTGGTACGTTAACTGGGCCATATGCAAACTAAAGCAGTTTTGGAATCTCTAGTTGAAGCAAAACTCGGTGTTCCAGTTTCGCCTTAAAATTTTTTACTTCATTGTAGCTTGTCCTTCACACAGTGCAAAAGGGTTGTATCTTTCCGTTGCAAATAATCTGGAATGTTGTTTTTCCCCGAACTTTTAACGGTTCCCGGGTAAAAGTCCCCGTATCTGGTTTGTGGCGTCAAATAGGCAAATCAGGTGACCCGAAGGCAATTAGAAATTCCCAAACCGCATCTAAGGAAATCATTTTCAACTCGGTTTTTCTCCCGTTTGTCCTGTATACATATTTACGAAGATACAGCCCCTTGTGACGGAACTGTTCAGGTAGCATCGCGTAGTGTATGCAATCTTGTGGTTCGATTTCATCCTCCATACGAAGTAATTTATCCGATCCAATAAAAACACTTTCCCTGAATAATCGGTCTGAAAGCTAAACCCATCCTACGGCTGGGTTTTAGGCCCAACGATAACTAAATGGGTATTGAACTAGGCTGGTCACAAGAGCTTGCAACTGGTTCAGTCGTTGATTCGAATCACAACTTGGTCCTGTCATTTTAAACTCAAAAGTCCGAACACATTTTAGCATCGCTATTCCCGCATCCGGCGAGGTCTGTTCTCATAGTCAGTGCAACTACGAATGGGGAATGAAAAGCCTTAAGGAACAGCGATTCTAGTGGTGAAGTTCGATAAACAATCCCAATGAACATTAACGGGATTTCGAGAAGTAGTATATTCAGGGTCTGGTTTAAAATGTAACACTCATTATTTACCCAGGCTTGTTTATCGCAGCGAAAATCAGGGACTAAATGTCCTTGGTATATGTTTTAATTGCAATGGTTACAGTCTTCTTGTTATCATGCTCCATGCATGCATCTAACGGGAGGGGCGTGCCCCATCGCCACTAAGGTCAGCTACACGGGAGAGGGGGTGGGGGAAACCGTATCACTGAAGCTTAGTGTGGGATGGAACTGCCGAAAGTTCTTGTGGGTCTGTCATAGCAACGAGCCGAGTGACAGCAAATTCCCACTTGCCATGGGTGACTGGCACATCTGGAATTCGAACTTCCGACAGACGCGGTGTCAGACTCATAATCCACTTGGCCACTTTCAGCTCGAATGTGGGCCACAGGGAAACAAGCCGATGTTCGCTAGACGTTTTTATCGGCAGCCAGAGAGCGGACGTCGTTAGATAGGTTTTGACACGCGACTGGGTCTTGGAAGAACGACTTGAACCGGTAGTGCACTAGAGTTAGTAAAAGCCGTCACCAATTTTTGAAACGGGAGACGATTGTCATTAAAAGAAAGCCAGAGTGATTACCTGTACCAGCAACTCCTTTTACAAAAAAAAACCGGGTACAGCGCACAATTCGCTGACCTCGTGCATGGGATGCAACTTGAACTTTCATGATCAGGTAGGATATTTAGTACTATTTCAACTGAAAAGTGATTCATTTGCGGAAGAAACAATTCTGGTTTGTTGGGTTAAGCAAAAATTTTCGAAGTATTTTACAACACAAGTCTGAAGCAAAAATCGAACCACTGGGAACCAGACAAGCGTGTACCGTTTAAAGTGAAAGTTGGGAAACCCCTAATCATTTGCACTATTTTGTCCCTAACGCTCGTCGGGAGTCAATCGATTTCCCGCGTTTAGCTGGCGGACCGTTTCAAACTTCATCATGGAATTTTTCCTCTAAATCAGGTTGGCTGATACAACGGTACCATAATGTGTGACGGCATTGTCATTCCTTCTTCCTTATGGTCTAATACCCTATTGCATTGGGATAGTGATAAGACATTAAAAGCGGCCTATTCACTAGTCTATGTGCTTCAAAAGCTGTCTGTGTAATATTCCCGATAAGGATGAAATCTTAGTCATTCATAGAGCGAGCAAGACTTGCCTGCAAAACATAATACGGCTAAGGACGATTTCCGAAGTTTATTTATTGTCACTGCGAGCAATAAACTGATCCTGCGCCGGCGATGAAAATAGACATCAGATGACATTATACCTAACCATGATCGAGAGGGGGAGAGAGAGAGAGAGCGAGCGAAATAAGCTCACCTACAAAAATGAAGTCTGTCTCAGCAATCAGAATGAACTAGCTAGTGTTCTTTAATCTGCTTAGCGAGATTTCTCACCTTGCCCACAGGAAAAGCTGGGTTCACGATCACCACAGACTCGGTTCATTTTAAGGCCAATCACGAAACACGGAGAAGACTAATTCATTTTTGTTGAGTGGAAAGCATTTACTCTTTTCAATCTAAGTTGTCCATTTTATTTCACTCGCAAGTACTTATCTTTGGCATCCAAGTGTTCCATTTTTAGCCAGTGAGATGAAATGGGCCATTCATTCATTCGCGTAATTTGGTCCACGACAGGGGGGGATAACTGTGAACCCGTCTGATGATGAACTGGTTCGTGCCGGGAACTTTTAGAAGAACTTGTTCCCACTGCATCTCCCATTAATTATCCCATTTAGAATTGCCTGACTAAATGACACGGAACAGCCGGTATGAGTGAGTCCACGGTCTTGTTATCTATTGTCTCAGCCAAACAGCAGTTTATGAGAAGCGAAAACCACGAAATTTGGTCCGAAGATGTTCCACTTTCAAGGACCACAAGAATAATCCAACTTCCCTCGAAAATTCTCCCCGGGTTTAAATTTTTTAACCCAGATCCAAATAGGGCTTGCTCTGCCGATAAAAGGTTGCCTAATAAATGCAACGTTGATGCAATGTAACCTGTGTCTTCTATTCAAAAACAACTTTATGATCAAAAACTCTGCAGTTTGTCATTTAAGCACTTTATTGATTTTGTACTTGCCTAATCTCACTTATCCTAATCGCAGTCATACAATCAACGGACATGTAAGTTAAATGATGTCACCTTCCCACTGCAGTCTGTTCAATACCCTCCCATTTGCTTTGCAGTACTCTTCATCTCACCGATCCTGATTGCTATTTTGTTGCCTCTGTGTGTGTGTCTCTGTGTGTGTGTCTCTGTGTGTGTGTGTGTATGTGTGTGAATTTTGTGTGCCTTCACGATCACACGGCTTTTCCTTCAGTGTTCTTGGAACTCCTTGTTTGAGATGGAGTCCATTTGGACAAAGCATTGCGCAGTAGACTTGCTGGTTCTGTTTTTATTTCACAGGTTGGGTGCGTTTTACTTTGTCATTCTTACCTCACATTTATTCACGAGTCACGGAAACCAATGAATATAAGGAGTACCATTTCAACGGTGTGTATTAACCTTGTACCTCTCAAACGAGAATTTAAACACAATAGTGATTTCTGACCATCATATGTTATTTACTAAGCATCAATATTATTATTATTGTGAGCAATTATTCGTTAAAAGGAAGCGAAGGAATCGAACGTTGTTTAGGCCTGAAAACAAAAAGACGGGACAATCTCCCGGCCTTGTATTTGCTTGTGAAACATAAAAGAAAGAAATTCCTGTGAACGGTCACGGTTAGCTTGAACATGTAAGAAGTGAAGCTGCATTGAACTCCCGAGGCTGAACTAGTCAAATCTACGGTTATGGACGAGATGCATTCAGTGGTATTTCAGCTAAAAAAGACAAAAGCCATTTTAAAATTCAGAACGCAACTGGCTAAAAGCATGTACAAAGCAACTGCTTCGGGGAACTATGCCAATTGGGGAGACGATGGTCGTTTCTAACGAGTACGCGTTACTCACTTTTTTCCCGAAATAGCACGACTGCAAACATTTTTATGTTTCCTGGTGTCATTGTATGCAGTTTCTGTTCGAGGTTCCAGGTTTGTCTTATGCTAAGTTCTCTATTGATTGCCGGGACTGGTACAGGGATTGCGTCGAAAAATGTCGATTTATCGGGTTTATCGATCCGTAGGGGGAAAAACGCATGTGAATATAACGATTGCAGAGCAAGCTGGTGAACACAAAAATGTTCAGCTTCTCGGCCTTTTATGTTACTTTTTGCGCACCGGAACAGAATACAACAGGATGGAAAGATTGAGCAGCATTCCTGTGAAGATGATTTTTTGCACGTTCGGTGACATTTTGTGCGTTCAACGCTATAGATTTACAACGTCCTAAATGAACATAGCCAGGTCTGTTGTTCATTATCCGCAAAAAACAAGAGCACCGGCTTTCTCCTGATTGTTTTATAAAGATAGATATATACATATATTTATATGTATGTATGCATATATATATAATGCATTATATTGTTGACAACGGTTGACCCATGCGGCGCAACTGCCGATAACTTCTGTGTCAGCAGCTGTGAGAAATGTCGGGTGAACAGCCCCTTTGTACAAGCACAGGGACGACTGAACAGGAAAGTACCGTATACGTAAATCTGGCTAGCTGTAGTAAATGTGAAACTGGCCGTGTGCTTGTGGGGAAATTTATTCTCTCACCTCTCATTACGATACTACTTACAACTAAACGCATTATAGCCCCTTAAAATTTAAATCATTATTTGGCCTGTGAGTCTAAACTCGCCTAATTGCAACGTCTGATCGTCTTTAGTGATTACATTTGGCCAGTGTAAAATTTTATTTTTGAAAATCTATTTCATCCTTTGTTCTAAATGTCCATGTCACAGTCGCTACTACGCCATGGGTCTGTGAACCAAAAACCTCGATTTTTTGGATCAAACAATGCCCTTGGAACTGGTCTAATGTCCGCCACGACAAATGATCCGTCTAAGGAAACAGCGACTCCCAAATCAGGTGCTTCCGTAATCAAAGAGTTCGAGATTGAGTTCGGTGAGTCCTTTCAAAGGTTTTTAAATTCCGATTTTTTCATTTATGAACCACTGCTCGTAAACATAGAAATCCGTCACTATAAAGTTAAATTATGTATGTGCTCTGAACGGACAATTAGTTTCAGTGTTAACATCAGGTTGAAAGAGATACACACGGCAAACGCAATCAAACCATTGTGTTCGGTTTCATTTTCACGGAGCAAATGGGATGGTAGCAAGATTTTTCTCGGAAAGTCATCCGCCACGTGCCTTTAACGTTGGGATTTCGGCGTGAAAAAGCATGAGAGTGAATCGAACCTGGATTCCACACCAATGAACCCATTTTCGGGGTAAACTTTCGTGTCATAAATCACGCAACAGATAGTGACATATTAAATTCAATGAGAGTTGTTACTGAAACTGCGCCGTCGAATTCGTATTGATTGTGACAAAACACGATGAGGTAATTGTGATTTGGGATAGGTTTTATCAAAAATACGAGGAAAATGTTCAGGAAATGCCGGCTTAACTGATAAATCGCACCTAGCCGTACATGTTCAGCTAGGAATCGCCTACAGACAGCTGTCTGAAACGCTGAATTCTGCATTTTCCTTGCTCAGGAAAATGGCATGTGGTTGTGTAACGAAGTGGATGAAAAAAACCAAACAAAAACGTTTTTGTAAAACAAATTTACCCATTCCCACTGTTCATTTAAATTTCCGCTCTTCTTGAACCACAATCGGTACTGGTTTGTTTGCAAAGGACACCGTTTTCCAACTTGAAGGTCTTAGTAGCCTTCTCGTTGCCCCCGCATTTGTTACGGGGAAACTGGATGGTATATTTGTGACTAAAGTGGTAATCTGAATTTATGACAAAATGAGGTCAGTGATATAAGTACGCCTATTTGGCAACGGTATTGGTTCATTCTTCATGCCAGGACGAAGAATCCCGGATTTGAAAGTTGATACCGTGATTCTATTGAATCGTGTCCTGTTGAGCCATGAAATCATCCGCACGACCACAAAATCGAATACGACTCCCCAAATGCACACAATGGTCGATAAAATAGTTTGGTGCCGATGACCTTACATAAATAGTCCGGAATACCGTCTAAATACTAATGTAGCATTGACAATATTAAAATTGCGGCACAATTCGACTGGCTAGTTCAAGGTCCGTCCACAGTTTGGGGTTTATGCATGCATAGGTAATGGTTTGTCACATTATGAAACATGAATGATTTGTAAAAAACACGTTTCTTTTCTTAAACACACGAGCTGTATACTCCAAACGTTGTTGTCATGGCTCACTACACACATGTCTTTCGTTTGCTGACCTCTAAAAACATGCAAAAGCTGTGCACCAAATGGGACAGTTGAAAACCACCGAACCGACACTTACAAAAACGTTCGTGATGGTTAACGCAGTTTTTTGAGGACTACATACAACCCAAGTCTCTTAGTTACATATTTGTTAAATCTACAGGAGTAGAATAATGTGGCCATGTAACGGTGGGTCAAAGAAGCATAAATGAAATACTCCTAAGATGATCGACTGATTTGCGACCCAGTTGCGAATCTGACTTAAATTGGTCTTGAAAATGCCAGAGTTGCTGTATTGAGACAAGATTAAATGCATTTTAAATTCAAGATGAAATTAAAAGATTTCAAGTTTGGTGTTCCTGTTTATTTTGACCGTGGATTCTCCAAGTTGATATTAAGGTGTTGGCTCCGAGAGACTCTGGAACTCAGGTGAACGAAGGTTAACTCCTAGTTTATGCCTGTTCACAATTTTATCAATCAATGACATGCCCTTTTCAATCACAAACAAGGTAAAACAATCCAACTGTTTCATTTTTAGCTAACGTCCAAAGTGACTGACGTAGTCACGTTCTACTGCAATCTATTGTCCTACACGCCTGATAAGCTCGGGTTAGGCATTCAGCATCACACGTTTTAACCAGGTAGTTGGGATTTCGAATCTTCTTGCAGACAATCAAGTTTTCCCTTCTACAGCAAGCACTCAGCCGGTCGTAATTACCTTTCTGGTAATTTTAGGCTAGTCTTTTAAACGGTGGAGTAGATGTGAAAAGATGTACGATAAAGTAGGTTCCCATTGGTCAGTAAACTTTAGTAGGGTGACAATCATTTGAAAAACTGAATATATCCACTAAAGAATAACTACCTTGTATGAAGCATTTCACTGTAATGTAGTACGTGACTCTGTTAACTGTGTAACAGACAGGCACAATTGAAATACCATATATATGAACCTGATACGCCTGGCGCCGAAACGTGCATTAAACTACCGCATGAGAAGCATGGAAGTACACATGTGGACTGCCAGAACCGTGTCACTTCCACCCAACTACGCACTGCTAACAGAATTAAGTTTGTCGGTGTAGAGGACGAGTGCCATTCAAAACTGCACTGGAAACATCATTTTGGGACATTTGATTGTTTGGGAATGGCCGTTTATATGCAAACATAATCAATAAAGTTGCGCTTGTTCTTTTTTTATCGCCAGGCGAATGTCAGTCCGCGTTGTTAGACAAAAAGTTCGTTTGCTTCAGTCGTAGGCTAGCGTTGATCTTGGCGGAAAAATATGGACGATAATTAAAACTGTGATTTATCCCATTTCGAACCATTCGGGAGAATGATTTAAGTCACACAATGATTTATCATTGCCTACCCGTTCACCTTTGTGAACACAGATTTTGGGAATTTTTAACTGCACCTACTCACTGTGAACACCAGTGATTAGGACACTTTGCAGAGTTGAACAGATTTTATTTTACCGTCGCTTCCTGTCCGAAAGGTGTCTGTCAAACTAACTTCTCAGAGTATGAGTAACGACCAGGAACCGTGCTAAAGTCACTTACCGTAGTGATTCCATGCATTCTGTCTTATAAGTTGTACTTTCGTTCATTCTTGATTCGATCATCAATTGCATCACTTCTGTTGAGACAGTTACGCGCTACTTCACCAATCGTCAATGTCTGAACATTGATAAACAACGAGAGTCAAGTCAAGCCATCAAACAACCCTATCTACCCTTACGGACTCTTTGGTATTCAGTTTTCAAGTAACCAGATATAGATTCTAGGACCACAAAAAAAATCAACTCTATGCACTGATCAAGGAATCAGAAAGTTTCGCTTTTGTCCACTTTTTGCATGTTAAACAAAGACCAGAGACAGACAGACAGGCAGACAGACAGACAGACAGACAGACAGACAGACAGACGGACAGAGAGACAGAGACAAAAATAAGGACGAGTAGTTTTCCAGTCGAGTGAAATACTAGCTCCTTACCAATGAAACATTGGGATTTTCATAGCTACGCGAAAAATACTGTACAGTATCAAAAAACAGGGATTTCATTACTGTGGTCAGAGTTCATTATGAAACAAATTTTTCAAGCTCAGACTTAGTATGCTACTAAATTACTCATGCTTTCAGTAGGCCACTGTCCCTAGCGATCCCGAAGTACGTTTATACAAGAATGAAGCACCAGTTCGTCATTCGGTTTTCACTGTTATGTATGTAACTTATACGATACCGGATAAAGCGTTTCCGTCTAAGCGAGTGTGCTAATTAGTTCTATCAGTGCTTGGAATATGTTGGCTGTGGAACAGTCAAGGAGCACAGCCTAACCGACGTTGTTCGTGAACATAAGCAAGTTTTACGACCACCTATGAAGCTTTCGAAAGATGAAGGGAATGCTAGGTATGATGACTGAGCTTGTCTAAAACCACTGAAAGCCAGAAAATTAGCCTTACATTGAAAAACCTAATTGCTCCTAACGCTAGATTTTCTAAGGACTAGAAATGTTCACTAGGAATATGACAATTCATTCCCCTAGAGGAGGGCACTTTTTTACTTTCTGACAAAAAAGACTGGAAAGGCTGACCACAGGAAAGGAATGTTTTTGATATACACGAAATCAGCTTATTACTGACTCTCTATCAACCGAAAGCAACATTACACCTTACGGTAGTTTGAATCCAGGCGGCTGATCTACACGGTTGAGGTAAACGATTGACAATTTGCGCAAATATTGGAAGGTAAATTTATTAAGTGAAGGTGAATCTAATAATAGTTTTTTTCTGCGTTCGTCACAGGTTTGAAGCTTTTGTCACTTATGCAAGCACAAACTCAACTGGAAACATGCGATATCCCCAAAGTTCCTTAGTGGGACATTCTTTGATAGAGGGCCTTAGGAAGTTGGTTACACGTTCACTGTTAAAACTCTGAAAGATATACCAGTTACTTAGGAACTCCCAGACTGCTTCATGGGCCAGTTTTCATGTAGGGTAGTTTTTTACCGAAGCGCTTTTTGGCGTAAACAATGCCAAAATATATAACAAAAAAGTTTACGATTTTTTCGCTCGTTCACATTCATTTGGGCATATCGTGATCCGATGTTCTGTACACCACAGGTGGTTGGATCACATCCACAAGTGTTGGATCGAGGCCTCATTTGGCTCGCGTTATTGGTGGTAAGCGTGCGAAATACGGAAGTTCTGCCTTCCAAATCCCGAAATTACAAAGGAGGTTGTCCAAATTTTCATATCGAATCACACAGTGACTCCCAGTCAGTCAGTCCAGGGCTGAATTGTGCAAACTTTTGCACAGATAACTGTAGAAAGGTAGGCAAAAGTGATGGATTTTGGGTTTGTTTTTCCAAAAGTGCCGCTAACTTTTGCCGAAATCTCGGGTCACTGAGACCGAGAGAGGGCCGTCAAATAGAGGCCAATTTCTGGACGAAAACACTGGGATACTTTGGCAAAACTCAGCCAATGAGTAGAACAAAAAGAAACACATAGCATCTCCAACTTACGACTGGGAAACGAACATATTCAAAGTTCACTTGGCACATTTTGCCCGTTTGCGCAAGATAGAAATAAACTGTCATATTTGACATACCTGTTACTAGCTTTATGATAATGGTCGAGCCTTAGTCATGGCAGACCTGTGGACGTTCTCTGCTAGTCAAAACAACAGTGGTTTGTATCCAACAACTCAGCCTAGCGCATACCCTCTTTTCCTAACAAGAATTGGAAAGAATACTCTGTTATAACTAAATTCACTGCAAGTCCTTTAGGAAAGTACACCGCATACCAAAGATCATCGGGGGATGTTTTGCAACTCCTACCAACCCAATGAATAGTTTGCAGTTTCACAACGTCGTCACTGGCAGGAAAGAGGGTTTTCACGGACTTACGATTGTGTCTGTTGATTATTCCGTAATTTTGTTAAGTTGTCCGCTCGACCGAATCTCATTGACAGAGAGAGAGGAAAGAGGAACGGAGAGACATCAAGCAATCACTTCGAATGCAATGTGACTAGGGTCCCGCCACTTTTCGAGTGATATCCAACGCCACTGTGGGGTGTTACACTCCTCAGCATACAATGCAAGCAGTGCACTCTACTGATTCACTAGACTTCAGAAGTTGACTTTTCAAAATGTGAACTGCTACGTACGTGCAGATCACGATTTCACTCAGTTGGGTGTCAAAGTGTTCAGTACGAAATCTGATCAAGCATCAAGTAAGAATGAGGCTGCCTACACCTGCCTGGCCCCATTGAACAGGTTTCGAACATTCAATGGTTCACCACCTGGATGCAGTACTCGTGAATGTTTGGTGTTCTTGCCAGGTGGAGGAGGCAGTCTGTGAGAAATGTTATTTTGACTAGACGGCTGATGATACCTAGGACGAAAGATGATTGGGTGATCGGTCCAGGTGGCCAGCCAACGACATAACAGAATAATATGAAAGCTCTAACCAGTGAATTAGCTCACGTAAGTTCCGCTGGACTACCGGCTTGGGGTTCACGAGATCCACGAAAACGACGGTTGGAGACTTTGAATGATATGGCCGAATACCAAGGTCACTGGAGTTCTTACATTCAGATTAGTTCTTTACCTTACTTCTCCTTTTCTCTTCTAATTAAAAAATGAAATGAGTTAGGAACCTGAATCACAACAAATTAAGTCAAGGGTGACGTTTATAAAAACTGCAATCAATAAACTAAACCAATTGTATCACAAATCAGACTCTGATTATTCTGTAGAGATTACACTTGTTAAGTAATAATCTTTCTATGGTGCTTCTGCCTTCCTAGGTATTACACACAGTAGAAAAAACAAACAATTACTAGGTCGCTTTTTATCTAAACTTCATCACTGAATTTCTATCCCAAAAGCAACGAGAACCGTAGACGGGATCAATTCATGCAGAGTTGTTGGTATTTGTACTAACGGAGAGAGCTGTCTTAGTCTATCCCTGCTTTAAATGCGCAAGCATGGTGAGTGGGTTGATTTCATCACATGCCTTATCCTATCTGCGCATTGTATAACTCACTGTCATCCAGAATGTTGGGTTAATCAGGTTTGTCTACAAGGCAATCAGCGTAGTCCCCAAGATGCATGAGATGTTACAATCTCGGTGGCTTGAGTACTGGTATCACCTGGGTTTGTTAAATTTGCTGTACACCAAATGGTACTTTCGTGATGGTTTCGGGGTAGGGCTCAACAGAGAGGCAGTTGTTCGGAGTCGATTCACTCGGTTTTAGCACCAGTGTGCTATTAACGGCTCTAAGTAAAAATTCAACCCGTTTGATTTATTGAAGGAAAATCACTGATGTAATTAAACGTGGATACCTGGTGAAACCGAGTCGTTCTTCGATGTTTATGCGAAAGCCCAATGCGTGCAATTGCTATCAGCAAACAGTAGATAAAGGCTAAAAGACAGAAGGGCTAGAATGGGTTCCCTGTGGTTTTTCCTGCTTTCCTTATAAGGTATCTTTTGACTGAATAAAATTGTACTTCGGTGAAGATGAAAACTAGTATCATCAACCGGGGAAGAAAGAAGTGAAATTTTACCGTTTTTATGACAAAACACGACGGTTTGAGCACCCGTATGCCATAAGATGATCTAAGTAAAATGTACGCAACTTCACTGTCATTTGGGGGTCGCTCATTTCACGGGATTTGATTTATATGTGTTGCGAACCTAACGGACCGAGTTTTATCACAAATAATGACGATTGCTCACTTGTATGAACACATGGTTATATTTTTGTCCATTTTCAAATTCAGCCAAATATAATCAACACACTATTGTGCAGAATTTGTGGGTTTCAGATCTGACTAGGCCAATTGGGGTGGACACCAAGTTTTTCGTTTGGTTTTTTTTTGTGGTTTTTGCCAACTATTAAACACGTTCGTTTTCCTTACCATTGGCATAAGCGACCTTTGGAGAGATCCATAAAGTTTGTTCCCCTTCGGGATGCTTTTATGCATGGTAGCTTTAATCCATTCGAACGTTTTATTTAGTATCTTCTAGATAAATTCTTCCCTATTTCAAGATTACGTGATATCTGACACGTGATTTTCTGTATCAGATAAAAGGGGATAAAACAAAAGTTCGTTATTAAATATATATTTCACGGCAACATGTTGAACACCAAAGTGTGGTCCAAATTGCTTCCTGTTTCTCTCTCTCTCTCTCTCGCGCGCGCGCGCGATCGTCCGTGTGATCGTCTACGCGTTCCCGTCATTACATGATCTGATCTAATGTTGAATTCTACTACGTGGTAACGATAAAAGAGATCGACTTGCAGTGAGTGTGTCGCTTCATCAGATGCACTGCCTACAACCTAGACGCCTGTACCGGACAGGTGCGCCAAACCGATCCAGTTAGAACTGTACATTGTCGTGTGGAAAAGTGCTCGGAAACAAAACAAATCGAAATTGAATAGAAGTTTTGGTAGGCTCGACCAAATCAGGTCATTCACGCTTAGTCTAATTTGGATTAATTTAGTTCAGTTCATTTTAGATGAATTCCGTATCAATCCGTAACATGTAGTACTCTGCTGTGTCGTGACTGAGGTACATCCCGCGCGTATGCGTGTGTGTGACCACCCATGAAATGTACACGCAATGTCACTACTTGAAATGTGCATTTACACTCGACTGGAGCACAAAACTGCCTAACAGGTGTACTGTGTCGAAAAAAAGATAAAGCCATTGCAGCACGTGTTGAAATCAAGCTCTAGCTGGCAAATGAGTGAATTACTCGGAAATACAATTCGAACTTCACTGGCAACTGTTTTGGGTTCCAATTTACCGAAAACCATTCCTTAGATTGAATGAACAGCAAAACTGTGATAACCTTTTCGCTTCCGGAACATCAGTTTACATTCTGTTCAATGGATTAACTATGAGTTGCAATAATGGAAATTCCTGTCAGTTCGACAAAGTTTCGCCTGGTTGTCCGGCCGTAGCGCATAGCTATTCTTAGTCTCCATACACTTCGCTAATTGAAAAATGCTCGAGCTGTACTGTCAGTGATCGACAAATACAATATTCAACGAAGAATTAATTGTATGGCCTACTGCTGAAACGCGATCTTACATGACCCAGCAACTCTTCCACAAATTCAACTGTAAAGAGAGCCCGAAGTGAAACTCATTTTGATTGCTTAAGTGGTTATGAGACGTCACTGTTTCTTACTGGTGGGTTGCTAACTGACAACTTGGGCGGGTCTTTTAATGGGGGCTATGTCGATCGTTCACCGACTGGCAGTTT
Organism: Fasciolopsis buskii; assembly: GCA_008360955.1. Classification (NCBI taxonomy): domain Eukaryota; kingdom Metazoa; phylum Platyhelminthes; class Trematoda; order Plagiorchiida; family Fasciolidae; genus Fasciolopsis; species Fasciolopsis buskii. The sequence continues at coordinate 306,016 of LUCM01009769.1, read as the reverse complement.
GTCCATTAGGACCAAGGCGATGAATAACGAAACCATGGCCAAGGTGTTTGGTTTAAACAAGCTAAGAAGACGTAATCGTAAAACCCCTAATGAACACTGAAGGCTTACTGTTCGATGTATTCGGAATGGGGGAAACTGAATTGTCTTGCCCGAACTCAAGGGATAAAATTCAAAACATACCGGGCCATTGCCAAATCGACCCTCGGAGTGACCTTGGGGTACGAAAGTACTCCCGAAAAATCTCATGCTGATTTTATCAAACTTTTTGTTCATCCCAGTGGATGGCAATCCTGAATGTTCTTCAGTTCAGCGGAAAATGAAAGCAGAGTTTCAAAAACATGGTGCAATAAATAGCAAATTGACAATCAACCAATTGTTAAATGTTAGCAAGGAAAAAATTGACCGGACAACCAACGAAAAGTAACCCACTAAGCGTGCGAGGAGAACGAGCCCATTTCACTCAGTCCCTGACGAAGAAAAGGTTAGAAAAATTTCGCCTATATATTGATCAGACGAGTTTCCAGTATTTGGTCCTCATATTCTAAGGGGCAGTCGAAAATGGCCGTATCTCGTATTCGGTTTCCCCTTTCTTGCAAGGGAGCTAATCTCAACGAGTTGGCTAGCATGTTGTCCGGTAGAGCCTTTCAGTTTCTTCAACCTCATAGAATACTCCTTCAGCAAATGCATGTTCACCATCGAGAATTGTCTAGCGCAATGTCGAGATGGTTTATTAAATATTCATGAACGGATCGCAGGTAAAATCCACCGATATCAATTGCTTGGGGCTACTTGTCGCATTCCATTTCGCAGCATTTCCTCTTTTGACTACGCTCCTTGCAATCGTCATCCTACAATGTCTATCGTAAGTGCTCTTGCGAAAACCGACTTACAAGAATGTTTGTTTGAAAACAAATTATGAAAAGCAAAACTGTTTAATTTTTTCAGCCTTATTTTGTTATCCCGCTCGGTGGACATATTGACGTGGACGCTAAAATAACACGTGATATGACTAAATAACCGCGGGAGATATTGTGTTGTGCGTTGACAATCACAAATGAGTGATCTTGTTCGAAGCAGGTTCATCCAATTTCTGCAGTCTAATGGTTGTTTGCTTCTGCTCCAATTCTCTTCTCTCGTCATGCTTCAGTTTCAGTATGTCCGTTCTATTGGGTAGAAATAACCCGACTATTTAAAGGTCCCACGGGGTACATTGAAAATAGCAACGTAGAAAACTAGCTTCTTTGCAATTGTTCGTACTAATGCCCCAATACAAAACATGAAACGGGATCGGAAGTAGTTGTAGGGAATTGTGGTTCACAGTCACCCGAGGTGACACCTCTTTGAGTTGATGTGTGTGTGTGTGTGTGTGTGTGCAATTGATCAATCTCTCTCAGTCTCTCAGGCACACGTGGTACGCCTAGTGTTAGAGTGCGTGAAGTGTGCCAGGGAGTTGAAACGTCTGCACAAATTGTTTCTGAGCTTAGTGACAGGAGGTTTGTATAGACGAATGCATGCGGCTTCGTTTGTGTTTAGGCTGTGCCATTTGATAGTTCTTTGCCCTGTACATCGTAGATGGTAAGAAAAGCATGTATTATGCCACCTGAATGATTTGACTCAACACCTTAGTAATGAGCCTAACTGTCCCTGTGCTCGAACAAGCCGAGTGGTATTCACGAACGCTGCCTGACAGATGCCTGGTCACGCGACCGGCAATACTTAGCTCCACGGAGGGAGGTGAATGAACACAGACACCAAAAATAAAACACTTGATCTGTCTAGATGTGAATAAGGTCTTTAGTTGCGCGGCAAGAAATATCCTGTTCATCGCACCTGACAGTCTCCGTTGGGTAGTTCCTGATTCCTTGTCACTCTTGAATAGCAGACTAAGGTAATATGAGCTTCTTTTCGGCTCCTGTTTCTTTCGTCTTTCTTAATAAATCATTCGCGTTAACCGTTTCGCGCAAATAGGTTTCACATGAAACGAAATCCATTTCCAACTGTGATATACCTGTACTCCTTTGTTGTTTCGTCAACTAAGCGGTACAAAGCTAAGAAAACGGTTGTACCGTAAGTTCTACGTTGCTTTTGAGCAAGAACGTCCTGCTGATGATTGATGTACTCCTGTAAGCAAGCTTAGCTATAGCCAATTACTTTTTCCAGTTGTATTTGAGGAGTCGAGTGGTTACTGTTGGATGTGTCTAGCAACTGGTTTTGTGCACACCTATCACAGGCATCATTTCTATAGAGTGTAATTTATAACTGATGAATGCAGTTGATCACTTTCCAGTACGGTCATGCAAGCAAATGCTTATCACCAATAACATGAAAAGTGTATCGAAAAATCGACTAGCCATTTTATGTGTTGAACGTAGGGTTAAGGGTATCAAAACACGGTGTATTCGACTGGGCGTATAGTTTCCTCCAGTTTCGCAGAGATCAGATAATCGTCAGACCAGTTTTTTTAGAGATTTACAATCATTGTGGAAACTGCCCTGTGAATGGTCATACGAGGTAACCGAAAAGTCGGTAAAATACAATCGTAGATGACAGTGATATGCTCCGAAACTGTAACATTTGGGGGGAACCTTAAATGATTAAAATTTATGTTAAATAAAATCACTCGGGGCAACAAACCGAATTTGATATTCTTTACGTTTGAACAGATTGTGGAAGACCCTGAAGTCATACCGGTGTACACTTAGCTACTGATGACCAGATGCAACCGTAAACTCAAGTTTCTCGCACTGGAATACCTAAGCCAAACGGTAAACTGCAGGGTACACTGATGCCGCTCCCGTAAAATGGGCCATTACGTGAGCAAAACTGGAAATTGTCAGCTGTATATTCCACGCCGAATAACCCGAAAAACTAATTGTTCATTTTTTCACTATGCTCTTCTGTCAGTTTTATCCACCAAAGGAGGAACGATGGCGGACACTTAGTAGTACACACCATCTCCAGTTATCTGCAATTGTAAGCCTTCATACTCATAAGTACCTATGTCCAGGTTAATGATGGGCACGCGTGTGAACAAACTCTCACGCACGCACGGACGTGCATAAACGTTAGTGCACGCGAACTCGTGCAGATGTGACACGAACGAGCCGAAAAGCTGTAATCTCGCCAATTAATTGGATCGAATTTGCCCCGACGAGAGAGGATTCTGTACCGTCCGGTGGCGTAGGCAAAACAACTTCTGCTCTATGATAATGCTGCAATTTCGGTTTAGTGCCGTATCTCATTTGACCTTTATCTCATTCAGCGTTGCCACTGTGTGCTTCGTCCAGATCGGTATGGACACGACGTGGTGTGCACTGCGGGTGTTGGGAAGTAGAAACAAACTAGCGGTCCGCGTGTGTCTTTCCATCTTCTCTCCCACCTCATTCTGGGCCTGTCTGATTGACCATCTTTGACTGTGCGCCTGTTTTACACTACCTGTTGGAAAAAAATGAATCAAATTAAATGTCACGTACACAAACGCACAGACATAGTGATGTCTCGAATGGTTAGTTAAATACGACGGGTTCGTGTAGAAATGACCTACTTGGTTCCGTGGGGGTGGGTGCGTGGGTGGTTTGCGGTGGGGATGAGAAGAAAAACTTCTATCACACTGCGCGATGAGGCGACGTCATGGTAAATAGGTTCATGCCATGCATTTTGAAAACGCATCGGTGCGAAATTCACCTCACGATAACCAGGATATATATTCCAGCTAGTAACTAGCTAGATCATTTTATTGATCAGTCCACTGCCTTAGCACTGTTTCGACGTTGTACTCGTCTACCGAAATCTGACAGCCTTAGTGAGCTTCAAATTAAACTAGCCACATATTCTGATTGTTCAGTTCCGTACACGAACTATTCGGGGACTAACGGATTCGAATCCATGCGCAAATAGAATTCATCAACTTCGCGTTGCAAATTTAACGAGCAGGACGTCCGTTAAGTTGAGGAAGTTTGATTCTCCCTCCGGAAGTTGTTTATACTACGTTTCGTGGACACGAAATGCACGCACATCAGGATGATCGAAAAGTGACGGAAATATCTGACAAAGAAGAGTGAGAAGAAAAAACAGCTGCTAGTATTTTTTGCCCAGTCTTTATCCACAGACGGAGAGAAAAAACGTACGGGAGATAAATGCCACTGTGAAACCTTGTGCGTGATTGGGAATACGGCTGTCGCTGAATTCGTCAGGCAGTTGAGTGAAACGAAGATAAACAATCTGTTTATTGGAGCTGTCAAACTACAACATTTTGTGTAATCGATACCTTGTGGTAACAGTTTTTTATCTGCTTTTCTCAGTGACTCTCATACAGATTAACACAAAAATCCAGGCCCCCACGGATAAGTCTAGTGCACTACTAGGGTAGCTTAGGGCATAACGACTCATCAAATTGACCCGTGTGGACAGACCGCATTGCACATCGTCTGTCGGACCTCTCATAATAGGATTATAATCATCTTGCTAGTGAAGTCTGTGCCTAAATCTCAAAGTATTACGTTTGATTTGGACGTCGACAAGAAGAGGTACGTCTGCGATAAAATAGCGACTGGACTAAGCAGAAGATATTTTGCTTCTCGGCAAGAGGAGGCCGAAGTTAGTCGGTATCTGCGTGATTAGTTTAAAGAGCAACTCGTCTGCTACCAGTTCAAATGATTAACCGGACAGGACAGTTTTCCGTGTCTCAAAATGGATGCCCTTGTGTTCCGATGATAAGTATAGAACGCGTGTCTCATTGAACCACATTCAACCGTGTATCTCTCCTATCGCATTCGGATTTGGTACACCACAAAAGAATTCCTTGTGTCAGTTTCCTTGTACCATGTTAGCATTGCTTATTCATCAACAAGTGAGATACATGTTGTTCGCATGCCTAGCTTTTTAATTCCGACCGGAAAACTTACCGTTCACGTAAACCAGTTGTGCAAGCCGACCGGATTACGTTACCACGAAAGTGGCTGCGAAAATGTCCACAGTCTATTTGTGGGCCGAATGAGTTAAAGGTCAATGGTAGATTATCGGTTGAGTGGAGTGGAATTTACAAGTCATGGTGTAATAGTGATTGTCCGTAGGCGGATCAGTAGTGGTATTTTTCCTTCCTCCAATTTCCTTTTTGGCTCAGACAATTGAAGCGTATGTACGGGCTATTGTGCACATTAGTCGTGATTCAGTACACGTGCGGTGATCGATTCTGCCACCAACTGGGGTCCGAATTGTTTCAGCCAGTTGAGGGCCGTGCAAACCACATCAAATTCACTATTTAGTATGATCCTGTGCCCATTATCTACTAGATGGCTCGGGAGGGAGTTAATTGCTGTTTCGTTCCCAGGGCTGAGCTACTTCCGGTGATGTTCCTACGGTAAAAGTCTGGTTGTGCCAGCTGCGCGTATTTTTCAGTGCAGAATGCTACAGTGATCACGTCATTTGATAATTTTCTTCCGTTAACAACTAGAAAACCTCGACTCCAAAGTCGATGGACGAACCAAAGCAGGATGGAAATACCTACTGATGCAAACTAAATGTAACGGTATTAGAAATTTATGACGAATCTCAACTGCCGAGGCATGCGCTGGCTATTGTTTTTAACTATGCATTGTGAATTCTTCTCAGTAGTATGTTTCGCATATGGATAAATGAAAAAATTTCCCTCGACTGGTTTCGCGTTTATTGCCGCTCTTCAGGTATGCGTCCCCTTTATTCTTCTGTCCAGCTATCCCTATACTAGTGCGCTCCTTCCTTAGTTTCTCATTAGAATCTCATTCGAATCGTTGTTCATCCGTCGATATGCGAAACATAGTACTGAGAAGAAGAATCAATATTTTCGGGCCTTTTGTCCTCTTTCTGAAGGTTAGACTCGCCTGAGAGACAAAAATCATTCGACGAATCATCATCATCTTAAATAGACTTATCATCCATTCACACTCCTAACGATTCAAATGAGATTCTAGTGAGTATGCATCGCGAAATCTACCATTGGGGTTTTTGGAGAATCGTCTCGCGCCTCAGCAAATCCCCGACGAGCTCGTTCAGAATGAAGGCGCATAGCAGAAAATGGTTGTGGACACTTGCGAATTTCCGGACTGAAATTTCCTGACTTTCTGTTGGACCTGAACATCAATCAGGTGCAAATTGTTGGACAGTCTCACCTGGACCTCATCTTCTTGCACAATATTTAATGGTCGTCTTGATCCAACTACTCGTAACTGCGGACAGACTTCTTGAACAAGCGGAATATCTATGCCACCTAGATGCTCTAGTCAAAATAAAATTTCGATTTATTTCTGTTGTCGTCCATCATGCAGTGATAGTTTGCTCTGCAAAAAGATACTCAACAGCTACTTCATCCCTGTAAGAAATGGAAAAAAACATGTTTACTCTTACCCGATTGAGGGTTGCAGTTCAATAAACCGCGGAAAAGAGCATTCGTTTCAATTTAATTTTCGCACACTGAACAAATCCCGCATTTTATCGATGGACTTGGTATTCTTGATCTTTGGCCGTGAAAAAAAACCCAGTAAAATAGTGTCTTGTCACGAACTCGGAAGCCCTAGAGGGGGCTAAACGTGTGTGACTCATATCCGTTCATCCTAGGTCTGGGGCTTTGTCGCAGCAAAGTGCGAGTGTGCGTTGTTTTTGTATGCAACACATGTGCATTTTTGCCAAGGCTTTTCAACGTGGATTTGACCGTCGCAATTGCATAATCAGTTGATCCGCGAATAACGGAAAATCGCCAAGCAAAATCATGCTCCTTTACTTGGCCTCGGGACTCCCCGGGCAAACGACATGTTTTATTTCGTGCAACATTTCGAAGCAAAGGATAAATGTGAAACTATCGTATTCGAGTTGGATCTGATCTGGACAAACACACCTTTGCCCATTGTCTGTTGCGCACGCGAAAGAAGGTCAATTTTCTGTTTACGTGAATCTAATGATTTCTGAAACCACAATCAAAGACCACCAGTTTTGCTGCTTGCGGGACAAATCAATCAGAAGTTGGGTTTGCAATTTTCTACTCGAATGGCCAAGAAAAACGAATAGGCAAAATGAACAATGCCAAACAGATAGATGAACATGGACAGTCAAACAGGAAACCATTCGATTTGGACCGGATTCATGACGAAAAAATGTGCGATAGCCGTCCGTCAGCGCACGCATTCGTGTAGTTTCGGTTGGCGCGGATAAAGTTTCCAATCATGATTTTCTTCTGCTAACCAGTACTTGCTTACACTACAGAGACGTTTCACTAAACATTCTGTAGTCAGGGGATCCAGGTTAATTGTGCCTGAGATAAGAGCTCGATAGTTTTGTTTTTCAACTGTCCCCACCAGCGGACTGAGAAGGATCACTGGAAATTAAACTGGTCATCTCTTCGGCTGACAGCATCCTGTTGTTAAACTAAAATATGATCAGACTGTTGGTAAAATTAGTTGATCTACTACAACTCAGTTTAATACAACGTTATATATTCAGATACTAGCAACTTTTTTTTTTGCACAGTTCATACGAACTGAAATTAGTCCGTAGCTGTCAGCTGTTGGCATTTTTGCTTGTCTGCTGTTTGTCGGAACCGGAATTCGTTGTACAGGGACATTTTCTTAGGTTGTTTTAATTCGCAGTGAAAAAGCAATGGAATCGTTTCCTGGACTACTCGAGAAACGATTCCCTTATTTCGTTTTGATTTGAATTATTACGACAAAATTAACAATGTGTCCATCGGATGAGAGATCGACGTCGCAATCGTGTTCTTTGCGCTTCTCGTCCTCAGAGAAATATCTGGTGTAAATGAATACACTGCAACAAACAGAAGGCTTGGGGGTCCAGATCGATCGATGTTTAAGCCTGCACTCGAATCACGTGACGTTTATCTTCACCATGTGCATAACAAAGCTGCAAGTGATTTAAGTGATTGCGCAGGGAACGGGCCAACTGATGCCGGCCAAGTGGAGTGAAGGTTTGTCACCTCGACGGTCCGAGGGTGGAACCCTAGGCGCGCCGGTAACTGTGGCAGTAGAAAGAACCTCGCCAGGTCTAGTGCTTAGCCCGTTATTTGGTTAATGGATGTGTGTGGTACTGGTACTCGGGTGGACAATGCCAAATGCTGACGACTGTTATTGCTAAACCGAGTCGAGAATATCGTGAATATTCCCAATCACCCCGAATACCGAAAGATTTGCTTTCGAAAATGATCACATTTCATCTATGTCGAGCAGTGATTTGCGACAAGTTTCATACACTTAGCATTCGCTCAAGACGGAATCACTTACGGAATTCTTTTATTGTACTTATCTGACAGAATCTCTCTATCACTAAATATTGGGTTCTTCCCGGATTAGTCGGAAACAAGAAAAAAAAATCAACCAAATCATCTATTTAACTTTCGATCAGAACAAAATTGATTGAGAAGCCAAAGAACACACGTGCCAGTTAGATTGTTCTACACTTTCGCGAAACTCCAATGGGTATTAGTAAGGTTCCCGGGGGAAGATTTTGATTACGTTTAAGGTAGGAAATACACAGTTCGATTTGCGTGTACCTACACGACTTGTTTCGTTCATACTTTTTCCCGTACAAAGTAAGCTATCTGCTTGTTGTTTTGGTTGTCCGTCCGTGTTCGCATGTGTGTGTGTGTGTGTGTGTGTGTCGGACAGTGGAGAGGGTGAGCGTAACGCCAGTCGTGCGTACTTGAACAAGAAAAATTTTCCGCGCTTTCCCCGATGCCAGTGCTTGCTTGTACTGACAAGGTGTTACCCATAATCACTCGGTTAAACGGTCAAGGTCGGACTGTTTGGGAATGCTATATTTGATCGACCAGTAGTGGTCAAACGTCTATGCATTCAATGTGCCTCACCGAATACCGGCTACTGGGAGTTCGTTCCAGAAATCTTATCGACACGCCTTCACGGAACCAGGTACATACTGAGTGCACTGATGCACCGTCCCTACCGATGTAATAAACGGGTGGTATTACAAGTGGTCAGTTCAAATCATAAAACCCTCGACACGAATGGTTGCTTTAGGAACAAGGCTGACAGCGCGCAAGCGTACAAAATCGTGAGGTTTGAACCTGAGGGTCTCGGGTTCGAATCCTCCAACTGTCAGTCAACTTGGCACTTGGCAGCCCTCGGTTGGCTGCCGCTCCGTTCCGGAAAAATGATATACACCGTTATGTATTGATCGAAGAAAGTGAAAGACACGAATAAAATCCCGAACCCAGAGAAATAAGTAAAGCCTAGGAAAATGAACGCTAAATGCTGAAGCTTTTGTTATTGTTGCACACAGACGTACCCGAGAAATTCCGGTCATAAAAGCTGACCTAACTAACATGAAGTTAACCGGAGTTGATACTGACTTCCGTCTTATTCGAGTTAATCACTTTGTAAGTTTGGTGACGCTTTTTTCACACTGACAAGAAGCAAGTTTCCGTGTCATAGCTATGGATCAAAATTTGATACCACAAAAGAAAAAACACATCAGTCAGTCTACGGAACTCATGGTAAAGTAAATGCGTAAAAATATTAAACGCCAATCAGCTGACATGCAGAAAGATATAGCGATCGGGAATTTTCGGCGCTTATGAAGCCAGTTCAGGTTCCAGTTTGTTGCATTCTATGATCACGGTTTCAAGGACCACATTCGGTTTTATTCAGCCGCATATCAGAATCGTTCACATGGAGACCGCCGAATTCAGGTACAGACCAGCAGTTTCTACGCGTTGAGAGTCGAATATTTTGGAACTATACTTGAATTTCGGAATTTTTCACACAGTCTGGCATGGCCAAGGTGATTCCAGTCCAAGTAGGGCTGAATCGACATCTGTCCTACTTTTGCATGACAAACACGCTTGTTAGTAAGTTTAAATTTTCAAAAGCGATGTCCATGCTTTTTTGACATCGGTCTAATATGGAACTTTCTTTTGACAATAATGATTTAATCAATCAATCGATCTCATGTGGCAAATAAAAACGAATTTAGGCATCCAAGTTTGGTCTTGTGTAATATGAAGTGATATATCGCGATACATTAGGAACTGCTCATCCGTTTATTGGTAGAAGACGGGTGAAACTGAGAGATAAATCTTTACCAGCTTGATGAAACAGTAAAACGAATTCATGCACAAATATATTTGGTATGCCAATTTGGGATCCGAATGATGTACATATATCTGTTTTTTCACTAATAAACTGTAGCCCTTGATTCAAAAGTCCACGGTATCTAATGTGTTTCTCACTACGTGATACTATTGACCTTATACGCCATTACCCAGTACCGTGAACATTGAAAACGGAGTTCTCCGGTAGTCATGACTCGGATCACTTTCTAGCCGTGAAATGAAATGAAACGCTAACTGTACATCAGTGTGACTTTTAAGGCCAGTTAAATTCCAAATTTGGCACACTTAGAAACCGTTCACAGTCAAAGTTTGTCTTGTGCGGTGAGCAGTTGTGCGGTGAGCAGTTGTGTGGCGAGCTAGAGTTGACCTACAGTAACACCAAATGTAAACGAATGTGAACTTGGAAATGAACTCTTCGGAAAAAGAGCATGTTTTGAACGGATCAGTTAGAGCCATACGAAGTAGATCCTCGTAGAACTTGACATGTCCGACAGGAGTGCTATTTTTGCTCGCACTGTTAAGTGGAAGCTGACCTTGCTACACTATCCGGTCGATAGCGTTGCTCCTGTCGTCCAGCCAGAAACACTGAACGCCGTGGTATTCTCCATCCCATGACACACAGATAACGGGCCTAGCCTACTACGGAATGATCGCCCATTGACTGTGCATTTGTATATACAATACCTGCGCACCGAAGGTTGGCAACATCAAGATGCAACTTTGTACACATCTGATCAGACACAGGTAGTTGCCACTATTCCAGATTGTGTGTGTGTGTGTGTGTGCGTTTACGTAAGCGTAAACTATATGACCTGGGCTCTGCATGTAAGTTTTGTATGTGTTTGGGTCCATCAAGAGTGCCGTTTGCCCATGCATTCAACTCATTCCGTAGCGCTTATAACTTGCCCGTGTGGATAAATTTGTTTGGTTCGATGTGTGCTTGTGTGTGCGTGTGTGTATGCGTGTACATTTACGTACGTACCTGCGTGTGTGTGTGTGTGTGTGCATGTCTGTTTTATTCGTATCCGTGCTAGCGTGTGCCAGTGTGTTGCTGTGCGTTTGCGTCTGTTGCAGCGAGACCGAAAGGCAACTGCCATTCTGAAACCTACAGTTTGATTGGTTCTGTTTTTCCCTAATAACTTGAGCTGTTTATGCTATTGTCATAGTCTATTAGATTCATAGCACGTTTACTATCATGCGACTCTTATCAGTGTATCAGATTTCAATCGAAGTATACGTGAAATAACTTTCACTGTAGCAAAAGTGAACAGTAATTTTGTAACATGGTGGACAAGAGCTTGCTTTCGTCTCCGAAAACGGTGCAAGCTGGTCGGATGAAGTCCGGGACACGGCAGATCCACATTCACCGGTAAAAGTAACCTCGTACGAACAACCGCAAATTTCATTGGCACGCAAAACCCTATTCCACAAGCAATATGGTTCACCTATATTTGTGCATAGGACTGAGTAGGTGTGTGTATGTGTTTGAGAGAGAGAGAGAAAGAGAGACAGGGATAGAAAGGTTGTACGTACGACTGACACAAGCACATATATAGCCGGATGATATGCACTTACGATCCTTGCAGTCAGCGCCATGATTTATTGGTGGGGAAATATATAACCCAAAAAAGAGGATGATGCTAGGAGAGGTTCCGAAAATTGATTTGCTCAATAACATTTAGGTTCTGACCAGATCTGCGCACAATTCAGTCAAGCGCATGACGAATACGGTCTCAGCTCCAGGTTGTTCGACAATGACAGGATTGAAACAATTAGTCACACACGAATGAAAATCTCCGACAGATTTGTTTTTGTATTCCCATAGGCTTTTACTCGTGTAAAGATGGTCTCGTTTAAACGTCATGAATCTGGAAGAAAATCGCCGTTTTCAAGATGTTATCGGAGAACAAACACAGTTAATAATAATAGTAATAATAATAATAATAGTAATAGGATTGTCACAGTTGAATAGAAAGTGTTATCTACGCTGGTAAATCAATACTTGCGTCATTGGGACCCGGTTTACTTGTGAGACAACGTCAGGCCTAATGACTACAAAGTACAGCGATGAGAACGTAACCGGTCTTAGTTCTTTTCCTTTATTCACGCGGGTTTGGAAGTGCCATCCACAATTTGTGGTACAGTTGGAATAGAAAAATCAAATTTGGACTAACAAAAGCTTTGGGTTAACTGTGGCGAAAAGTTTCGCGACATTATGGCGGTTTGTTCAAATTGCATCTAACAATTGAAGAGTTGTTTACACGACTAACCAGTCCGGCTGACCAGGCAGGGATTAGGTGCGAGATACTTCACTCGACTTCACTTCACGCAGCTAGTGCATGTACTCTCGGGACATCTCATCGACAACGGTAACAAATAAACGATTACATTTGTGACCGGTATTCGTGACCTCAACGAATTGACGGAGAGACACGGATCACATTGAATCTTATTGTTCTAACCTGGACATCTTATCGCAAAATGCCAACCCGTTAAGAGATTCTTTCAAGTATAGGCAAAATGTAGACGGATTTACATCGTTCAGCTGTTTGGGGGTACTATTAGTAGTAGCCTTGACAGGCAATTTGAGTGAATTTTGTTACCCAGTTCTGAAAAATTCCTATTCAGCAAAGATAAAAACGGTTGAGTTTACTCCAACTATTAGATAGATTGTTCGAAACATTGTGGGAACTTATGCACCTTTCCTTGGACGAACGGCAAGTGAATTTTTTTCGGGTTCGATCGAATCTCAGCACGACTGGGCCGCACGGCGCCGTACTCGCAAATGGTTTTCCCCTAATTGTTAGGCCGGTTCACAGACGAACTGTTTTGTACTGTGCGACGAACTCGAATTCGAGATCGAACAAAACGAAGCTCTATTGGCAGATAAATTTTAGCTCAAAACGAGACAATAAGTATAATTTACTTTCCCCAACTGGTCTGGATGTTTCATTTTGCAGTTTATTTCCTACTGCCCTCTCATATTTGGTTCGACTTGGTTTTGTGTGCCAGGTCGAAGTGTACGCCAAACGCAGCTGTTTAATTGACCGGGACGAGCAAAACAATGTACCAACTATTTCACTATTCGTCCGGTCAGAGTCAGAGTTTTAAACAAACAGCGGAAGATTGGTTTTTCGCAGTTCCATCATTTGGATTTTTCGACGTGCCTCATTCCAATCGTAGTGCTCGCGATTGTGGGCCTAGTGCACCGTGCCGTCAAACTGTAAACGAATGATCAATGTGTGACAGTTGTTGCCCGACATGCATCGACAAGCAAACGTTCTTTTTCTTTTGGAACTGCGGTCCGAGGTGGGGTAGGTAGCGACAGACAGATTCCGGCCACGATGTCCACTTACTACTTTTGTTAGTTGCACTGTTTCGTGCTTTTCATGAAAGAGAGCACAAAGTGAGAAAAATAAGTGAACATCCCGTGATGTAACAATACCATTAGGATAAGGGAGGGTACGTCGTGCCGATATTCATTTCGGTTCTACTTTGTTTATTTTGACCAAATCATCTGAGTGATTGTTTTCACCGACCGAGTGTGACTATTCTTGGGGTTGATATCTCCCCTACTTTATCTTGGCTGTACATCAGACAATTCCATCACGCTGTCATGTCCAAAACAGCTTTACACGTCAATCCAGGATAAAACCATGGCGAACTAATAAATATCAGTCTGGATCTGTTTGCATGGCTGGATTTTTCGTCTAGTTCTGCCAAAATTTGCCAATCGTAATGCCTGATTGGTTATTCAAGAGCAAACGCTATTTGGATATCACCGTTAACTTTGCAAGTGAGCTGTATTTTGGAGAGTTACTTTTCAACCGGCTGGCAGGACTCTAATAAAAAGAACCAAGTAATGGCTAAATCCATTAGTACGGTTCGTAATACACATCAGATGCATGCTATTGGGGAATTAAAGATATAGCCTTACTGAGCGAATTCTGGGGCTAGTCTGAACGTCTGTGTAGTCGTTTTCGGGCATTCAAAGAGTCCTACATCCTGCCAGCAACATGAAATGTTGTTCTGATCTGGAGTTGACTGGCAAATTCTAAAACCGTATCCGAAGCATCAGATCACATGCACTTACGGTGAAACTGACTTTATCCAAATGACCGAATAAATGTCACAATGGATGTCACAAAACGAAGCTAAATGCCCGGCTCAACCGATATCACGAAATAATGGGCTTTACATTTATCCTGATCGGAATATGGAGTCACTGACTAAAAAAGTACTTGGCGATTTCCAAGCACGCAACTGACTCTACCCAAATTTTAAACTAGTAACGCGGTACATATATATATATATATATATATATATATATATATATATATATATATATATATAGATTGATATACTGATTGACTGACTGAACTATAGCGAAGACAAAGAATATGAGGGTGGAAGAGGGAACAAAACGAAGCCATATGCGCAGTCCGAAGCCTTTCCACTCTCCAACTCCATGTCATCGGTTGCTCAATGGGATCCAAAGATCGTTATGGGCGTGCTACTGTTTGGTTGACCAAAAGGATGTACTGGTTTGACTCAAGGGACCCTAACCTCTACCACTGACCAAAGGGTCCAACCTACACGCCAGTCTTTGGAACCGTTGATCGACTGTCTACGACATTCGGATGGGGGTAGACATCTTGGGTTACCATTATACCCCTCCGCCATAGATGTCAGTGAGCCTTGTAGCTTATGCCACGCATACCGCTCTTGGTTGGTTTGGAATCAGGATTAAGTCATATTCCCAAACTGATTACTAACTATTAGTAAGCAACCGTACTCCAAGAAAGCTAGGATTAGGCGAACCCATGCTACTCAGCTCGTGTACTCCAATTCTTTCTATTAATGCAAACTCCGCGTGTGGCGGGGAAACAACGATAATGCTTTCCTGTACGAAATTAGCTCTTCGGGCATTCGTTGTGTTTTCCAACAGAATATGGCATGCTCTCAGGATTGTATTACGTAGGCGGATAGAAAGAGTAAATGAAATTTCAACATTGGACAGTATTTGTCTTCTGTCCCTACCGTTTAGTAGGACAGTCGCAAACACGTGAGCTGCAACGGGATTGTATGTCGAAAAAGAAAAAGAAAACGTTCTGTTAGTTCATAAAGCTTCCTCGCCAGGTATAATCGAGCACGGGATAAACAAGTGCTCCCGGTAGAGAGTAAGAAAAACAATCCAGCCGACTGCTCACGAACTCGGGACAAATTAGACCGTATTTCGGAGAGCATAATTCCCAAACAACTAACTATTCCTTTCTGCATGTTTGAAAACTTGGTTGGTACCCGCCTGAGTCAATGCAGTCCAAATCTGCAAATTGTTAATTAGCAAACACACACAGACACATTTACACATAAGCACACCTCCAGGGATTGATAGATAAATCACAAAACTCACACTTTAATCGAGGTTTATTCGCAAGCAGTTAGGTGCGTTCAGTATTGTCCCTCCGTAACAATTGTGAAATTCACAGGCCGCAAATCGTGCAAAATTTCACCAAAGCCCGACTACGAGTTCCTAAACACCGATCCCTGATCTGGAACAGAAAAGATGTGCACATCCTCGATACGGCGGGCATCTGTACGACAAACAAATGCTAAGTAGATCAACCTGGGCTGGAAACCTCTGCAAAGCGTCAAGTAACACAGCATAGCAATGAACTAAGTGTCGTCAGGTTGGAAAACCCAACGTGAGGCATACAGAATATAATTAAGTGAGAATCAAATTGAATTCTATTATTTCTGTTACTATTATCAATGTTTCTTGTGAAGACTGGATTTTTGCTTCATTTTACGGAAAAAATACCAGTGAAGATTCAAACCTTAGGGGACATTTGCTAGCAAAATTCCTTTCCCATCTTCTCCAGGTCACGGAGTATCCGAGGAGGACAAACTTCTGTCACGAAAAGATAAGAATGCTATCGATTTCGCGTTCAATTACAGCAAGTTGTGGTGCAAATCTTGCAAGGACCTCGTACTTGGGTTGGAAAAACGGGCCTATGCAGGTGAGTTCGGTTTTTACGGTGTTCAAGCGACCTACGGAGTCATCGTCACACCGGCGCTCAGTTTTCCCACTCGGGAGCCGTTTGTTGGCCACGACCCCCATTCTGAAAATGATGCAAGCTATTGTTTCATTATGAATAGGGAAATAAATGATAGAGAATCAAAGGTCATTGTTCACTAAAAGCGACTCCTGCTTTACTCACTTTACTTTCAGTTTACGGCTACGCGGGATGAAAGATTATTTAGGTTCACAATATTTTAGTTGTATTGATTTAACGATTCGAAGTAAACATGTACTGTGTGTAGTGTAGCTAGCTAGGCAGATAAATATTTGATTGTCTAATTTACTTGTTAGTTGACTCAACTGTGCTTTATGAGTCTTTTGTTCAGTTACTGAACCTAAAATGCACTCCCAAAACCCTCAGGCTGCGAAGGCCAAGTGGATAATGTCCTGGCGTTTGGACGTAAAGGTCGCGGGTTCGAGTCCGCCCACCGCCGTTCAACTTCCCCACTTGGCAGCCCTTTGTTGGCCGCGGCCCCCTTCCTGAAAAACGACGTACATTGTTGTTTCATTAATAAAGGGAGTAAAAAGATAAAAGATAGAAGAAGATACAAACTAGGTTGACGTTCATGGTACATTGTCCATTTATAGCCCAAATGGGATCGTGCAAAGCTCATTGATGCCTATCGATTTCGCGGCATCTTGTTCACCGTCAAATTAGATTTGTTTGGATTGTAAAACCAGGCCTTCTCACTAGTACTACAATTCGGAATTTATTCATAAACTAAACACCTAAAAGTAGAGAAGAGAACTGAGAAACACATGTGCGTGTGGCATGTGATGAAAAAACAGCCATGTGAAATTCTTTGTAATGTGTAAAAGTACACCATTTCTTCTTCATCGTCTTCCCACGAAGTGATCCCGGCGAACCGAAGCTCATTCATCTTCCAACGAATTCTCCTACATTCACTGTCGGAGTGGGCTGCATTGTCTTTTTTATTTATGAGCACCGGCACAATCTTTATGAACTAACATCGTTTTACCGAAAACGTGAACAGCGAGAGATAGGGAGAGAGAGAGAGAGAGAGGAAGAGAGAGAGAGCATTTCACCAAATGCATTGCAAATGCATTGTGCACGCGATGCCGATCAGCAGTTATCCGAGAGCTGAAAGTGTGCAAAAGTGTCGGAGAACTGGCAACTGAATACAGGGCAATTTTGGAGAGATCCGGTCTTCAAAATGAGTTCATGTTCCGCATTCAACTAACTAGAAACTAGGCGAACGCGATGAATTTCAACAAACAAAGTAACGACTGCGGAATTTTTTTATTTGAAATTATCAACTGTAGATATTGAGAAAAATGATTGAATCCTGCGATTGTTGATACAGAATGCTAATGCGGATCAATAAATCGATGTCGCTTCATGCTTCCGTGTATCAGCATCGATTATCAGCTGAAATGGAAACGATCTTGCATGTTGGGACTTAACGTGCTGTCAACCGTTTATCTATATTTTTATTTTGGAACTTCAAAAGTAATTGATTTATGAAGGAATGACGGCTTTTGTTCTTAGATATGAAGCGCAACGGACTATACCGTTTCTATTGTGCGCGGTATCACTGGCTGCTGTCCATGGCCACATAAGTGTTCTACTGGTGGACCGGAAAGTCATTCGCACAGCTAACTTATTCAGAGGTGTTTAAACGGATTTCCTTTATTTGTTTACAGAAAACGAGGCCTGCCGAGCTATTGTCAAACATTTTCAAGCATTCGAATCTAATTTGAACTCTTTGGTAAGTTATTCCCGTCTGAATTTCTGGAACTCATCATGTTTGGCTTTTTGAGATATCTGCAACACTCATTCTGTGCTTCCGAATACATATTGTTTTCAGGTTGGAGCTCCGATGAAGTCCCAAACACTCAATTTGGCACGAATGGTAAGCGGACTACCGTAACCGATAGGGGCAAGTGTTGCTATTTTGATTATTATTGTTATAGTCATGGTGATCGTAGTCGGTTGGTCGTTGTCTACGTCGTTCTCTTTGTATTTGTCACATCGCGTCTGATTTGTCCGCTAGGCTGATTTTGCACACTTGAACTCATGCAGATGAATTCGTATGGTCTATTAAAGGTTCCCGGTCTCTAGTGCTGAGTTCCATTTTGAATAAGACAATAGCCCACAGTTAGACGAGCGCATGACAAACAGAACCACTCTGTTTAAGCCAACTTTTGCTTTCGCGTTAGCATTAAAGAACCTAGCTGAGCAAAGTTCGAACAAAATTGTTTCTTCAGCCGTTTGTTCCTGTTTCATGACCGATAACATATTCAGCTCCTAAAAACGTCCATTCTAGCCGGAATAGCGATAAGTAGTTGACTTTCTTTCATCTAATTTGGCCTGAAAAGGCACGGACAAGTGATGAAAAGGCATTCATCTATGAGAAAATTTGATCGATAAATTGTTTCATTTTGTTTGAGATGCTCTTAGTTTCGTATGATACAACTTCTCATTCTCCATTCTCATTCTTCTATTATCGATCTAATTCCAGCTGATCGACCACTCCAAAGAGATGGAAATGCACAATACTAAACGATGCCGGGAACTACTTGAAGTAAGTGCTCACGTGGAAAAAGTACATCAAAGTGAGATCAATAACTCATCTCCCCGTGGATAGGGGGTTATTTGTCGACAAGTGCTCTTGCTATCACAACGCACGTTCATCCTACAGTCGCCATGTTGTTAGATAGAATTATTGATGCGGAAAACCTACTGGCACCTGTAAGCCCCGAGAAGTCGATATCATCAAACAGTAGTATAGTTAATCGTATTAGCAAACCTTTCGTCACTGTAAACTGGCACGTTGAATACGTGAACATTGCTCCCCAATATTCGAAAACATTTTCAGTATAAACGAATTCTTGATTCAAACTTTTATCAGAAACGAAGCTAGGCACATCCATACACACGATTTCAGTTTCGTTCTTTCTTGGGGGGTGGAAGAGAGGGAAAGTGAAAACTGGCAAACTAATCCGTCGTTTGTACCAAGATCGATGTGCTTCCCACAAAAAGTTACTGATTCCATTTGGACTTTGGTAATTTTCGTAGTATCCGGTCAAAGTGCGGTCATTATTCCCTGTTAGGGTGGTGGTGAATGACATGCGAACGAAGCCCACGAAACTTGTGCCAAACGAAAAACGATTTGGACTGTGCTCCGTCAATCCCACCCAGTACATGCTGACCCGTTTGGAGATTTTGATCTAAACATATTTCTCCCAAATGGCAAGTGTTTTCATCGGCCACGTTCGCTTTAGTGGTATTTCAGACAATAGAAAAGTGAACCTGTCGGCAAGTGGACAATGAATCAAATTGTAATATAATAGTGTAGTATGCTATGTGATTGGCGCAACAGATAAAGAAAAGGAAAGTTCGATTCTTTGCAGATTTACACAGAGCAGGCAGAATTAGAAAAAAACTCCCGATTTTGGCATTATCGCGCTTCGATCAACAGTGGTTTGAGCAGTAAATCTCACATGGGACGAACCGACCGCTTCAGCAATTTGAAGGTTATGAATCTGGTACCGCGTACCGCTTCAAAGAATATTTTATCATTACTCATCAAGTTAGTTAGGGCAAGTGTTGCACATTGTTTCCCATTTCTCCCGCGGAGTTGAAGAAGTCACGTGAAGGACGACAGGTGAGTTAGCAAAGCGAATTGTGAACATTTACAGCAAATGCAGGTAAAATACTTGCCAAAAGTCTCCATGGTTTGGGTTCGATAAATCTCGCAAGAGGTTCGCTGGAGATTTCCAAGGACATGGTAGTCAAACTGGAACGATTGCTGTCGTGTTGTCGATTTCTGTCCAATCCGAGTGGATGAAAACAAGTTTTCGGTTAGTTGGACCGTGTATTCCGTTCGCTGGCTTCTACGGTATTCTTTCCTGTTCCCGATCCTGAATGTGCACTATTCATCCAGCTTGCACATTCAACTATTCTGTTGCAGTGTTAGTTGCAGCTGACACAACGGAAATGTGATGCTCGCCAAATTAGGTTTGGTAGATCCTCGCGTGTGAATTCCAGGCCTTATCTGTTCTCATCAGAATTCATATGCACTGTCGTCTAGAGTGAAATATGCACGTTTGTGCAACAAACCACAGATGCATGTTTTCCCGATAACAACGGTCGTAAACTGTTTCCTTCTTTATCTGCGGACAAAGTACCAACTAGGAACTTCCAACGGGATATTTTATGCGACTAGCATGAAGACAATCTAACCACAAATGAAATCAGGGAAATATGAAACCTGCACTTTATTGCATCAGAAAACAAAAATCAACGTGCCAAAAATATACGAATTTATTCCAATCACAAACCACGGGAGAGTGAAAAACTGGTTGGATTGCTCAGAATTCATTGAATTACAATTTTTTCCCCTCCACTCAGCTTCTTCTCCGCGATCACTGGTAGCAATAAAATCCCGTTCTTATCTTTTGTTGGTTGCAAATAACGAAACATTAACTAACCCCACAGGCTGAGGACGCATTCTTGGCTCTTATTTTAATTAATTGGGAACTGGTTTGTCTATCGAGCTTTTTTTGCACTCGGTCACAGATTTAGACGAGGTCATTAGCAAGTCACATGATCGAGACAGTTGAAACAATCAATATATTCATTTGCTTTTGCAATACTATTAGCAGCGGGGGTTTCCGTAGCCGCGACAATGACGACATCCACAACGACAACGACGTTAATGCACGTTTTCATCCTGCGTATTTCAGCTCGCTATTGTCTGATACAAAATTGGAGATTAAGTGCATATTTTAATGGATAGAAACGAGACACAAAATTGGGTGTGGGTGCCCGCTTGCAAAATGTTTCATGAATTGGAAATTTATAGAGACAAATGCAATTCGAGTTGATCTTGGCCAGACTTATTGTGCGCAGCGGCATGCAATGTCGCACAACGTTTGTGAGAAGAACTCGGCCAGTCAAATTTAACGAATATTTTGTCCATAAAGCATTGAATCAATTGTAACCCCGGACTTGTTTTTTTTTCGGTCGGTTTTTCTCCATTCTAACAGTCCACTGTCCCAGACAATGGTCGTCACTATGCGATAACCATTCGACGTAAAAATTATCCATACGTGGTAGTTCGTTCGATCAACACAAACAACATATGATTAAAATATTCTGAATCAAGTCGTTGTCACGAATGAATGAAAGCATCGGAGAAGTCCATGACACGGATTACCGTGTTGGTGATTGCTTGATATAACTGCCTTTATCAGAACGTACAATGATATAAGGCAATAAAATTGGAAATCCTGACAGCAGCAATCACTGAGAGGAATATCAGAATTCAATTTAGTGTTTGCACACCGACCGATGTTTAGATAACCTATCGTTTACATGTAACGAAATTCAAGTAGGGCTTAACGCTACCGATACAGCATAGCAATAGAATATCTCTTTCCAACAAGGCTAAATAGTAATGGTGAAATTAGGGAATAGGTAACCAGGATTTATGAGACCATGACGATACGCATTCCTTATGGAAAAGGGGACAGATGAACGCGCATTGCGTAATTCATGTTTGTATTACTCGGTACTGTACCATCAAAATGACATCTTTTTTGTTCTGCTTCATGTTGGTGTTTTTGACCAACGTTTACGAGATCTACTAAAAGTATGTTCAAAGGTTTTCCGTCGAAGTATCATGTTATAGGGTGAGTAATTGGATAGAGTTCGAACCGAGACAAGGATATCTGATGTTTGTCCAAAAAGTTTTCGGGATAGAAAAGGAACGTATTAAGATGACTGGGACTTTTTGCTCTTGTCCACAGAACAACTCCCTCGTTACACGCTGTTCTTCTAGTCGGGTAGTGTTTGGAGGATAGTTTTTGGATGGCCACTGCATGACACGAGCGAAAGGTAGGAAACCTCAACTAATGGACCGGTCCGTTTAGGTCCAACTAATATGCTGGCCTTAGGTCCACAGGAGCAAATCAAACAACGTTTGGTGACCATAGCTGATTCTGTTCAATTCCGCAGTCACCGGTGCTTTTGCATTCCAAATCTTTCTTCTCCTACGCACTTCACAGATTAATCTTCTACTATTTCGTATTTTTTCCTTCTGAGTAAATGGTGCTTGGAGGCAGGGACCAAAGTCACGGTACACTGGTACCAAGTGTGTAGTTGAAAAAAAACTGAAAACCTACATACATTTTGCGGAGGTGTTATCAGCAGATTGCAGTCTGCTAGGCAATCCACGAAAATGAAATCCGCTCACGCTTGCTTGGGAATATACTGTGAGTGAAAACCGGGCGGGGATTAGGACACCGTTCACAGTCTCCGAAAATCTTGTGTGTCATAACAAATAGCTATTTTGCATAAAATTGCTACAACTGCACGATTCGATTCGGCTGTCAATACTCGTCCCAAATCACTCTCCGATGTCTCTCTTTGTGTGTGTGTGTGTGTGTGTGTGTGCGTGCTTTTTGCTTATTTAGTAGTGATACGACTTCGTATTACTTCGTAAAATCATTTACCAACAAGATCTAACTTGTGACAGCAAATGTGATGAATCAGATGAGTCCAAGATACGAAATTGTTTTGGGACTCGTCCGAGGTGATTAGTCCGTCGTGTCTCCGGCAGCGTTGCTATTCGCGGAACTGGAAATGATAGATTGATTCAGCAAAGATTATTCCAAATACGTAGAATTTATTGTTTCATTTAACACACGGGCATTTGATTTTCTAGATTTTTATTCATGTTTGACCCATTTCAAGTTGGAATAGAAATTAAAAGTCTTCTGGAATAGAACACGCATGATCAACGTCTTCCGGTAATTCAGTTGATACAAACAACTATCCCGACACTTCGTGTCCTCATTACTGGTTTCTTTTGTGTCAAGTCAGTGGATCAATCCGGATTCGAGTATCGAATTTTTGAAGGGAAAAGTCAACTACAGTATTGGTTGTCAGTAGTATTCTTCGCATGATCATGAATAAAAATATTCTCCCTCAAGCACACTATTGGTTTCGCGGACACTGCCGCTAGTCGGGTACCAATACCCAACATTCTCCTGTCCTGATTCTTGGATGGACTTATCATACTTTCGTGCCGCTTTGATTTAAATGTGATTCGATGCAGGAACTAATAAATAATTGCTTACATGTGAAGATAGTCAAAAAGGGAGTGCGTATACCCGAGGGGTGGCAGTACCCATTAATTTGGTCGTGTGCTTGTGAGGATGTTATTTGTCCCATCTTCATGCGAAGTATATTGCTGGTAACTTTCAGAACTTACGTTAGCTTTGCCTGGTCGACGAAAACGTTTGAAAGACTACCGTACGATTCCTAAATGGACGTATCTTTCGCCCATGATCCTATACCGTTTCCCACACTATTTTAGAATTGTATCAATATTACTCGGCATTATGTCAAAACTATTCGGAATTGTCACTCAAATGACTGACCGAGATCTCCTAGCCCTAGGTCTGAAGCAATATTGATCTTACTGGGACACATTTATGTGAACTGTAAGATGCACCAGTTATCTATGCATTGCTTTACAATCTGTGAGCAGATGTAGACTTGATGAGCCTTGTCAAACGAAAACCAGTTCATAATCAGTTTCGAACGTCTTTGCAAAAGTTGAATAGTTTTGACATACTTCCGAAGTAATACGGGAAATTGCGGGGGGGGGGGGAAATTGCACTCCTCATCACGAAGCCCATGTAGAATCATGTTAGAGATTTCAATCCTAGAATCAGTTCGCGGGCCAAATTGCGATAACTGACGCGAATGTGTATAAATCAGTTTGGAATTGGAACCGAATGAAGCCGACGTTTCTAGCTGCCCAATTGCTTTATCCAATCTGACTGTGAATAAGCCTAACAGGACTGTTATTCACACCTTTAGGTAAAACAGAACTGCACAGCTACCGCTTCGCCAAATCGAGAGCGCGACAAGGTTCAGGATAAACTCTGCTTCTCGAAACTCCTCAAAACGTTTATTTCTATCGGTCGAGTACCTATTACGGTATTGGTTTAAAGATATGGGGACAAACGAAAAATACAACCAATATGATTACAGACCATCTCGGTGAGTAAATCGGAATGAGCCCGGTGGTCACTGGGACAGTCAGAAAAATTATAAGCACTCTTCGCTTCTGGGGTACACAGAAAAAGCCGTTCATTGACGTCAAAATCAAGGACTGTAGGTGGCCATTTGTTTTCGCTTTGTGCTTTCTGTCCCAAGCTAACAGAATCACATTTGAAAGTGGATAAATTGGGCAAAGCAAAGACACTTCTCCCACCTGGTCAGTCAGATAGTTTACCCTATGTTCCGTCACAATGCTGACCAATCAGTCGGTAACTGTTTTGGAGTATGGGCTCCTGGGACCGACAAACTGGTGAATCACACCCGATGGTCTGAACCGGTGTCACTTCTCAGGGTGAAGTCATGGACCTTCGACCACAGAAATGCATCTCCTGGCTCAACTCGTGAGCGGAAGGATAATTATTGGCTCAACGGTCGATAATGTTCTAATTCTGACTGGTTTTGACTCATCAATTAAAACTGTATCCAGTATGCCAGATAATATTCAAGAAGTACATTTAATCACTTGAGTCTGAATGATGGGCGAAAATCGTTGAAATCAACGCGGTTGATATTCTTTAAGTCAGTTCAATAGGCGCCTTGTTGTTCGACCGAAATAAATGGCGCTAAAGATGGACGTGGCCGGCGGTGGCCAAGCGGATAAGGTCCTGGCGTTGGGACGTGAAGATCGCGGGTTCGGGTCCTACCACCGCCGATCATCTTCCCCACTTGGCAGCCCTCCGCTGACTGTGGCGTTCTTCTTGAAAATTGATGTACGCTTTCGTTTCATTAATAAAAGAAGTAAATGATAAAAAATAATTGAGAAATCGTCATTGGATTGGTTGACACTCCGTCTTTGTTCAGGCATAATATGAGGGGCGTTGTCCAGAGTTAGCATTTGAGCCTAGCATCGTAAACGCTGCCTTGAGTTTGGTAGACAGAACTTTGGTCATTCGTCCAATACCAGAATCTTCTTTGAAGGACAATGAAACTAATAGTTTCGTTTGATATTTGTAGTATGACAACAGGCACTTCTGTTTCACTGGACAAGTTTGTCTGTTTGGCAGCTGTCTTAGGGCATTATTCCTCGTGTATTTTTTAATTCGGCTTTTAGAGTATCATCCGGGCGGATACACTCCGTGCTGGATACTAAACGTCGTTTTTTTTATCTAATTAGAGGGAACTTATAAAACGTTGTGCCTTGCATTGCTTAAGCTGATTTTCTGTCAACCTTGTTTGGATCGCACTGTTCGAACATCTGAAAAATTCGATGATCAGGAATACGAGACGATTAGTCTCTTTCCTCTCGACGAAGAACTTATTGAAATGATGCACGATATTGAAAATTATCAGTGTATCTTGTTGGCTCCAATATTTGTTCACCAACGCGAAAACTATCGCTTGCGAGTGAATGATTGAAGCTCAAATCGAAAACACACGTTCATCGACACTTGGAGTTGTGAATAGTTTCAAGAACCACCAGACAAGCCTTGCCATCATCAGTTCAAACACTACGTCTTTTTACTAGGTTTTACGAATCATGGTAGGGTTTAGTGAAATGTATATGGAATGATAGTAAACTTTGCAATTCGTCAGGCTGTAAGTGCAACGCAATTCAACCCGTGACCAAAGATGCGCACGAAGAAAAAAAAACGCGATTCTCCTTTTGCTAAACTACTGCGCAAGTGATTATTTGATAGGCTTATTAAAACAAGAAATTCGGAGACCGTGTGTCACAATTTCGGATCAGTCGAAACGATTTTTTCCCGTTTCGAAATATGTGTACTACAGATAAAATTGTGTTTATGTTATTCTAGTGAACTAGATGATCTTGGGTTTGACATTCACGTGTGGATCGATAGGCTCAGTTTCTAAGTGCTGGTACACTTACATTTAGGTTAGTTCTGCACTCGCAAACACGTAGTTGTTTTGTGTTCCTACCCTGATAGCCTTGGCGTTACAGTGTGTCATTTTTGTTTCGTTTTTCTCCAACCCACAAATCACCACGTACTGTATATAGGTGACTTGAATATATATATATATATATTAATATATATAAATTATGGTACGAATTGAATCATGATAGTCCACTTCACTCATATTACCCTATTATTCGGTCCGGTCTACGTTATTCAAAAAAAATCTGCTGCACAAAGTCTTCATAAGCAATGAGCATTTGGATACGGTTGATGATTTTGACATTCGAGAGAGCAAAACCTTACTGTCCAATTGTCTGGCACGGCCTGTCTGAATGCAACCCGGATCTTCTTGTATATATGCCAATGACCCAGGTCACAATGTACAACAATAATATTCTACTCATTTAAATATGGAATGAAGAACGTGTTAGCCGTCCTTGATAGTTCTGATTTGGCGAACAGGGAAGCCTGCACGGAAAAATCGGATTAGTATGCAAATGTCCAAACTGTTCGATCATAGTCGCCTCGTGTCACTCTCACCTCCCTTGTCCCGACACACAATTGAGTCATGCTTGAAACCATCCGTGCAACAAACTTGGACCGAGCAGAAGACCGGTCGCACGCACGCACGCAAGCAAGCACGCACGCACGCAAGCGAGCATGCATATGCACTATATCAACCGGTGACAAATGTAAAGCAGTCCGGTTACGGATCTCCTAAGCGTAAGGGAACTGTCAGCTATACTGCTGTTTTGCAGATAGCTAGACTTCGCGATTGTCACTTAGTGTGAGCTCACACTACGTTCGACAACTTCAATAAACAGCGATTATATTGGATTATTTATTTGCCAAATTTCATCTAGTGAGTCACCAAAGATTACAAATAACGGTTAAGTACAACATGGGGAACGTGATTGCATTCGCCATGAGTGGAACTATCAACTAAGTAAAAACTATGGAAGCACTGTACAGCTGTTTCATCCTTGTTAGGAATCATCAGCAGTGCATATCCACCGCGCCCGAACTGGGACGCGAACCTGCAGAGAAGTCATCTATCAGTAGGGGTCGATCGCTCTGAGCTAACGGACAGTAACCGTGCAAATCAGTGACAGATAGGTGCAACATAATGTGGGGAAGTTCAACAAACCGTTCAGAGCCTGCCCGGTAGCGTAATGGCTAAGGCGTTCGACTCAGAATCGTTCGTCCCGGTTACGCGTCCCAGTTCGGGTGCGATGGATATGCACTGCTGATGATTCCTAACAAGGATGAAACAGCTGTACAGTGCTTCCGTGGTTTCTTTATGGTGAATTGGGCGATGATATCACATGGTGAATTATTTCATGAAAACATTCAATCTTCTACTACTAAAATGTACTATGCAAAAACTGTCAAGTCTGTTTATGGATTTCGGTGATATTTCGCCCTATTCCTGTTGTTCCTGGAATCAGTGTGCACAATTTTTGTGGGCTTGAGGCAAAAGGATGCGGAAGTCCCGTGAACAATTTCAGTTTTCAGATATCGACTGAAACAAGGCCTATGGACAGCTTTCTTTTATATTTTGTCTTTATTTCCTTTAATACTAAAACCACTGGGTAAAACATTCTCAGAAATTGGGTCACAACCAGAGTAGGCCATCCGAATAGAGAATTCGACCTTCTCTGAAGGGAACTGAACCCTCAACGAAAGAAGTACCTTTCTGTTGATCGCTCCAATACCTTCGGTTAAAATCACCATATCCTTCCAGGATTCGAGAGTGGAACCTTCTAATTCGTAGTCAGACGCATTATCCACTCTATCTCAGGGTCACCAGGAAAGACGGACTGGTCGGAAAAACTACCCACTGGAACGAACTACCTACCTAAAAAGAATCGATAAGGAGTCATCGCATGTTTTAAACCACCGGTGTAACGTAGAGTCTTCAACCGTAGCCAGAGAGTTGGTGATCACCTTAACCCTGACATATCTCTTATATGAAATGTCAATGTGACGGAACGGCGAATCATTTCGGAGTGTAAAATATCGGAATAAACATTCTGTTGCAGAATATCATATTGCTTTTGTTGATTGTGGTAGGGGCTTTCTTCCCGGAGCGCTTGTAAATGAAGGTCACTTGTTTGAACACTTACACCAATGGTCAACTTTCTCTATTAGTAAGTAGTATTTCCTTGGCGAAATTCGTCTGCAGAAATAATCCAAATTTGTTGGGTTGCAAGCAAAGGAAGTAGAACGATTAGTAAAGAGTATTAAAGAGTATTATTATTACCGATCATGACTTAACGGTTATTTGGTGTGCAAAGGTCTATTCCCAAATCGGTTGCTCACAATTAGGCATGTGCCGTTTTCGAACTCGGGGTCCGGTGGAACTGGTGACTGCTGACTTGAGCAATCTCAGATCTTATTCAGGCAAGTCGACCGCATACCTGGGGTTAAGCTTCAGCTGGAGTTTCGGTGAGGAAAATGTTCACGAAGCCGGAAATTGTAAGGTTTCACTGTGCCAAATCGGTGGTGGTATGATGCGTAAACTATCCATTCCTGTACACCTGACATCGGTGTAGATGCTGCGAAATGGTTTTCCCAGGCAATAACGTCACAAACATTCGATTGCGGATTTACTTTTAACTCTACGGTATACAAGAGTGACGGATGTAAAATCGTCATTGAGTTGATCCATGTTCTTGGCATTAGAGGCAATGTTTTGCACGAGGCATGATGACCACATATATTTTTATTCTTATTCTTAGGCACTTGAATAAGTGACTTATCAACTCGCTTGTGGGTCTCACCTTTAAAAACCCATCTTTAGGGAAGGGGTTACCCGCTGACAATTTGGAATGCTTTGAACTGCTGAAATGCATCCCAAAAACGAACACAAATTGATTTAATTCCATTTCATGCGCAATGAGGACATGGTAAAAACAAATCAGTCCTCCGATGAGAAGCTCTCTAGTGAGCAAATTGCTAAGTGCAATTGAAAAAGTTCTACTTGTACTAAAACGTTTATCCACGCGCGATCATCCTTTCATGATGTCTGGGCTGTTCTCTGGTCGATAAATCTTATTTCAGTTAACAGATTCATCGGTAATCGCAGAATAAACTGAGATGTTATCCCGTTCGACGTGGGCCAAATATGCTTAGCCGATTTCGTCGACAGATTCACTGTGCACACTTGGCTGTATTAGAAAGTATTCAATTTGGACTAGTACAAACACTCTGGTCGTTTGCGATATCTAAGTTGTCAGAACGGTCATCGGAGACCAATGCAAGCTAGAACCAAATTTATGATCAGATATGTTTGACCAATCGACGGACACGTCAGCCATGTCGCGCACGGCTAATAGCACGACATCTAGCCGAGGTTGTCCAAAAGGAAAAATCTTTTTTCCCAGCTATATCGTACAAAATGTTTTTAATTTACTCATTTGGATCTAGATTCGCTAAAGGGGGAGATTTTACTAGTGCCAGTGCGGTCTTTCAATTAGTTGAAGAATCACACGGAAATTTTTATCTGCGAGATACTTGGTCACAGCGGTTGAACTGCATTTGCATGAAACCTATCATGGGCTCGTGCAAAGTTTATACGGTACACGAATACATTTTTCCACCGTCTTACACTTTGTACAATTCCTCTGAATTAGAACGGAACACATTACCATAAATTGAACAAAATGAAGATTGATTGCAAACCTTCCCCCCATCTCAATCCCGCGATTGTCCCAATCACGATGAAACAGGAATGTAATGAGAAGGATGCTGATACCACAGGAAACCGACACTCAAATAAAAAAGATTATATCCCATGTACAGGTTGTCCTCTTTTTAAAATCTTGTCTCATCTTCTGGGGACCAAGTTCTACATGTTGGCAGTGCGAACTTGCACGGAGTTTCCTTGTTCTTTGTCGTACGGTTCATGTACTTTTTCATTTTGATGCAACTCATGTATTATACATCGAAACAATGACCAATTTATCTTCAAGTGTCATTTGTCATCGTTCTGCAAAATCCGAAATTATCGATCCATTACACTTCAAAAGAATAATTAATCAGTTTGTAACCTACTTTTCTACTTTCATGAATTCAGATAGACTTAGCCACAAGGTCATACACACGTACAAGTGCACACATGCACACAAATCTGCACGCACTTACGTGATAAGCGTAAACACTTGTTTCGGTGGTGCGCTTGTAATAGTCTAATCGATGAAAAATAGCAGCCTGCTTGAGAGTAACCTGTTTGATTACGGTACATTCACTCCCCCTTCTGCACTGTGCACTTTTTGTGTTAACCTCAGTACAATAATGAATGAGCTACTGGATCACTTGTACGCGGCTGCATCTGTTTGGTTTATAAGTATCACTAAATGATACAAAGTTTATACGGGGTGTAAAGACCAGAACAAAATGTGTCACTCGTTCGACCTGTTTTGTATGCCGTTTGCGAGGATATTCCGTCGACAACAGTTGGGCCATATCCGTATTCTGTAAACACAGAATACTTGCTTGGGATTCGAACACAGTGAACACTTGAAAAACACTCTATATAGACAAACTGCCTCCTGAGGAATGACGGAAATACAAAATAAAGAATACGGTGTCATTTCCTTCTTGACGGCTCACAGTTAAGGTAAACGGTGTATTTCAAAATTCAGCAAATAACGGTTTGGTCGGTCAGTGGATTGCAAATTAACTCGTGTACTCAGCAAAATAAATACGATCCGGAAAAAGAATTGGGGCTGTAAAATACACCAAGTGAACACCAGTTCCAAATCGTTCAGTTTCCTGCACGAATGGACCACATGGATCGGATCGAGCTTAGTTCATTACAGACAAAGAGCCCTATCAATCCTAGACAGAGGTCAGTCGAAGCCCGGAATAGATCGGAGAATGAATGCAAGTTAATTAGTCAAAATTGTTGAGCTGTAATGAATCCATCTCGAGAAACATAACACCTATAAAAGCAGTTTCTAACCATCGGTGAAATTATTGAGATAGACAGCTTGTTTTTTCCTGGCTGTACTGTAAATTGAAGAAGCGACGACACTTTCGAGAAAATGCTGCGCAAACTGCGGTCTCAAAGGAAGAACGAGTTACCGAATTCGCTCGACATGGCACGTGGTACTCGGGGATTTTTAGTTTCTTCATATGCGTTGAGCGGTACAGGTTGGTCAATACTTTTACCGCAATTAGTTTTTAAACTAGTCTCCCGGTTGGAAGACTCATCGGAGAATCAGCAAAAGATGTCTTAATTTTGTCGAAGAACAGGGGTTTTCTTAGAAGTAGACATTACTGAACGCATGGGAATAAAGCGGTACAAAAAGCTACAGAAAATGTTGCATTTTCGTGTTTATTAACTCAAAGTAGAATCATTCGAAGCAATGTTTATCTCATCAACAAACGGATATAAGAGTTCCGGATCGGTAAATGTCATCTACCAAATCGTCCCCCTTACCGATCACGGAAGACGCAGGCGTTGCATTCCTAATGCAGACACATTGTAAAATAGGATACTGTTTTTAAAAGGACTGCACATATGAAATATTTTTCGGCAGTCATTCAAATTCTGACAACAATATAAAGCCCACTGCTAACAAGTCACACAAAGACCTACCGACAGGAAAAGCCAAACAGCGAATTAACGGTCGGTCGCCGAGTAAGCCTGTATGATAGTACATGACCGCGAGCCAGGAGTCCCCCTATACAATTTCCGACTCATGCGGAATCGTTTATTACGATCATTCAGGAAGGCCACTACACAATCGATCGTTTATGCATTGGGCAAAATGGA
This sequence comes from Fasciolopsis buskii, assembly GCA_008360955.1. Lineage (NCBI taxonomy): Eukaryota > Metazoa > Platyhelminthes > Trematoda > Plagiorchiida > Fasciolidae > Fasciolopsis > Fasciolopsis buskii. The sequence continues at coordinate 274,087 of LUCM01009769.1, read as the reverse complement.
AAGACTGACGTTGGTCTTGTCTTTAATAAGATTGAAGAAGACGATAACACAGAGAACAGAATACCTGGCCAGACAAAGACTGATTTCAACATTAGTATTCAGAGGCGAAGAAGCTGATCAGGGAACGAAAGACTTTCGATCGATCGAATTTATGGTCACCCACGAGTGCCAGTTTCATGGTTGATATTTTGGAAGTGTTTCAATCTCGTCTATCAGATGCGTTTCTTTGTACTTTGGCTTGGGACTGTAAACCATCAAAATAATCAGAAAACAGACAAATGGAAAAGTCAGATCAAACACATTACTAGGTCCTGTGGATTTGTTCTTTCGTTTTGATTCATCTTTTATTTTATTCCATTTTGTCTAACCGAGAGTGGTTATTTTCCTTTTTTTTTGCACTAATAGTCCTTGACGGGCAAGCAAGCAAAGAAAAAGATGAAGGCGAATCAACAAAGTTGTACACCACTGAGGTGCACACGAACAAACAAACACACACACACACACACACACACGCACAGAATCCCACGGTCGGGAATCCGCAAAAATTGGACAATCCGTAGACAACGGCATCATAGTGAAAAGTTTTCTATTCACACATTTACGAGATTAAAGGTCTAAACTCATTTCGGGTAGGCACCTGACTGGTCTGCTAGAGTACAACAGGCAGCATCTCATAAGGAAATCTGTTTGGACGATGCCATTCGATAGTGAATAGTTTTCTGCTATTCAACGTGGTGACTAAAGCGACGTACAATTGGCGTTAATTTCCATCTCGAATTGTGACCGGTAATCTGGAATTGGATTTGTAACTAATTTTTTCTCAATCGTCTCGACCAAACATTAAGCCTTCCAGGTCAGACAGAATCTGCTAACAGGGTTCCGTCCCAACAGTTAACTTGACGGGATGACAGAACAGGTTGCTGATCAGTGTGTTTGCCCCCTGGATTCTGTGACATTTGCTTGCGTTGCTGGGCTAACCGATGGTGCTAAGAACAGCAAATCGATTTAGGTGTCCTTTTATCAGTCAGATGTTACAGTCACCTACGAACACTGAGCAAATCTGAGTTCTTTTACTACTCTTGAAATTTCGATCGACAATAAGAACAACGAGGAAACCTTTATCGATTTTCCTCTACTATATTGCCTGCCTGCATGACATTATTATTCATTTATACATTAGAACTTTTATTACACTCTATCGAACAAGTCAAAACTAATGATAGTAATGCCATTCTGCCTCGTCATTTCTGTTGCCACTCGGGAAAATAAATTCTTATTCTACTAGTCAATAGGTCATCCAAATCGTTCGCGTAGATAAAATAAATGAAGCAATTCAAGTTATGAAATAAAAATTCCGAAAAGCTCAACTGAAGCGGGTTAGCCAAGGGATCAGATGATGTAGAACGCGTGATTTGTCTGACTACCCAGGTAACGAGTAACGAACGTTTGCAACCTTCGCCGGTTTTATGCTACTAATTTGAATGTGCATCAAGAGTGCTCTGGGACACACAGACTGAGCAGTTGCTGGAACAAAAAAAAAACAGATTTGTTTCAATCTACTTGTAGTTAGTTTTGAATTTCTTCCCATAGGTTTGCGCGATTAACCGTCCGTTTGAAATGGTGACCGTACTCTCGTGAACAACATTCCGTTATGTTGGGCAGATAGGTGCTCTTCCTGTTAGTCGTCGACATCAAAACCACTTGACTACGTCGAAAAAATAACACTTCCACCGCAGTTCGCATTACCATTTGTTTCCTTTCTGGTTTCATATAGAATAACAGCTTTCTACGTGAAAGAAATTCGTCCCTTATGAACCTCTTTTGCTCGAACTGCAACCGTAACCAGCACTTCACTTTGGTTGGTTCATATTCCAAGATCTCCAGCATACGATTTTAGTGATTTCCATATTTGGTGTTTGGTTAACTAGTTTTGTAAAGAGTTCGCTTTGTCGAGCGTGAACTGCGACAATCAGGAAATCCAGTTTAAGTTAAGGGCAGTTTTTTTTGTTTAGCAAATTTTAGGAAGACGTGCATAGCACGAGGAGTGTCAGGACTGGGTCAGGAGTTTCTTGTACGATCTTACCGTTTGCCACTAGAAGAGCGTTCAAGTTTCTGTGAATTTTTTGACTTATGACTTTGAATTCGGTGTTGTACGGTCATTCTGAACACGATTTTTCGAGGTAAACATATGCAGATGCACTGCTGCCTACGAGGGTAGCAATCACGAAAATCGCACCCCTTCTTTTGGTTTTCATCAGAGCTTAAAGTGTTAATTAAACTATATTTAATTCTTGTCTATCTAAATTCCTGGGATTTATTTTTGGTATGGCAACGATTGGTGGTTATAAACGTTACTGATCACACGTCAAATACAGTGTTCCCAAATTCCGATGGACGTCAGACATTTTGCCAGCACGAACCGTCTCAACAATGCTACCTCATCTAGCATGACCTGAATGTCCGGCTAGTCTCAAAGAAGAGACGTGGAGAACAAAGTTTGCGGGCAAATATTCGCTTTCTAAGTGGATTCACTAAACAACACTTTAAGGCATGATGAACAGATAGGATGACCTCGAGGTATAGAGCTAAATCTACAAAAGAGCACCTTTTTTCCTACATCATCGACCAACGGAAGTCAAGTGGATTAGATGTCAGTCCCCAGAAAGCTCAGACAATGGAGTCCCGCTCCACCCCGCCTCGGTATTATATTTGTCCCAATGTGAGCCCAGGTGGTTCTATCTCACTCCACGTTTCAGAGTCAGGGTTTTCGCTTCCCCCGAGGAGTGGGCCCTAGTGGCTATGAGGGACACCCGTTCTAATTTATTTACGCTCAGAGACTGTCATGAAGATTATTTTACTCTATTAAAACTCTTCATTTTTGTGGCAATTGCCGAGGTGAAGTAATCGCATAAATATGGCTTGCTGAAAACTCGCCTAGTTGCTTTTATCCGTTCTGTTGCAGAAGATAAAGTAAATAACCCCACTGTTTCACTGAAAACGTTGTCTTGTATTTGATGGGCCTTTCGCGATTTTACACAGGTAGACATTTCTTTTCCATTGGTCTAGTAGGATCCTGGAAACTTCGAAATTTTCGAGCATTAATTTTCGACCATCTCTGTGATGCCATTTACTGGGATGTTCTATGGCTTACGTTGATGGTTTTCAAAGCCTCCCAGTTGCTGGGCTTATCATTTCATCACCAGCCGCACTGACATCGTCAGTGCGTTGGTAGTTTATCTTGCTGGTATGTACTTTTATATTGTTCTCCTCCCAGGATTTGACCTTGACCTCTGTGCGAAAATTACCGTGAAACGTTCCAGCTGTGCTAAATTTGGATTTGCAACAACCACACTTGGTAACTTCTTCCGGTAAAATTCTTTTAACTATTCCAGTAATCAAGAGAAGATCACTATACACAACCATTTGCGATTTTGACAAACAAGACGAGGTTCTTTTTTCCTTATTTCACACGATTTCGTTAAAACCATTATTTATTTCAAACTTAGGTTCTAACGCGACAACGAACGTTGTTTGAAAAAACCAGAAAGTTCTTGAAGGATAAGTGGAAAGCTGACGTGAAACGAATGTTGGATGCAGAAAACAGTCTAATCAAGACCAAATCGGCATACTATCAACGCTGTCAGACTGGGGTCAAATTGCGTGAGGAACTGGCCATGGCGCAAAATCAGCTGAACGAGATGAACGCCGGTATGGCGCCAGTCATCGTGGTTGGACCCGTTGTGTCCAGTGGTTCCGTCAGCCCAAGCCCCACATCCACCGGTCAAGGTCAATCAAGCTCCTCTGCCAACTCACCGGGTGTTAGCCAAGGTCAGACAGTAGGAAGCACGGCTAGTCTGACCCAGGATATCACAGACAATGTACCCGATTCGTCAGCCACATCTTCCTCATCAACATCAAACCAGGTAGCGAAACAACGAGCCAAAGTTGAACGACTAGAGAAACAACTTAGTGACAATGACAAAAAGGTGAGCAGGTCACGTTTGCATTCCACTAGTGGTTTCAAAACTTGTTAACATTCTCCCCATGAGCTTAGGCTTGTCATCTCTCATCTGATCGGAATGTTTGTTTATAAGAAGGAAATATTACAAATTTTTATTTCAGGAAACTTTATGCATCTTTGCTGAATGTAAGGTAGTGTTTTTTCTGATCTGATAGTCATATTTGAAAACCTACCAAAGGATAGTTAGTTACGGATTACTTTAGGTTGCCTAGGCAAATGTGTTTCACAACGTTGGCCAAAATTGACCGACAAAGAAGTTAATAATATATTTTGTCTAGTGGGCAAACCCCCTATTTGGATAGTGCAATTCTCTAAGTTTGACTCCATGATAGCCGCGAAGAACCCATGGGGTAATGAAAAACTCATTTTGAATTTGCCAAAATGTCAATAAATATGATCGCTGGTGGCATAGGGGAATGGTATTTAACAGTCCTAATTGTACATCTCTCTCTCTTGAAAAGATATTGTTCGCTAGTGTCAATGACTGTGTGTGTGTGTGTGCGTGTGCGTGTGAAACGGATCACAGTGTCAAATGATGCCAATATGAGTGAAATTATAGCTGTTTATTTGAAATTTTCCGGGATCCTTGAACCAAGTCATTGTAAGAGTTCACATGACCTAAGCAAATTACTTTAGTGTAGCAGTAAAAATAACCAATTTCTGGATTGATCTCCGTTTCCTAGTTGTCGGACATCAAAAAGTGTGACAAATGCCTTCAGTAAAGCGATACCGAATTACAAAGCCTGATATCAAAACGTTTTGTCAAAACACAATAATTTACAAGCCTTGTTTTTGCATAGTACGTTGTGCATTTAGCGACTGAAACCAACAAAACTGAAACTGGAACTTGAAGACTCGCAAGTTTTTTTTAAAGTGAAATTGGCAGGAAGTTTTGATACACTCGAGACAAAGGTTTCCGAGCCTCCAACTCATGGCCTTACCGTAAGGCCTTGAGGTCACGTGTTGCCTCCATCGTCTCAATGTCCGGACACAGTTTCCGGACATGCGTTTATCAACGTCTCGATCAAACTTTGACCAGTATTCGTCCGAACTTGATTTATTTTAATCATGGGTGCAATAGCGGACGCAAACTCCATGAAATTTTGTAAAAAACCCAAACCTCATGAGGTCTAAGGCTGTATTTGGTTAGTAGTTCGAACCCCATCCCTATGGGACACTAAACGAGATTCGTGAATTGGAGCACGTGAACGGCTACTTTATCTTGCTGGACTATGACATGTACCTGATACGGTGTTTGTGTCATCAAAGAGTACATGTTCGAGTATTCATATGTGCGCATTACGAGTTTACTAGGTTATTATTACAGCGCACCTTGCAAATCAGAACCGAGTTTTGTCACATTCGCCAACCGAAGAGCCTCTCGCATTTTCTCAGTTCAGTTCCTCAGGTCACTAGTGGGTAGCCCAAGTGAAATTTTTTCAACGCTAAGCCGGTCATAATTTAAGTATTCTGTTCATGTCTCATGGATCTCGGACCGTGACAAACGATGCCCCAATCACATACGATTTTCCGCAATGCTTTAGCAACTAGGTTTATCTCTGAATTATGCTTTAATCGTTTTTTTGTGAAACGAGTCACAGCCAACATACTCAAATTTATGCATTTCATTTAGCCTGGTTGAATAAGACATGTTGGATGAATAACGAAGACGTGGAAAATTTCACAGGATCTCTTTTGGTTGAAATTAATTGACCCTTGCTCTGAAGTTCGCCTCCCTCTGGCTTGTTTTTGTAATTCACCGACCGCCTTGAAGATGACGCCATTTCGAATAGTCCGTCGCCGTTATTGCCAATTGGGCTGAAATCAGGACCAGCCGAGAAATATCTGCAGTGTTGGTGTACCGAGGGTCACAGCGATCAATGTGTGCCACACGTCCAGTTCAATGCACTTTTTACAACGGTTAACTCGGCACCGATATGCACTGATCTTCATTGCTACCTCACAACACTGTCTATTCAAAAAGCAATGACAAAGAGAAGTAGTGAAAGATTGACTATAAGATAATAACTTGAATAACGATGGAATAGAGAAGTGATTTCAAAAGTGTAAACCTAATCGACCGCGGTAATCAACCATAACACCCATTATATGCAGCTGTCGCTGGGGCCATCACGTGGACCTCGACCCCGTAGTCTTACTGAACCCAAGTGAGCCAGTTTGATGAGTAAGCTTTCCCCACCTTTTTCCCCATATGATTATCTCACCGTCTTCGCCTTTCTTCCAAACCACCTAAACACATTCGGATCCGGTGCTTGTTCTACGGCCTTAACCCTAGGACCCAGTCAGTGCCTTACGGTTTATCTCCAAGTTACTGACAAAATTATTCCACCATATTCTAACAACAGTACGAAAACAACGGTGTTCACACATACTGCCTTCGCTCATCTCTCCTCAATTCCCATGTTTCTGAGCTGTATAAGAACACCGACCACATTGTCGCTGTGTGTATTCAACCTTTGATTGACAAGCGAATGTCGCGCCGATGCCAAAGATGTGTCAAACTAGTGAAGGCTAATCAAGCTTTCGGAATAAGCGAATACAGTTCATCCCATATAAGACTACTTGTTGAGGTACAACTAAAACGTGGTTAAAACTATCTGCCGCGCCCAGATTCTACCCTAAAAACAAGGTTGGGGTTTGAACCACTCCTAGTTAGCAATATAATTATATGACTCGAAAGTGCAAAACTCATTCCAAACTTGTCCACTGTATCGTCTAGACGATCGAGGAAAATCTGCGCCTTATTTAGATCTTCTCTCATTAGCCAAACGTTGGCCGCATATTCCAAGTCGAACTGTTTCCCGTCCAAACAAATCTCAGAATGAGTGTAAAGAATTTCCATAATCCTCCTAATGAAAAAAGTGGACATAAAAGGTGAAAGTGAAAAAACCCTGAAAAATACCCCTTCTTGTGATCAATTCGAGTGAAACATCGTCATGAACGCGAACTCGGCTTCGGCTTTTCGCACACGGATGGTTGAAAAATGATATGGATTTCTTGGTTACATTCTTCAACGATAGGCCGAATTCTTCGATCAATTGACAAAGAATGTGGTTCTATTATAGACGCGACTAGGGTATGCGATTTTTCGGAGAGTGTATATTTAGTCAAGACAAACTCGACCTGGTCGGAAATCGGTCTAATACTCAGCCATGAACCTTTTGCAAGTACTAGCCGATTGGCTCGAGGAGGATGCTGACCAAAATCGGCTTGGATGCGATACTTGCCAAACCAGTTTTTCTGTAATTTCCACATAAGGCTTTCCTGTAAATAGGAACAAACACCTATTCACTCCAGTCCCTAGGCAAATGTTTCCTGTAATGTTATTAGGCTAATATGATTAGGCAGCATGCCGGAGTTTGACAACGTCAGTCGCATTTAGATTCCATGTCTTTTGCTAAGTTCGACACCACTTAAAATTTAGCGGTCAAGTTTATGATGAGCTTGGCTCACTAAGTGGGAGAAAAAGGAGTTCTCCTTTTCTCTGTCCATAAGTCCAGGGCAAAAGTCATGGGTCGCTTTCGGAAATGCTTGTTTGGGTGCAAATTCCAAGTCACGGGGTGTAAAAATTAGGCATAACAACAGCGGGATAGAATGTGAAATGCATACTTGCCTCTTGAAGATCCCATATTATTTGGTTGCCGTAGTTCCTAGAAGAAAATTGTTTTCGTTAAACCCAATTAATGAGTTTACACCATAGTTACCGCATCCACGTGGCTATCAAACTCAGCTGTGCGGTTTATTGAAATGTTATTCGGCACTGATCTATGTGGGTTTGCTGATCGAATTCTTTTTGTTTATGTCAATAAAAAAATCATAAGTGTCATCCCTAGGAGTTTGCTTACTTAGGCCTTGATGTGGTATCATCGGAAACACTATCATAAATGAAAAAAGGAAACGAAGTGTAGTTTAGTTTTATTCGAATCATCAATATGTGACTACGACATCGTGAAAGCATCGGGTTGTTTGACAGTTTGGTGACAGACTGGTTCCCGCTTAATCTCACATTGTTATGACGCTGAGGAGCAGCGCACATTCACCGGTAGGTAAGGCAGTTGATCTCAATATGTCATTACGAAGCGAATGTATGTATGTGAGTGCGGAAATCAACACGCTGCAATAGTACTGGTTAGCCAAAAGAACGGAACAGATGAAATTGTGCACATGCATCATCTTCTATCTTTTGTAGTTGGTCGACCAACCAGACTTGAAAATTCCCATGGTAGATCAAAAAGAAAAAAAAGAATTTTTTAAAAAAAAAATTTTTCTCTTTGAAATTTTTGCAATCCTTTCAAAATTGTACGCATTGAACCTTCTCGCGGTAGGTTGACAAGTATGCTTGTGAAATGAAGTCATTAGAAATGCTCACTGGTCCAAGCTCCGGGAAAATAACAAAATTTTGATAAACCGTATTCCTCGTGTTTTGCACTCTTCCCTCCGTGTGCAATCGCCAATTTGCAAACAAACGGGTTTACTTCATTTTCGCCTGAATAACTAAACAGAAGAGTCGAATGAACTTGAAAACACAGACAAAAGTCAGGAGGAAAGTGAATAATGAAATCAGTGGTGTAGAAAATTCCGTGTCCAAATAGACTGTAGTTAGATGCGGTTCTGGAAATCTCCAGTTTCCGTCAATTGGCATGGTGTATCAAAAATTTGTGGCGATAAGTATGAGGTGACGAAGAATATCACTGAAATGGACGAGCATTTTTGGTTCGTTTGCTCTACCATGATTCTTTGTCTCACCGTAGCAGTAGTACGGACCCAATTCAAATGGAATCCCTTAGGGGTCGGAAACAACTGGACATGCCGAACATTAACAAATCCTCAATTTGTGGTGCTATGAAGTTTGCATCGATGGCCTGTCACATTTCATGACAGATTCTTTTAAAGGTTTTTTGAAAACGGGAAATATTTCCGACCCATGAAGACATGAGTAGACAACGCCTTTCCCATTGAAGAAATCTGGTATATCAGGGCCAATTAGTACATGTTCATTTAGGATGTCTAGTGAGCTGGATGGAATATTCCTGTCTTGTGTAATCGCTGAAGGTTTCCCAAGGATATTTATCAGTTTGTGTATCAGTCGCTTCAACCTAACCATGAGGCGTTAGCATTCTTAGGAAATTCCATTAGATCAGCATGGGATAAAATTTGTACAATATATAGGATGCCAATCTCAAGCCATGAAAGCTTTTACCGTGGTTTCTAGAGGCGAGTGATACTCATCCTGTTACCCAAAATCAGTTTTGCAAAGCTGTGACAAATTGATTGGACAATACCTCACTTTCTGTTCTTTGGGGGAGGGAATGATATCGCAGATTTGCTATTTCACAAGGTGTTATCTTTGCTAATATTTTTTGTTCAATGTACACAAAAATCCCATCCGGTCCCATCTTCCCTGATTGGATGCAAACATACGGAGGAAGTTGCGTTTGAATGTTAGCATTCCCGGCCACCAGATCACTGTCATACTTACATGCAAAAGAGCGGACCTTGTAAATTGTTCCTTATCCAGTTCTAACGAGGATGCATAGGAATTCCATATTCTTAACTTTACGGAAAATTTGGGAAAATTAGCTTAGATGATTCGTTGTGCTTTATGCTAACAAAGGAATAAACTACCTAATCGTCCGTAGCCGAAGTGCATAAGATTATATTTGCAGCATGCACTGGTCAAAAAACTCGCCATCTACCGTTTGCTCTTTCTGGCTTTGTATACCGTGGTTAAATGCAATGGACATTTCACAATCTGCAACCGTTTGCGTATTTTATCATCAATTTTACTTTACCCCAGTTAGTTTTTCTTAGCTTCGTGGAAAAAACAGTTCGCCTTAATCACAAGTGCCGGGAAATATCCCCGGTTGTGGTACCGTAGCTAGGATTATGCACTTATTCATCTTGTCATAAACAAACACTTTGCACCTCGTCATAGTTTTACGCCCAATAATTCTCTCACACTCTTACCACATTCAACATAGGAAGCGTACAAAAGCAGTCACTGGATGATGCGAACCACTAGAAAGTCGGACTTGAAATCGATTTCCAGTTTTATTTTTTTACGTTTTCGTGAGTATGACGAAATAGAAAATTTTTATCTTTATTCAAGAAGTAAAAAGGAATTAAAACAATCGCTGAATTGAACCAATCTATTGGTATCTAAAAGTTTTTTTTCAATTTGTCCTGTCGACGTCATAAATGTCGATCGAAGTCACGGAGAAAGTGCAGATCGGTTCCGTCTGCGCCAGAACTCGTCAGTTCGTTTCATTGTTTTTTTTTCTTTGCTCGTCCTAGAGAATTTCCAACGTTTGTTTCACCGTTTAAATGCATCAAATTCCAGTCCGGTCAGAGGATTCGACCGTCGTACGAATTCGTTTGCCACGAAAATGCGTGGTTGACGTTTTCCTCCGTACAATTGCCCTACCGGTTCATACTGGTTTTCCGAAGATTGCACTCCGTTTGGTTTTGTGTGTGTGGCCCTCCAGAGCACTGGATGATTTACACTTGTGTACCTGCGTGCATCACTGCACTCAGGCACGTCAAGTGCGCGTGGTCTCGTTTCTCATGGCACTGGAAATTCGAGAAACAATCGTCCAAAATTCGCAGATCCAATTGGCATTTTCTAGAGCTTTTCGCACTATTAGTTTTCAGAATGGGGAAATGTAATGCGAGATTTTTTGCACAAACACCTTCGCTGGTTATCACATACAGGCTGATCCAATCTGGTACTGTGATGCATCATCTGTAGCGACTGAGAAGCATCAGTTCCTGTTTATTACCGTCATGCTGACATGGGTCTTTAGTGATTATGTGGTTGCATGTTTACCGATCAAGTGGATGGTTGCAGAGCATTTGAGTGGTGATCCCCAACGGCTTTGGATGCATACAGCATATTCTTTCCGTTGTCTTATCTCGTACGTGGCCTCCGTCAGGTAGTCGATTGGAAAACTCAGTAAAGATTGTTTAAGTGATCAGAAGGTCGTGCGAGGTTAGTCGACATTTCTGATAATATATATGTTCTTATTTATGTTTATATACATTAACTCGAAAAGGTATTGTTTGTTTTACAGGAGATCGAACAAATGTACGCCTATCGTGAGGCCGTTGAACAGGCTAATCATCGACTTTGTGAGTTGGAGAAAAGCAAGGTAAATGAAAATTTTAGCCGAAAGGCAAGTTTGCCACGATGAAACCATCCGGTGAAACATCTCTTGGCATGAACACAAAATAGATCTCCTTTACTATCTCGTTATCGTTATTTTGATACTGAAGAGATTTCCTATTCATCCCGGCTGACAAAACCCAGGTTATCATTGAATGTGGACGTAGCTGGCTTACGGATGATCTGATCGCACCACGTGATTTACTCGCGTCGCCAATTTTTCTTCCCAGTATTCGTTTCCCACAGTGCTGCCTGGTTTTTCTTTTAGAATAATTGGAAGTGAACCAACCATCCGATTGGTGAACGACAACAGAGAGAGAGGGCTAATAAATTTATCTTTTGTTGAGATTTATTCGATTCATTTGTCATGCGTAACAACCACGAGACGACAATAGTTACGTACAGTTCCGTCTAATTTATCAGTAACCGCAATAATTCATACCATTACTTTATAGGGTTTTTTTGTTGTTGGACATTTTTGTTCGCCAAACAGATGAGAGTCGCGTGTTCCCGAAGACCCTGCCAGATTTATCAGGCATCTTTTCCAACTAATGATAAATTAGGATTATTGTACTAAATTACCTCACGCGTGGATGCATAGATGAACGTACACGTTTGCCTAACTGCTTGTGATACAACGGGTAATTCAATCCACTTCCTTTTCCAAATGGTCAAATTCTCCAACTAGTCTAATAATAGCATTTTCGGATAAGAATACATTCTAAAAATCCCTGACTATAAAATGATTATCGTTTCGGCAAGAAGATCGATTGTGGTCAGGCGAAACCAACGTTTCAATTTGATTTTCAGTTGGCATGAACGAATGAACTAAACCTCCCGTTGGGTAAACAATTGCGTTTCTGCGTGGTACTGACTGCCTTCCATTTCCGTCAGACTACATTGATCACTTTAAATAGACGGGCAAACTAAGGGCTTACTTTCTTCAGAGCTGCTGGCAGCATATGCGAATTTTACCGTCGGCACTGGATTGTTGACGTTTTGTTTTTAATTAACTTACTCTGTAAAACAGAACGTGACTGTCAAATCCAATAATTGCCAATCGATCATATCTCTAGGTTACAAGTTTGCATATTTCGGTCCAGCTTAGACAGAGACTGAATGGTGAACAATGTGACGCCAGCAGTTCGAAAGCCTCTGCTGTTGATCGATTATCCATTCGGAAACACGGAGGATTGCGAAGTAATTCACGACATAAAAATCGTCTTTCTTAAAAGCTTAACTCTTCTGCCTGTGGTTCCAGCCAAGATCACAGGAACAGACGGATTGCATTGATTACATTTTTATCCGGCGAACTTTAGCCATACGATGGATCCGAATGATCTAAAATAATTGCTCTTCTCAATGACACCTAATGACTAAATCAGGTGTATAAAATTGGGAAGTGGTTTGTTTTATTAGAATCGATCCGAACTTGACATGTTTTCCAATTCCTATGACCTGTGCCCTAACGGATGTGTTTCGAGGCCACGGTAGAGAGTGTCTTGGTATTTGTCTTCGAACCCGTTTGTTACCGGCCCAAGTCAGATGGGAACACTTAGTCTAGTTCATTGAACTACTCGTGATTTGACTGTTACCGGACAATTTAGCATGACCAAACTATCGGCGGATTATGAGAATTTTCAGATTTTAACTTGTTCTTTTTGTGTGTTTTCTCTTATCCCCGATTTGGTCAGATGGAAATACTGTGCGATACACGACTGACCATTCGGAAGAGCGATGAAGTTGTCAAAGATTCGTTGGCCGAATTGTTCAATCATTTGCACATGACGCGGATAAATATGGTCAAACAAGTAGGCCGATTTAGCTTCGATAAATTCATTGCAACCTTTTCTATTTTTGCTTCCACCTTTTCACGGGGGCTGCTCGTAAAATGAAAGGTCAAACTCAGATAAAGGGACACCTTGATCTGAACTTCTCTCATTTGAAGTCTTACATATTATCAGCAATTTCGCGTACGGGTGCAAGTTTTCACGTGTTGTTTAGATGGCGAACCAGCGTAGTCGGGGTTTTGGGCAGAAATTGTCTTGCCCAGTTCACGGCGAGGATCTCGATCGGCAAAACAAAGATGTCTTTGAAAGAAGGCCATTTAGAGCGGGATAGCGAGCATACGGTACAACAAACTGTCTATAAATCACGCCCGTTTGTCGTGGTTCACGTTTGCGATTATAAAAAAAGGTAGCATTTTGGTTTCGTTCTTGGCAGCTGTTGCTCTTTGCTTTGTAAATCGATGCTGAAGTGTTGATCGTGGTATTGACACAATTACTAATGACAATAACAGTTGTAGCATTGAAATAGTAGTAATGATATCGCTGATTATTGACGACTGAGTCTTATAAAGATACATTACATGAGCACTGTTTCTCATAGTATGTCACGCCACGTAGTCGCAACATTTACGACTGAAATTGAGAGAAATGTAACGCAATGTTAGAATAGTGCAGTCACAAGCAAACACAATCACGAATTGCAAGAATTGCGAATAAACGAGATGTAACATAAACGAGACAGAAAATATGGTCATTCAGATGCATATATCTGTTGGAAGCAAATGCTGTTAAACGGATGCTAAACTGCTCTTCGGAGTAGACGATGTGCTTTCATCCGAAATTGATATTTCAAATTTGAACTGTCGGTGAAGAACATTTTCAAATTTATCACTATAATCAAAGACAGCAAGATTATTATTAACATTGGTAATATAAATATCATTACTCTCATTATTATTAATATTAGTGATACTAGTAGTTGGTATTGAGTGTTGTAGCAGTTAATGTTCACCGCCTTGTGTCCACCCATGCGTTTATTTTGACCATTTCGAATTTCTGCCCTCAATAATTCCTCGTTTCCATGCTTTTGTCCCTGTTGTATTTATAAATGTGCCCCAAAATGGCAGTCTTCTCTACTCCAGTTTTCGTGTATTCTTCCGACTACCGAGCCTCGGAAAAACCCTTCCACGTCCCATTTTCGCAGTTCCAGTTTTTCGCACTCAGGAATAAAGCCAGTAAATTGGTTCTCGCTTGAACTGATTCACATGCAACTCTCGTCAAATTATTCCGTACAACTATTGACGCTATCCTATTATTCTCGATTGATTTATGTTTGCTACTAATGCTACTATTTATAGCAATAATCTTGGTTAGAATTTCAATAACGGGAGTATTTATTGGCTGCTACTCGTGCTACTGAGAGTCTCGCTATTCGAATTAACGTTGTCCCAGTGTCAGGTGGAACGTGGTCCTAAGTCTAAATTTTTGTGTTGTTTGGTCGTGCCCAAATGGAAACTACAAAGGCTCACCGAACGGACAGAACCAGTCGGTTCGAATTTAGCCGGGCCAGTCAGACGAGATTTCCCGGTCACATCAATCTGAAATCAAGTTGGAATAGAATTGGTGCTAGTAAGCCAACCGGCTAAAAGTTAGTTTGGACTCAGTCCTGTTGATGTTAGGTAACTGTGTGGGAACACCCGCACACCGTGTATCAGTCTTCGAGGTTCGAATGAAATCGCCCCAACTAGCACGACTGGTTGGCAGTGGGTTAAACAACCAAGCAGTACAAGTATTCTCCAATGCCGTTGTCAGCTTCTGGCGGAACTGGTTTACACTTCGAGTGAGGAATAGGATGACTCAAAACTTTATTTGAACTTACCAATACCGATTCGTTCAGATTTGTGTACTCGGAATAAAAATTTATTACCCATTAGGGAGAGAAGGACAGAATTTATGAACGGTTAGACAGACGCACCAAATTCATGGCTGGTTGGTTGGTCGAAATGGGAAATAATCTGTCACGATTCACTTTTACCAAGACTTTGTTTCTCATCTTTTTCACTTTCCAAAGCTCTATTTTACAATCTTTTGTGTGTCTGGTGTAATCTCTTCGTTGAACTAAACACGACCAAGACGGAGATCTTCCTGCAAACAAATGTCTCTAACCCGTGTCCTTGTCTAAAAAACGTTGACTGATTTGATTTGATAGCCAGATTAGTTGATCTCGTACAACTTCTTAGTTCGCCTGCTATTTTTTAATCAGTTGAAATTAGAAAGTTAATTTATTTTTGAAACCTGATCATAGCGAACGTTTTAATTCGATGTTCTTATTGTTCTTTTTTTCGTACATTTTCTGTTGTTGTTGTTGTTATTTTCAGTATGAAACGGTCGCATCGGCATTTCAAGACTACGTACCGTGTAGCGAGTATCGTGCACTGATAGACGAACATATACAAAAAGGGGTAGACACGTATCCGGAAAAGTATCAGTTTGCCGGATTTCACGAAGCTTCCTCTTCCGGTGGAAAGTACGTCCCATTGTTTGACCTTCCCGGTGGACACCAAGAGTGTCAGCATCGAAGTACATGAACTCGATAAAGCGGGTGAATTCAATGTCATACATGATTCAGTCTGTTCTCACGAACAGACATCGGATTTTGGCCTCATTTTAGGAAACCCTAAATTCACCGTGGACGAGTCATAGCAACCCGCCACACGGATTGTAGGTGTTATCTCGATCCGTATTAATTTTATTCCGTTATGTGCATCTTCGTGGTACTTGGTTTTTGTTGTTGCTGATTGCGCTGCTACTTTTTTGTGATCGATAAAATGAAAACCAAAACTTTCTTTCTATCGAACAGACTCAAATAATCAATCATGTTTAATCAGATGCTATGCAATGCAATCTTTGACCACCTATGTCCATTCGGGGTGCACATTTTACACTATCTCCGGTTTGACTGTTAATTTAGGAAAGCGTACCCTGTTACCTACAAGTGTGGTGTAGGATGATGCGATCATGTTGAGCTGAGCTGAGCAGCGCTTGGACGTGCCCTAGCCTCCTAGCAGCCAACTTCTTACCTCACACACACGAGCATAGACGAATTAACATTTATTGATAGGTCCACTATGATTAGTTTGGCAAAGCCGAGCTACTTTTCGGTTACTGGCCTTGCAGCTTCCTATTCTTACTGGTGTTTTACTGGTCGTAACCGCGAAAGTGATGACGAATAACGAGTGTGCAGGTGGGCTGGAAATTTTTCACACTGTTAGATTATGATAGGGCATGTGGATTTGATGAAATATTTCTGACTATCAATTAGGATTTTGTGTAAATTTTTCCCGTGAGCCAAACAGTGTAACTGGTTTCCTCGTTTAGTTTACCCAACTGTGGTAAAGTGACAGCAAACGAACTGTGAAAAAAGATATGTAAACTGCCAAGTGAATATTTCTGTTTGTCTTTCAGTGTAAAGCTTATACTGAGCACGTTTGTTCTGAATTTGCTCTTATCGTCAAAACACTACAGATGCAGTTTTTTTACAGCCCTTAGGCTTGAACTGGTTTACGGTTACTTCATACCAATGCCTAATCAAAAATGAATTAAACAAGGAACGGTCTGGTTATTTCATATGAGTCACAATTACACACAGTTAGGAGACTTTTCAATGAAGAATCTAAGTGAATTTGCAATGAAGTTCTTTGTACTTTCACGTCTAAGTTGACCGTGTTAGAATTTATTGAAAATTGCTCTTTACTTTCTCCTGGACTATAAGGCATCCAATCCAACAACTCCCGATACTATGACAGAAGACATAATCTTCCCAAGTGGATTAGTATTGTGCAACATCTCTGACAAAATGTTCCAGTTTTGTAAAGACAGATATATCACTTGTGACATTTGTTTGGCAGTTTCATATTATTCCTGTGTTATGTCAAATATCGCCACAGTTAATCATTTCGGATGAACGGAACTACTCACTGCCAGAAAACCCCTTAATTGCATCCAAACCATAAAGAACTTCGACAAATATGTGCTAATGCGTGTTTCACGGTCTTAATTTCCAAGAAGCTAAGAAACTACGAGCCACTGCTCGTTCTCCAGCCCTCAAGAAATGCAGTATATTAGCCGAATAATGAAACATCTTTTTCAAAATATTACCGTTTCTTGTAATAAACCAATAGGTGTTTTGTAAATCTTTTCTTCTAAGGTAAAAATCTCCACAGAACGGTAGAATTGTTCCAAACATAAAAGCTTTCAGCACTTGTTAGATCTGCCTTACCAGACTGAGTAACCGCTGGTGGTTGTGAATTCTGGTACATATTGTTTGATTTAAAGGGCTATTCTCTTCTGGCAATCATTTTGCGAAATTTTCATCTTGATGGTTCCCATGTGCCTCGTAAGTCAGTCATTAGAGCATACTCAATACGCAGTGTATGGTTCGTTTCCGTTCGTCGGTTCGAATCCCGCACGAGTGAGGGGTTCCTCACATGTGGACAAATTTACGTGTGTTAAATCTGCCCAACTAACCACGTAATCGATAGAGTCATCTCTTTCTATGTTCTCATCATTCTCTTTAGCTGGAGAAATTGTCGTCGTGGTAATATATATATTTGTTTTTCTTCATTTATTTTATATTCGATTTTATTAAACTGGGACAAATACTTGATTTTTTGCCTGATTTCTCTTCAGACAAAAAAACGTGGACATGAATTAGGTGGTACCATGCCCAGTATATGGGCTGGATCAGCAAAAAATAATGCTGTTTCTGTCATAGATAATAAATTGCACTTATTCGGTATTTTTGATTTTTTTTGGTACTATCTGAGAGTCCTGCTTGTTAATCTATCCACAGTTGACCAGTTTTGTCAGCTTCGAAGGGTCCAACGGATATATTGTCCTGTTTTCTTTTAAATGTGCACATCTTAATGCGGACTGTCCGGAAGTGTTACAATCCGCAAGCCATTATCATTTCCCCCTCAGGCCGTCCGGGGAACAAGTTGCCCTTGATCGTGTTTCCACTTCGACTGAAAGCATGTGAAAAGTCGCTTTATCGCGAACATCTGTCACAAACAACGACTTCGAGGAAATCACACAGTTTTGATAATACATGCCTGGTTTACACCAAAGGGAAAATGCCGAATCCGGTTATCATGATCAGAAGAGTTCGCGGTGAATTGGGGCAACGGAAGAAAATAGGTCGTCGATGCGTGTGTGTGCGTGTGCCTGTGTGCGTGCGTGCGGCTCTGTGTGCTGTTCATATATGCAAAGGTGGGCAAAAGACAGATTACCAGGTAATCGAGCTCAGGTTGGCGATATTGCAGACCCATTTCCAATCCCATCATGTATGGGAGGGATTTGCCAGAACTGCTCAGATGGCCGAATAAATCTATTTCTAAATATAAAAAATTCCTTCTTTCAAACTCTCAATCAAAGGGGTTGTTGGCCAAACCGCCGGCTGTACCAAATGAACTGTTGTATCCGGCGCACGGTAGTTTAATCCATGAAAACCGTTGAACACATTGGATGGAACATTTAGCATTCAACCCGATTGTTTTACCATTCCGGTTCAACGAGATCACATCATTGCTTTGGATCATTTGGACCGGTAGTGAATTTTACCGCTTGGAAAAAGTCGGAGTCAAGAGGCAGAAATCGGAGGCTTTGCAATTCTGTTCAAAGCGTTTCTGCATGTCGTTTCTTAACTGTGACTTGTACAGATTTCTATCTATGTACGTTATGAGATAAAACCCGGACCTTTAGAAGATATTGTATTGGGGTACAAGTAGCCAATCTGATTGTCTTACAAAAGATGTGTTGTCAGATGCTAAAGGGACCACTGAGGCTGACATAGTCAAACTGTCAGCACCGTGGTTTTTCAATCTGCGCGATGCAATATTTCTATCTTTGATCAAGTTTCTCACTTGGCAACCCTTTGTTTGTCTCAGCCGTTCTCTTTAAATGACGAACACTGTTGTTTTACTAGTATTGAATGTAAATCATGATGATAAATGATCTACCTAAGGAGTGCACGTCAGCGGTTAACTGTCTACGGTTACCGTTTGTTTCACATTTATCTCTGATCGCGAAATACTCCCATTACAAGCAGACGATAGCCTGGGCACGTATCGCCACGCTGATAGTGTTATGATACTTGACCTGATGGTTTCTTTTATTGCACTTTATTTTTTGATTCCCTAAGTGTGTAATATCTGTTAGAAGTTAGTACTGTCATTTATAGGCTGCAAATTGGGGAACGGATCAACCGCGGAAATTTTGAACCTGGGAGTTTTGCTTCCGAAAATCATGAATTTGACGGCTTGACCATGGCCACGCAGTAGTCGTAGGTGCTGAGGCTAAGCACGATGCGCTGGGAGGCAAAGATATGTCAGCGAAACAAAAGTCTTCTAAATTCAAAACAAGTTCGGATGCTTGTTTTTCCCAGTTACCGATGGAAATAGTTGGCAAACAGAGCGCCGGAATGCAGACAGCTGATTAAGAATATTTACGGGTGTTATCTGTACAAGGTGTACAATTCTGAGTTGTGAAATCGTCTAGACCGGTTAGGCGTGTTACAGTCATATTCTCTCTGCAGTGTGTGTACATCATTTGTGCTGATGTTTCATCACTTATCATTAGGTGACACTGTGAATGAGCAATCGTGATCGGAGGAAACACGCATGCTGCATCTTAGTCCACTTGAAGCGAATAACACCCGACAATGGTGCTTAAAAAATATAAACTCTTGCTGCTTTCTCATCGACAAATCCTGATTTTCACAGTGATCATGAATTTCACGTTGTCGTAACAGTTAACGAGGCACCTGAATCGAAATTGCTTGTCTTTATATGCAGTTCACATTTTTTTATGGAAATACATCGGTTCTGAAATCCGTGTACGACTGTTATTCGACCATTTGATTGTTAACTAGGCTGGACTCCCTAACCGGTCGTTTCTTGGGTCGTTCTGCTGGCTCCGGACGCGATGCATCGGATAACGATCCGTTAGGTAGGTGGAATATGAAACTTCTGGTACCTCGGTTTTCTTGTTGTCACTAGTATACAGTAATTTCGCAACGTGAAAGAGTAAACGTAAAAGGAAGATTACTCTAATACTATAACAATTTATGAGAGCACGGGTGCACATGTGCCGGGAATCCACCATATAAGGTTCTGCCATTTCTTTAGACACTAAGTTAATTGATTTGGTAGAACATTTTTCAGCCGTTTATGGTGACCGAAGTGTCATTTTTCTCACGTCATTTCCGCGCAACAAATTAGAACCACCGTGGCTACTTCCCACATTATTAGTAGTATAAATAGGGATGAAAATCAGATGATCGAGTACGCAATCATTTATGCCGCCTCTGGAGTTATTCCAAAAGTTAAATATTTCTGTCCATTTTGCATGAAGACTACTGCCAGGATCCTTGGACAAGAATAATTCGTACGGCACATTTGTTTCCTGAACGCCTTCCCACCAAGTATTATGAAGCTAACGTTGAACTTCCTTTCTTCTTAGTGATTTTCGATTCCGCTTTTTATTGTGAATGATACAATATTAATAACACAGCATTGTTGGTAGATGTAATTCGCCAACGTTTCGACTAACCTGGGTAGTCTTTCTCAAACCAAGTCTATTCTTCTTTGAACTGTTGAAAAAGAACACTAGTTTTCCTTCGTCTGTTCTGTATTTATATATGCAAAGAATCGCAACCCAACAGCCTTGCGGACAGGATTACGGACCAAATAGAAACTATTGGTTCATTGTTACCGTGCGATCCAGTCATCATATAAAAATTTCATGGGATAAAGAATAAGTTCACGATTCTCATTAGTTTAACTACTTGATTGGTGCGTGACTGACACAGAAAGAGCCTTTGTGATCACCTCTGGGTCCAGCTGGACAGAAACAGGTCCCGGCAACCACTATACGGAGACGGAGAGTATTAAGGAACTTAATGTCGCAAAATGTCAAGTTTCGCCACAAGCCGGGTGACAGAGGACTATTGCCTACCATCATAATTGACCGACGTATCCAGTATAGAAACCTATGACATTTATGAGGTAGCAGACATGTATTCTGAAATAGGAATCAATGAATCTCAGGTTATTCAGAGAAATGAAAAGAAAAATTTCTCTTCATAAAGCGGTGTTGGTTCCTCGACCAACCATTGAAAACCATGTCAAAAAGGAAGGAGGAACAAATGCAATTCTAAAGTTTTCTAATAGTCTACAACGACAGAAGATTTGTTTGGAATTTACACCTAATTTGCTCCTCGTTTTTTTTAAAGTGATGAATCAAAAATGAGGATGTTAGGATTAGAATGATTTTTTTTCCTGTGCATGGCCCGGATGAAGTATCAGTCTAGAAGTACGAACGCTAAGAAACTGTTCGGCTTAGAAGATAGGAAGATACTGCTATTGGGCACACTATTCTGATCAGGTTTCACATCGGATCTGAGAATGTTTCCGATGAAATAAATGAGTTAATTAGTGACAACTTGGTAACAGGTTTATGCGAAATACTTTCATGTTCAAAATTACTTTCTCAAAATTAAGTGCACAAGAACACTTACGAACAAACATTCAATTTACGACAATTCACAATGACAGAGTGTAAATTGACGAGGATTTTTGCTTCACAAAGCTTTCAGGTTTTTAACATGGACACGTTTTAATTCGGTTTGTTTTGTTTGACAAAAATGTCAGCTGCCACCCGCAGTGCCTTGTGTATCCACTCGGACTCCGATTCCGACGGGGACGAAGAACCGGGTCCGAGTAAATCGAGCGGCTTGGTCTCCACTAGTAGCAATGTGCTCTCTTCCCTGGTGGAATTCGGTTCCAATCTCTTCCGACCGGATTCGAAAAAATCTGTCCGAGGCAAACGTGGTCAAGGCTCGGCCGGATCCACGAACCAGACCGCGATGTCCGGGTCTGCAACCACCGAATCATTGGACACGTTGACTGCCCAGTTGGCCAATTTGGAAAAAGAATATCTTGCTGCCTGTTATCCGATTGCACGATGTGTGGCCGCGATTGAAAAACAACCAGGTGGACTGGAGACCCATGTAGGTTGTTCCGAGTCAACTATTTCCGAGATTGTGAACAGGCGCCGTTTTTAAGTGTTTTCATTTTACCGACAACTTAGTTGCTCGGTAAACTGACGTATTTTTTTCAAACATTTCCACAGGTATATCATGACTGACCGAGTAATTTTACTCGACTAAAACATTGAAATCACTGTGAAATATTTGCTCACCCGAATACAATCTTCCAGGGAATTTATCGCGTCCCAGCCTCCAAAGCAAAGGTTGCCAGTTTGCTCGAAACCATACAGTCCAATCAACCCATGACTCCGGAGAAAGCTTCCGACGATATCGCAATGCTCAGCCAGGAACATCCATTGACATTGGCCGGTTTAATCAAGACAAGACTGATTGCCGTGAGTCAAAAATGTGTACTCGTTATAACTTCTAAATTTTTGAAATTTGTTAATAGCCTCGAAAGTTCGTATTGGTTGATGGATTTTATCTCACGGGTGCTCACATCGGCTTTCAGACTGCAGAATCTTTCTCACCATTGGGACTGTCATCCTGTTTGCATGGACACATTTGACTTGTATTTATGTCGCTCTTAACTTTGGTTTGATTGTTGATCTCAATGTGTGGCCTTGTCGGTTTCGAAGTCCAGTAGACGTGTTTCTGTTTCTTGTTTGAAACTTCATTGTTGCCTAAGCGACAGTCTGAAAATAAGATAATATTACCACTATGTAGTTTGCATCTGAGATTTACATTTGTTAGAACAAAAAAGACAAACAAATAACCGTTGTCTCGTGGAAAGATAGTTCGATTTACTCTGCTGTGACGACGCGTCCGTGAACACCCTGACAAATTTATTCTCACAGTGGAATGCCACTTGAACAACTTATTTGGGCAATCGACAGGTTATGAATGCTAGAAGTTTTAGTCTCGTTGCAATTGAAACACAAGCGCATATGCTTCAAGCGATTTGTGTTCACAATCCTAATCCGGCCAAACGAAGAGGCTGTCTACGGCGGTTTTGGACATTTTGCGAATGGAACTGGAGTTCAGTCGAATTTCGGAAGACAGCTGTAGCGATTGAATAGGTCAAATATCGTCATCATCACAACGTACAACAAACAGTTGCCGGTAGATCCAAGAGGCATAATCGGCCCATGACTGGCGACTTCAGCGTTTCATTTTCTGCGATATTTCTTGTCAATGTAATTGTACGAATTTAATTTTTACGATATCAGATCAGAATTTCATGTTATGGCTCAATTAATTTTGCGCTCAAGTCATTTTTTTGTACCGTTAGATTTGTTTGGTCAACCAATTTAATCTGCAATGACAAATGCTAATTAAATTACCTGATTCCAAACATCAATCTTTTCACAGCTCCCTGAACCACTCCTCACGTACAATCTATATCCAAATTTCGTCGAACTGGGAAAGGTGAGTTCAAAGTTCGATTTGACAATCTAATGGGGTATAAAAAACAGATTCAGTGTGCAAAATCACCAAATAATGTAATAGTCAATGACGAGAATCTTCGAGACGAGCATTGATCGACCGCTTGGTTACGTGGACTTTATATCACTGACAGGCAAACATTTTTCTCTTTCCATTCGATCTTCGGTGTGTTCTACGTCTTTTCATCTGGTTGATTGACTACCCGAATGGTTGTGTGCATCGTGCGTACCCCAGGCACTTCGCTAGAGGCATTCTAACATGAAACACGACCTTCAGTTTGGTAGGACTAATTTATGACACGATGTTTTTTGTATATTATCCTTTTGTTAGTTTTGTACAAAAGCAAACCCGTTATATTCTCGTCCGCTTGTGATTAGAGTCTTCATGTCCAACTCAGTTGGACTTATTCGCTCTGGAGTGGATGAAAAGAGGGTCAAATCGATAAACTGACCTTTATTCTTTTCTCCACGCAGCCAATCGCCATTGGAAAGCGTTTGATCTTTTCAAAAGGGACCAATGTATTTTAGGTGAAAACCCGTACATAATAGTGGAAATACCTTGAAGTGCAGTGGAAAGACACAAATTGTACAAGGCAAACACAGGTTTTCTCAGTGTCAGAGTGAACACAACCAAAAGTCGTTCGGTTTTACCGAAGCGTTTTACCAAAACAGTAAATTCTGACCTAAACTGGAAAACGTTTTCATCATATGCGCCTACAAAATGTGATGGTTTTCAGATTTCAGGGATCTAACACCGAGGAACTTCGCCATTGTCACTGTCATTTTGTGCTATGAGCTAATGTCACGTGAATTGGACGGTAAGTGGCATGCAAAAAAAAAATTGTTTCGGCGATTCTGATCAATCTGAATAGGAGCTGGTAATGCGATGGGAACACACACGAGCTTTCGGGTTCGAGCGGCAGGGTTCAAACCCTGGGTGTAGCATTAGGATTACATCACTGATGAGCTTCGATGAGAGAGTGAAACTCTGGTCTGCTACTTCTCGAGTGTAAATTTGATAAAATGACATGAGGTTTGTGTGTCAAAGGCTCTCAGCTGAGCAACAAACAAAAATCAATTCCACACACTGGCAAGTTAACGTAACAAGTTAGTTCGTGCATTTCCAATCAGTTTGAAACAGCCCTACGGTCTGCAGTGTGTTTTCGGTCTGAAAAGGTTTCAGTTTTACCACTTCAAGGCATTAAGGAGTACGTGTTTTTTTGTATGTGATACCGATAAATCAGAGCGTAACAGGATTTGTGTCTGTGTTATAATGCTAGTTATGAGGTAACAAACATCGAATCTTGGTGCAGATTATTCGAGATATGAGAGATGAGAAAGAACACATATGTCATAAGGTTAATCCAGCAAGCGTTGGACAAAAAACAAACTTGTTAGAAGCTATAGTCCTCCACTGAGGGCGAAATTACTAAATTTTCAAACATATGTCATTTAAAAATATACAATTCTATCTCAGTCGTGATGTTGGAGCTTTAGTTTGATATGTATGAGTTTACCTTTTGACCATCAAAATACCATTTATTTGGTCCGGATAATGATAACTAGTCAGTTATCCCTGTATGAAAAACTTATTCCCAACAGCCTCCTTGTACCCGGATTTCAGACTGTACCTGAGTATCCATATTCTTCTGTCAGAGTAAAATCAATTGTCGGTGGGCGTATGAAATCGATGAAAGGAGAAGCTTCTTCAAAAGAAAGAATTAAAGTCATTTCGAAGGAGACTGGGGTATCAATTTTATTACTTCCTGATACCGGAAAACCGGATCATCTAATCCGATCAGACTAGCCCATCCGAATGTCGGAATGAGCTTTTGAATAATAATTACGCAATAGATGTGCAACATAAAATTGAACAAACGGAATGAAGAAGCGGTTTGCGCGATTCGTGATACCAACAACTTCCAAATTGTTCCGACTGCTACGGAGTTTGATTTTGATTTATTCGTTCAACGTTATTATAACGGAAACCGTGGAAAAACTAACACAATAGTAGAAGGCAGAATAAGTGCGCCTATTGAGTTTACCGTTTTCAGGACACTCGAAAAATCTGGTACTGTCGGTATAGCGATAAGCTGTTCACGGATGATTCGCTTTTGTCAAGCGCATCAACCGTATGATGCTGTTCGAAGCAGTGTTGAATGTAACCAGTCTCTTTCGGTGATTCGTTTATTCGCTCATACTTGGATTTCTGTTGACCGTGAATCCGGACAAATTCGGTTAGGTAATCAATGGTAAGAAGGCTTTTCAAGGATAAGCGTTCTTGAAAAATACTAAGTGAGTGAATATCTATAGCTAAATATCTCAGTCCCACGAATTGCTAAAGAGTAACTGGGACTTATCTACGAATCAGTATGTTGCAAATGGGTAAGTTCCCTTTCCTGTGATTTGCACCGCATTTTTACCTTTTGTGATCATTCGGCAAGATTTGAGAATCCCTTAGTAGACATTAAACTTGGTTGGACGAGCACAGTGTACAAGATAATGAAAAACGGTTCTGACACTCGAATACCGCATCAAGTCATATCACGTTCAAATTCTTGTATATTCAGTCGTGAATCGAGCAGGTAGATAGTAGTTCTTAAATGAAGAATTATCCTTTCATTCACTAGCCGAATAAAAATATGATGTTTCCTAGCATAGGAATAAATCGACATAACTGATAAGGCAAACGAATCCAAACTAGTCCTTAAAGGAAACAGAACAGTGATGAAGAAAAGATGCCAGTTGTCCCGTGCGCAAAGGTGGGAAATGGTTCAAAGCTTTACTCGGATCTGAGGGACGGCAAAAAGCATCTGGTAAACGGGTTCGAGATATCAGAATTCTCCATGTAATTTGTTACCTGACTAGACATACTAGCAGGGGAAAATTTTGCGATCGCTGGGTGAAATGGAGAGAATCAGCTCTACCGAACTTACCATCATTTTGTTCTTCGTTGGTGTTGTTTGTGATCAGTGTACGTACCTCTCGAGTTAACTGTCGTATGTAGCATGTTAAAAGAAACATAGACAATATCAAATAGAACCACGTTCCTTATAGGTGTCGTTGTGGTATCACAGTAGATTCGTTTTCCTGTTCTATGGTAATGAAATCAACCACAACTTGGAACTTAAGCAAAACCAGGTTACCTAGTGCATACAGAATTTACCATCAATTATGCTGAAACGCCCATACACACTGAATGTCATCACTAGTGTCCTACATTGAGCGAAGCATGTCATCGACAGTCATGCA
The DNA here is from genome assembly GCA_008360955.1 of Fasciolopsis buskii. NCBI lineage: Eukaryota > Metazoa > Platyhelminthes > Trematoda > Plagiorchiida > Fasciolidae > Fasciolopsis > Fasciolopsis buskii. Next base: position 247,353 of record LUCM01009769.1, on the reverse strand, counting down.
AAATAAGTTTGGCTAATGGGCATTGCGTTTTGTAATTCTTTTTCTCTAGGTTACTGTTATCTGATTGCGGACACTTTTGCTGTATAAAGATGGGCAGAGAGATTACTTTGGAATCAAAATGGAATCAGAATCAAACTTTCTAGGAAGTTAAATCATCAAATCAAACAGCTTCAAAATTCCGATGCATTCAGACAAATAGGCCTTTGGCCGAACTTAATACGTTTCATTTTTGTGCTTGACAAACATTGGTTTAATTTTATTCAGTTTTCCTCAAACGAACAATTCTAATAACCCACCGTATAAACACTGCTATCATGACCTTTCCAGGAAAATGCGAGGAGCTTTCCTTGTACCCCTGCTTATCTGAGTAACAAATTGCCATGTGAAACACACCGAGCTACCAGTTCACGTGATTAGGTCCAAAATTTCAGAAACTGTATGGCTTTCGGAGCAGCGATGTAGTGGAAGAAAGACGTGTTTATTTATCGCAAACCATGAAAGCAAAACTTCAACTCACACCTATCAAAACATCAACAAAAGTTAACAAATAACTGCTCTCAAAACACTGAAACCTGGCTACATTGAGACTACGTCTTCTTGTGCAGACGAGCAAACTTAATGAGGAACTCATTAGCCCTCTGAATTGGCATCACAGAACAAATCAGAATTTACAGCGTGCCATTCAGGATTACTTTGAGGCTGCATTTTATAACCGTATAGCAGTATAGACTACATCTTGTTCATTCACCAGAGAAAACGAGGGTTCTGATTGCATTTGCAATTCTAATGTGGTTGAATTTTTCAACCGCTTTCATCGCTCATTGCCCAGTCCATCAGACGTGTGTAACAGAAAATATCCTAGCATGGAATTCTTTGAATCGCACCACTTCTTGGATCTGCTGTCAACGATCATCATATCACTGACGTGGAAAACACAAAGTTCATGGTTGTCGATTCAATGAGAAGCAAATAAACAAAACGACTAGAACAACTATCCCTTGCTTATTGCATCGCCCGTGAGTGTGAAACTATTCAGAAGACCAAGGAGAATGCTTGTTAACTAGTGCTAGCTTATTCCATTCAGATACCCTTGGAGACTTTTAGGTAACTCAAACAAATAATTCGTGTTCCGTTTAGATGCACTTGGGCGGCCAACTCTCCTTTTCTTAGACTAGGTGTTAAGTAACGGCGTTCGGCCGTTCAAGGGACGCCGAACCTTATGGTTTGACTTGAGCAATACCAATAGCACACCATTCGTATTGGAGATTAGAACTAGACAATATTCAGCGTTCCAAGATTTTATCGGTCACAAATCTCTTGCGTTTCTAGGTCTTTGACGCTTCCGACGCGAACATTCTCAAGGAATTGGTCAAAAGGCTTCAACTACTCATCAATCATCTGAGTCCGGGAAACAAACGCCTAGCTGGTCTGCTGTTTCATCACTTGTACAGGTCAGATCGCATGTTTTTTATGTAAAATCTAAGGTTTGCATGTATTAAAACATCTCAAAAACTGCTTACAATTATTAAAAAATAAGAAACTTAACACAGGAGTAGGTTTCCTGCTCCAGGTCATTTATTTGCAAAGGGACATGCTCCGTCAAATAAATGGTCCTAGTTAGGCAAAAAAAAAGGTTTGCTTTTAAGAAACTGTTCAAGAGGGTGCAAAATTTGGACTTGTCAATTCGGGGATAAATTGATTTCGGAATGCATCGTTGTGTCCGTGGGCCAACTGGTTTATTTGCCGTGAATGATCCGGTGCCAGAAAATATCGTTGGCAATAAAGAATTCAATCTACTTTAACTAACTTTGCATTTTAGTTGTCGGATTGTCTTGGATTTGATTATAATAGCTAGAAAATTGATGGGCTTGATGTTGAAGAAGGTCAGCATGACACATTATTTATTGCATGGGCAACATGACAATGCATGCTGTTAATTCACCGAAGTGTTTCTAACCGTGTTTCATTAAGTAAGCCATTCAGAATGACAATCGGCACTGATGAACACCAGTATAATCAATCTTTTCTCCCAGGTCTTTTAACGATTGATGACGGAAATATAGTCACTTCATTAAAAATACCAATGGTCAATAGCCATGGTTCAAAACTGCGTCAAAATGCATACTACTTCGTTCACAAACTGATTCACAATTTTGAGTCATACCGGATCATTTGATGGAGATAACATTCGGCTCACAATAATGCATGACAAGCACGAATCGCAGTTGCGGCTCGATGACTGCGCAGTTCGAGTTGCGGTGGATATGTCGGAAATCCTTAGACATTGGTTGAATTTTACCGTGTAATATCAACTAGACCAATGATCAACGTGGTCGAGTTTGGACTTAAATACTTTCGATTCGAGTCCAGTTGCCGTGAATTATTCAGTCCATGATGAACAGTTGCTATCTTCCCGACGCGTGCGATTATTGCGTGCTGAATATCAGGAATACTGCTGCCACCGTGATCTTATAGTTAGTAGTTAGACAATGTTTTATCTAGTTCATGCAATATCAACGGAGCGAATAGTGCTCGGTAGCCGGTAGTTCATTAGGGACGGCCCTGATAACAGAAATGTCCTAAATGAAATAAAAACTCCACATTTGTGTGATACCATCTTTTCATTTCTAACAAATTACAGAGTAGCTGCCTGTCAGTCGGAAAATCAAATGAGCTCGGCCAATCTGGGGACGATGTTTGGACCTACAGTCCTACGTCAGAAACCGAAGTGAGTTTGCATCTCCACGGATTTTTCTTTTATCTTTTATCTTTTACTCCCTTTATTAACGAAACAATAATGTACATCAACTTTCCGGAAGGGGGCCGCGCTCAGCCAAAGGTTGCCAAGTACGGAAGTTGACCGGCGGTGGAAGGATTAGAACCCGCGACCTTCACGTCCAAACGCAACGCCGACCACGGATTTTATAAATATCACTACACACCGGGAGAATTCATTTTCTTACTTTAATAGAATCTTGGTAGACATTTACAGGTGGAGACTAGTATCATAAATAAAGTGGTTATTTTAACACTGTAATCGCTTGATGAGTTATCAAATCTCGATCTGCGATGGGCAACAAAATTTGACGCACTGAAAACAAAACGATGTGATGAACAGGCTCGCTTTTTAATTATTCGCACCCATGCCAATACATAACATTAAATAATGTTGGGAATGGATCAAGGGAATTGTCGGTTTGCAGTCACATCAGTTCACAACTCTAAGAATGTGTGTGCCGGTGTGTATGTGTAATTGATCAATTTGTCACACGATCAGACTGTAACCCACTTGATTAATCTTTTACCAGTTATGGGCCACTGATAGAGATAAGTCGGGTAATGTTTGTCGTGACTGAATGCTTGTTCTTTCAGTTTTTCATCGGAGTAAAATGCAAATTATCACATAAACGACTGCTTGTAAAATATTTGTCGTTAAGTCCAGATCGTTCCACTTGAGATACTAAGAATAAATCCGTGATGAACAACTTCGTTCTGAGCGTTTCGTGATATTACCGTCAAATTAAGGTTAGATTGACTGATATCGGCCGGAATCCGGAGATGGAGTCGTGACGTGGAGCGCATAGGTCGACTATAAAAAGATACAAACAGTCAATTTAGATCAAAATGGGGTAAGTGAATCTAATTTTTCTCTTCTATTCAGGTGGAGCATTTTTCAGAGGAGTTGTGCTGGTTGAACAAACCATCTTTGAACGAGCAGCTTAGAGTTGTAAAAACAAATGACCATAGTGTCTGCAGTCGAGGAAACCTGACATTTGAGCATTCTGAAGTGTTTGCGAACCGGACAGATTACTGTCACCACACATCCTACGGTTCAACTCAATATGATGTGAGCAAACGGCTCCGGGATTTTTATCTATTGACCCAGTGTTCAGCCAAATCGGGTGATGTTCACGGACGGCTATGTGTTTCGGTCTAGAACTGAATCTAGATCCCGAAGTGTCTGTTTTGTGGTGAAAAATGGAATTGAGTGATCAATGTCTAGAGGCAGTTTCATCCGTGCAATTTGTTCCAGCTTGTCTTCGATTCTGTTCGGCTGGGATTTTCATTTTATTATGGAATGGATTTCGAAATTATTCGTATAATTGAAAGAAAATGAACGTTTCTGCAATCAAAAAATGACTGCAAAATTATGGCTTATTCACTTACGTAAGTTGAGCATGTTGTCCTATCGGACAGGGTATGAAATTGGTAAGCTAATGCTGTTTCAGTCAGCCAAACCTTCAAACTATTCTCAATCAATGAACTCTAGGCGGTCAAATTCGTAAAATGGAAATATTCTTGGACTAGGATGACACTGCAGGCAAGTTAAAACAGGAACGATATCTCTTAAAACAGAGAGAGGGAAACGCGTGCAACGGCGAATGGTGTCATTGATTGTCTAGCATGTCGGTTAAACGCGTCTGAATAAAGTGAGGTTTGCAGGGTGGTCTGAAAGGAAGACCATCAGTTACCGTTTCCTTATCAAAGCGATAAGTGATATGCGATGATGTATGGGATCACTCACTGGAGGGTGTAAACAAAAGGATTCCCATGGGCTGAATGACTGATGGTTCTTCAGCGAGATATTTATTCGCTGACATGACTACATTTTGCTGACATCATCTATCGCATGGAGTCAAATGCGGATTCGTTTGGAACGGCACTGTTGATCGCAACCTTTTCACTTGAGTGCTTGTGACATTTTCTGGTCTAGTTGCTAAATTTTCTTGTTCTTGCAAACACAAGCTAAAAGAATCCCCAAAACAATTCCATGGATACCCGTGAGGGTATGCTTGTCATTTGAGTCGTTCTGTTGCCCTCAAATGATTGGCCCGTAACACATATGGAAACCAATTGGGACGTTTTAGATAATTTCAGTGAATCTTCAATAAATTCCTCTGAGAATTTAATTTCAGTGATTTTTGCCATAGTCGTTTACGAGGATCATTCGATCCAGATGGAAAGACTGTCATCTAGCCCAGTGATTTTGAATAAAATATCTTTCCTTAGACTTTGCAGTGTTCTATCTCCATCGGACGACGTGGAGCGAATCAGGTCAAAGGTAGGCTTACTTCCTCCTGTATGAGGGTGTACTCAAGCTGCGTACCGCACGCTGCATTAGGACTCCGCGTTGCACGATGGCTTCGCAAAAATGTCTCGAGGGCCTCCTCGGTGGTTTCTTCTAATTTCAAATTTAGAACGAACCTGTTAACCTCACCAAAGTATCGTTTTCCTGGCCAATGGGGAGCAGGTGACAAGGTGCCGATCTCACGGTCCGTTGTCACTACTGGATAGTGTGGACTAGCCGCCATTTTTGTTCATTTTGTTTGAGAGAAATTAATTTATGGAAAAGTTATCACAAAATGTTGATTATTGCTTCTCCTTTTGACATTTCCATGGTGAAAATTACCGATGCTTTTATGTACACATTTACCGTGATGAGAAAGTTTGAACCTGTAACTGTTCCAGTATGCTCCATGCGATACCTGGACCGCGAAACATCTTGGATAGGCCATGCCTTGGTCAAGAAGTTGTTTGAAACTTCTAATTCGTTGGGACATTTGCTAAACACGTGGTAAAGCAAAGGCTTTCATATTGTGGATTCCCTGAAACTCCCGAGTGAAACTCGCCTGTAGATCTAGTGGGATCACATCACTTTCGGCAATAAACCCAAAGCCATAGTTAATCGATCTCGTTGGATCACATGACGCATTTCTTCGGAAGTGCATGAACTTCATCAAAACCATTCACTAACCATGGGCTAAACCGAAAACAATATAGGATAATTATTTCGTCTGGTTTGTTTCCCGGATGTTGAGGAGGCGCAGGTTAACTGGTACCAAATAATGGAATCCTGTCCAAGTAACACCGTCACCCAGTGCTGAAATCGGGCGGATGAATAAACCAGAATTATCTCCAGTAACCCGGAAACTCCATGTAGACCCGCTTTACTCCTGGCATAAGTAGAACAATGACCAAAGAGTAAATTGTGGACCTTTATTTACTGAAATCATGATAACCGATCTACATCCCCAACTAGCCATGTTCTTGCCCTGGTAGTTTAGCGGCTTAGACACAAAACAGAACTACCATTTTCACTTTAAATCGGCGAATCTGATTGGCGTACGAGGAAATGAATGAGCGCTATGCAAAAGTTGACGAAACTGTCTAGTAAATGCGTTTTGTGACAACTAGCATTCAGATTTCACTGTGTTCTCCGAAGCATGGACGAAACCAGATCTACGCGTCTATTCAATTTTCAGGTACTTCGAAACGCTGACTGCATAAGTTTATCATGGACAGTAGCAACAATGGTCCATCGCCAAACGAGATGTATCGTTTAAAATCTCTGCATGGATGATTTTTGACCTGTTCGACTAAGCCGGTGTCTTTGTGAAAACTTGGTTGTTCGTCGTTGCACGCGGTTTCCATTTGCTGCCATCCTTCTTGGACATGAAGATGATTGGGCATGGTGAAAGAGGTTTGAAGGCTTAAACTAGTGCATTTTTGGTGTACATGATCCAAGGTGTTAGTACGTGATCTGGTATGAGAACAAAATGTGACTCAGCTAGGTAATGGAAGCGTACAGTTTAGGTGGCCCTTTTTGCCAGACTGAAATGCGCTCGGCAAAAGTGTATTTGAATTGGATGACCAAAAATGACTGGGGGGTTTACAATCATCTGCTCATTTATTATTGATTCGTTGAAAACTAGGCAAATCGGGCTGAGCCACTAAAATCAATTCTTCGTAAAATAAACCGATGAGAATGGGTTTTGGAAAGAGGCCTGAGTCCGATATGCATTCTTGGATGATCAAGGCCGCATTTCAGTGCATCGTCTTATTCACCTCGGTTGATAGGTAGATTTTCAGCAATGACTCTCAACAATATATTGCACATTGTACACCGGTTTCCGATTGTTTTTGGGTACACGGGGTTTTGGTGACCTTTTTTTCTCGAATGACAAAATTTACAAATAATAAAATGTCATGAAGCAATCCACACCAGCCCGGATCTAACGGATCTTGAGAGTTCACTGAAACCGTGAGAATTTCTACAATGATATTCAATCCGACCAATACATTTACCTCGCTCGTGTAAAAACGTTGAACAAACATGGTACAGTGAACTAATCTCTGATCTCCTAAGGGACAACCTAGAGACTAATATTGTTCGCTATTAACGTTTGCGTGTGAACGCGCTTTGTGGTTTTATATCCTGTGGGCAGTAATAAAACTGATACCCGACTGTCTGATCAGACGATCATTTGTTCGATTATTGATTAAACGATAACCTAACCAATATGAGACCATTTGAAAAGTTCAAAAGATCAAAGTATTATGAGAAAAAAAATCCTCCAACGCAAATTTCTGTTCTCTCCAAATGATATTTTTGGATTGAAAAGCAAAACGAGTGGAGAGACTACGAAGCAGTCTGCATGTTGGTGACGATCTGGTACAGTGTGATCACTGACTATTAGTGGATGGGCTTTCAATTAGATGTCTTCCCATAAGTTTCGATCGAATTATCGGAATGGGAAGAGGAGAATGTTTTCTATTTTAGATCAATCCTTCTGGTTAGATGAAAAATGGGATTCTCATAGCATGAAATATATTTTACAATTGGTTCATGAGGAAGTTTTGCCTTGGCTGTTAGTAAAAAGGCATCCACTGGAAATGGCAAACTTGCAATGTCAAGTTGAACACAAAACCCGTATAACTGCGGTTAAATGCTAAGCACGTGATGGGATAACATTTGTACTTAATTGGTTTAAACAATGTAAACTTCCTTTCTTCTCAATGTTGTATTATTCGCAGAAGATAAGAATCAATGGATTTAATGGATTTTCTAATCGTTATGCTACGTCAAACTTAGATGTTTCCTGTCTATGTTGAAGATGTTCAAAGAAGATAATTGCTCTATCAGATCGTTCACATCATGGCTCATAGATGACAGAATTCGAGTCTAACTGCAATTCGCTTTGATTAATTGGGAAAATTCGGGGTGTGTAGATGATGTAAACAAAATAAGCTTTTCGATTTTCCCCGATGTGTTGCAAAGAGCCACTAATTTTGAATTGTGTTCAATTTATCCACAAGACCATTTGAGGAATTACCCTTCGGGAACTTATTATTTTCAGTTCCCCCGGGATAACTTGTAAGCTTCAACATATGACCTACTATGTAGGTTCAGAATCGGTCACTCCTCTTTGACGGTCACGTGAGATTAGATTGGCTGTTTGCCTAGTAACACATCTCTACCATGTGCTAATCCACAATTTAATTCTATCCAATTTTGAGCATATTTATGAACCTAGAGGCTTCAGATCACCTGTAGTACGATGTAAATGGCGCGGCTAGAAAATAATTTTTCCGAGCGAGAATGTGTTTTAACGTTCTTTCCAGTGCACGAATTCAAATATACTACTTTTGTGATACTTCGCCTCATTTCAGATTCCAGGTAGCAAATATGATGGAGTTCATGGACAACAAGGGACAAACACGGGTGGTCGAGGTATTGATTGATCAGGTAGTCGAAATATTCGGACCACCAGAACAATTTGATCCGATATTTATCTTGACCAGTCCTCCACCAACCGCGGAGGATGAACTCGGATTACGGCGTGGTAGTGGACCTCTGACAAGACGCAACACGGCAGCACCCACGGCCAAAAGCACGGATTCGAAACCGTTGCTTCTGCACCCTCAAGCAACGCGAGCTCAATCGACAAATGCTTCTGTTAGTGGTCAGGACCCGGCCGGCACAGAAACAGGAACGAATCTAAGTGCGAGCTCGCTTCAGCCGTGTCTACTCCGCTCGGCCACTATTTCAGCCTCTTCACCTGGACGTTCAGCAGGTAAGCCTAAATTCCTCTTCACCAACCACGATACCACCATGTACTGGAACAGGTGACAAGTCATGCTGTCCTACATTCTGCCTGCAGCCATTAAGGAGTTGGTGAAAATTGCGCGTAGCTGAACTGTTTAACTTTGTTTTTAAGGACCCTGCATATGCCTCACTCGAATTTACGCAAATGCGAGTGTGTGGGGTGTAGCTCGAGTTTATTTCCGTTATCCCAGTTCGTCATCGACTAGGCTATCGCTTGATAAATGAAACTGATTTGAGCTGCAGGTCAATACTACAAATTAACGAACGCGTTTCAACACGGAAAAGCCAAATTTCCGTTTCGATCATATATATATATATATATATATATATATATTTCTTTGCAGATCTCCTTACGGATGGTATGTCACCGGGATCATGGTTAAGGACGAAAACAGTAAAGTAGGAGAAGAAAAGAAGAATCCCGGTGTACCGTTATCCATGCGTATGATGGGTATTTCATGTTCCATCTCCATATTTTCCGTTCTGCGGTGGGATGCATAGTCCGTCGCTCAGCTTGATACTACCCGGTTTCTAAAATCAAAATAAAAGGCTCACTCAGGGCACTGTACTCTAACCTTCGACCGAACGCCCTTCGAATTGGGTTAGACATCCTGGGTGCTTTCGATATCCTTTCACCACAGATGCCGGTGAGCTTAGCGCCGTACGGTTTGCACGTTATCCTTCGATGATTTAGAATGAGCATTTAGCCATCTCCTGTAGAGTGGTTACCAAAAACCAGCAATGGGTATTCACATTTACCGTATCCTCTTGGCAAAACAGCCCGGCCAGAACGCGTGATTTTTTTATCAGAGGCCATTTTGGATGCACCGTCATTTCGAAACGCTTCCGGGGTGACTAACCAACCCCGTTGGTTACTCACTCTTCACTCGTTGTTCTTCCGACAACCTGTAAACAAACCGATTGTGATACATTAGTTCGCTCCGAAAGCCCGATTCAAGAGTATAGCTCAAAAATCGATTGCCATTGTAGTAAGCAAATGAATGAATCTTATTGCTGGCACATTCGTTTCGCCGACAGACAAACCACTGGTGAAATTATTTCATTCCAAGTATTTTTTAATGATTCATAGTTCAAACGTACTAAGTTTTTCATATCCTGCGGTCTTTCTGATCCAGAAATACATTTTGCCTAATAGCAATTGCGAATGTTTGCAAATTGTGAACTGGTTTTTTTTCCTGGCAACGCAATTAGTAGCAAAGGGGAACATAAACCACATTTCGGCCACTGACTCAGACAAAACTGGAAGAGTTCGTGAGGGTTAAGGAAAAGGTTTAGCAAATTCCAAACTGATAACAATTGATTTATTATTCTGTGCTTTTAATCTCCACTATTTCGAGATGGTTTCCGATTTGGCATTACGGGGCACATTTTCAGATACTATTATGATAGCATTATAAATCTACTATATCCTTGCTATGAATTCGTCGGTTTGCATACTACAATATCGTACAAAGCTTTGTTCATACCAAGGATTAAGTTTCTATGCGTAGGCTAGTGGTATTTTAAAGGACACGATATCGTGTAGAGTTGATGTTAAAATTGCACACACGAAGCGCGCCCGATATTCTAATTGTGAAGTGTTGTTCGTCTCGTGATCGTGTATGTGGCGTCCGTTTTCTTTTTGATGCATGATATATCCCTGACAAATAATACTTGTTCTCCCACGTAGTTTCTATGATCCGAGACAGTCACGACTTAAAGTTAATCATGAAAAGAAAAAAAAAACGAAATCACAAAGTGAGGCCTCGATTCAGGCTACGAAATCGATTCAAACGATTTTAAACAATCATCATTTTCACCGGTTTCAGCTCAGAAACAAAGTAATTTCAAGTCTTCCAGAGATTTTTCGTTCCGATTCTACGTTGTCTGTTCTTTGTGTGTTCGTTTGCCGACCATTCGAAAGTAAGTTTCAGATAAACTGACTAGGCTGTTACAAGAGGTGGATAGATAGAACTACGCATAATTGCTGAAGCACAGTATGAGCAACAAAATTAGTGCACATTTACGTGGTAATTGCGATGAAAATTTATGGATTAGTTAAAAAAATGAATAATCTGCATGCCATTGATAAAATACAAGCGTCAACTCTTATGCACAGCGTGAATTTCGAGTTATTCTATGTGATTAGTTGGGTCGAGTTAGTGACAGAAAGGAAGGATATCGGATTTCCACGCGAGCAGTTAGCCAAGGATCAGAAATGACTTTTGGATCCGAAGTTGGGAGAAATTTATTTCTTGGGAAATATTGGGTGCAAACATCAGTGATGTTGTGTGTCGAGTTGAAAGAACAGAATGAAATGCGGTTAGAAGCCTGTGGATCCAGACAGAGGATAAAGCCCAAAATATGAATAAAATGGTTGTACTGTGTTCGGGATCAGGGAGATAACTACAAATATTGAGTAGTTGATTCCGACCACACGAAACTGAATCGACCAAGATGACATTTCGATTTCTGACTTGAAAGAAAGAGTCAACCAATGAGTGGAATGGGTACGCAGCTGACCATCACCTCGTTCCGGTAGCGACAAGTTAAACTTAAGGTTAGCTCACTTGATTTAGTTGCACGGCTTATGGCATGTGACTTTGGTGTTTCTGTCATAGCGCGGTGCTTTGACGTATAGCGCGACTGCAGTAGCCTGAATGGGGAAATGGGGAAGCCAGAGGGAGAGAAAGTTAGGCATGAGTGAAGACCAAACATGAAAATAAAGACAAATAAACAAAGAATGCGATGAACAAGGCCTACTTGTTCGATTATAGATACGAGATGTACTAGAATTGTAAAATTCTTCATCCTTTTGTCAAACACGATACCAGTGCAAGTGTTTATTTACAAGTCCTTAGCCAGTTTGACGATAAACGTAGTTGAAATCTTATCAATTCAGAGTTTTGGCGCAAACAAACCGGATCGAAGTTGACCGACTTTACAACCGATTGATTAGAACTATGGATGTATGATACATTTTTGGTTCTCACGATGCGCTATCTAAAACCCCATGCTTATCTGATTTTTCAGCTTTATTCGCCTAACTATCTGTCTCTTAAAGTGCACTTCGGTGAAGTTTTTCAAACACAAACGTCTGTTTATTCCTAATTGTGATAGACATGTATGAACAGTCCTTTACTTGCCCGAGATACGAACGGATTCAAATATAACAGAAAATACGTTCAAATAGACAGAATTAGTCTTTTCGCGCGGTGAATGTGTAACGAAAGCACGCGTGCTAGTTAGACTGCACCGTTTGTCCCACGCTCTTCCTCAAATAAGATCATTCCTAGCTTTATCAAGCAGGTTGGGAAAACAACTCAGGTGACCCCATGGTTTCGATCTACTTTTTTGATTCGAGGTTCGCGTTTTTAAACTGGTAGGTCACGGTGGACTTGGCTGACGCAAATAAAAACGGATAGCCAACGAAAGAAAACGAAACTAAGCATTTCTTATTAAATTAGTTCAACAAATTTTGCATCTTCATGCAGATGCCAACATTTTTTTTTGCGACATATTTCTCTTGGTTTTAAAGCAAACCTGAGATCTTTAAAAGTCTAAGAATCCCAACTGCTTGATGTATTTGCGAAAAGGCGAATTTAATAGCATCTTAGTAATTTTCTGATACCATTTTCAACTCATCCATCTCCTCGTCTACTCTTCCTAATGCTCACAGTCTAGTTCACTTATTCGCACAGTTCTTAGCTGGGAGGGTTACGCTGTTCTCATTCTTCGTCATGTTAGTTTTTGCCGTTTATCATTTCGTGTCATTTGTTGCAATAGAACAGTCCAAGCGCTAGCAAAGTTCAGTAAAACAAATGGGGAATCCTGACCGGATGGTTTTGGCCAAGGGAGAGATTTTCAAATGTTAAAACTCTCGAAAAGAGCATTGGTATTTAACTGAAATCGACGACAGTTAATGTTGGACCCTTTTGGCATACCGAATGACACTATCAACATACATGACAAATGCGGATCCGCTATATCTGCTTTCGCCGATCTATTGCCCTATAATGAGGATCAGCAAGAGATAACATTTCAGTTCAATGCATTGTTAGTTATTCCGCACTGATAAGTTAAACTAAATAGTGGTGACACTGTTGTCTTTCGTTTTAATGTGTTGCCCTGACATGAAGCTTGTGTATCAGTCTGGTTTCAAACCAAATGTTCCGCGAGAAATAGTGGCATCATAGCTTGCTTCCAAAAGCGGCTTATTACAATAAGACAGCTATGTCATCCAACAGCATCAGCGTCTATAGTCCAGAGCTTATCATTTGCGAGCCCACTGCACGTCGAAAATCTTGAAGTTGTGAAGTTCACTACTCAGTAGTAGTAAGGAATCATATGCTTAAGTGCACTAATGCAACTGAACCCTGTTGACGCAGTCGTGCTACTGTGACGCGGTTTTGACATAGCATCAACGTCGAAATCTTTCAGTACTAAAGCACCGAAACAAAGAAACACTTCCAGATTTGGGAGCCTGTTGCATGAACACATTTTGGTCTGACCGTGTTACAAATTCGCGGGTAAACAGCATTCCCCTAAGATCATCCGTGACCTAACACAGAGACAGACGGTGCTATCATTTGACTAATAGTTCACTGCGTTAGCACTTTGATATTGACAAAATGCGACAAGAAGAAGTGTGAATATTCTCTTTTAACCGAAATAAGACAAGGAGTGGTAAGTAAACCAGTTTCGAAACTATTTAGTACAATGCGAACTCACCGGCATTCGCCCATCCGTCCGGAATTTTGCCTGAAACCCCATAGTTTTAATATATACCGTTGTCCCTGCTGTTCGATATTTCGCAGAAATTTTGTTTAAGAAGGAGAACGTCGAAGGAGTACCACGTCCCAATTTCCGCAGATGAAATTAGTTACATTTGGCTCCCTGCAGTTTTTTCGGTTATTTTTTGACTGAAATGTATGGTTGTGATTGACAACAATGGAGTATGCAACAAAATGGAAAATTAGTCTATATGAGTTCGCAAACCACCGACGGTTTCATGTGAAGTTGCCATTTTTCCGTTTTGGTTTATCACTTGAGCAAACACTGAGTTACCGAAGTTACTAAAAATTTTCCCTGTACCTATCAAGTGCGAGATTTTTTAATTTCTAATTACGATGTACAATTGTCGAGTAATATTCATTTTCTTATTCGCCATTAGACTACAGTTGGAAAGAATTCTATACCCGCTGAATAAGTGTGTTTTGTTCACTTATGTAGCTCTGCCTCATAGAAGACAACTCCTAACCCAAACAGTTTAGGCCAAGTAGAGCATTAAGGGTCACGTGAAAGTTGCTTTTGATCTCCAGGGGGCCTATTTATCTGGGCTTCCGTTGATGTTTTGATTGCTTGCTAGTTGTCAACAGGTGACTGACGAAACATGCAAGCATGCCTGTAGTTAGGTGTTTGTACCTAGCATCACTTTGCGTAGTTCCCGATATAGAGGATGGCTGCAGGATGAACTGATGTTCTGAATCCATGACGCGGAGAAGAGGTGCGAAAATCTTAACCAGTAGAGTGGTTCATATACGTCCACTTAGATTCCCGGTTGAAGTCCATGAGCTACCACGGTGAGAGGGTTACAGACAACAAATGGTATGGTCAAGTGCCGCAGTCACTAGTGATGTCTTGTTGTGATTGTACTTGGTTAAAAGAAATATACTCAGTCTTTAGAAATAGTCTAAACAATATCAAAAATGTGCAGCATATAGCCAATGGAACAAAATATCTTTTGTCCATTCGATATCACACCTGGTAGATCTGACTTGAAACAGAGCAATCTTTCGATTTTGTTTTAGACCGTGGACTTTGATTCCCGATCACATATTCATGTAGAAATAAGAGAATGAACAACTTATTAGATCTTCTGTGGGATCGAAAAACGGTTTCATTCACAGGCAGTCAGAGTTGAAACGGAAAAGCCAGCAGAAATTTATCATACAAGAAACCGTTTAACCTGTTCCGTTTGGGTGTAATGTGAATTCACAGATGACCGTCAAACTCCATAATATTAAACTTCACGATGAGGAACGTTTTGAGTAGACCTTTATTTTCTGCGTCTAGTGTTATCTTCAACATTCGTTGAAAGCCCTAGGTGAATTCAGCAGCAAATAGCATTCATCAAAATGTGGTAAATTGCCCACCTTTGTAGTATCATTTGCACATTTTTGCTCATTCTTATTTGTCTTTCAGCTTTGATAGGCCAACCGTTGCCGTTGTATACACCCTATCGTCCAACAACCCCAACCGTAGTCACTGATAGTCGTGGGACTACGACGATCGTGGCCACAGAAAAACAGTTAGGACCAATTCAAGCACGGACCGAGGATAATACTGACCTCACAGCCGAACGGAAATCTATGCAAACTGCGGTCTCCATTCCAGATGCCACATTAAAAGGGGAAGACATGAGCACCCTGACAGGATCACATCATCAACCTTTATCGGTGGTAAAAAATATTAAAAAGCTAGTCACAGGTGACAATACGGCCACCGTTGCTACTTCATGTGTCACAACTACCATCACCAATGCCACCAGTGCTACGATTACCACTGCGAACCTCGTTCCCGCCACGGCAACAACAACAACAACAACAACAACAACCACGTCGTCAACCAGTACAAGCGGAGGCGGTGGCAAAGTCTCGCTTGCGTTTGCCGGGAAACAATTTACTCTGGGTGGTAAACAACTAATTTCGACGGAGAAATCTACCGGTTCAACTACCACTGGAAGCACCATATCCAATTTAGTGATTGGTAGAAGACTACCAATGGGAAGTCGGTTATCCCCTGCCCGTAGACCAGATTCAGACAGTACAAAAATCAAAGATCCCATTGATCTAGATGACTATACATACATCGATACGGACCCTTCAGGTGAGCCAGTGAACTAATAACACTCATCATTTTGTGACATATCTTTCATACTTTATTTTTTATACCAGCTTTTAGAATTACGGACAGAAACAGAAATCACGGTTGCTGATTGTACCAGAAATTATAAATGAATCATTTCACTTGTTGGTCTGAATAGTGGAAAGCTAATTGTATCAGTTCTGTTTGAAAGAATAGACGCACTAGAGACACCTTATCTAATTTAAAATTGCAGTTCCGTTTAGTGGAATATTTTTGCCACTTCTTCCTCACACTGACCATTTGTCTGCAGACGTGCTGACTGGTTTGATCGGTTGTTTTATGATACTGTGATCTACAATTTCATCAAAAGCTGATGCAGATCCGGAACGAAAGAGTCAAACGAACGACGGCATTCAGTTTGGATGTCCCAATCCGTGGTGAAATAGAATCGCATATAGGCTTCCTGTGCTTAGCGAGCAGGAAGTTAGACTATGCTGTTTGTAAATCCGAAATTGCACATCCGTTTATTTTTTTACTCTTCTAAACCTTTCTTTTGCTGTCACGACACGTTTTTGATGCATTAGACAGCAAGTAAGTAAAAATTTAAATGATATAAGTGCACGTTCGATTGATCCATAATCTTTGACGGAGTTAAAGCCCGGGGTGAAAGTCACTGTCGCATTGTTCCATTCTACTGGTTTGACTGCTGTTCGATAGCTAAAGAAAAACCATACCTCCATGCTGATTGTTAAGTCTTATAAAAACGGTAAGTTAGGACACTTGTGTTGTGGTACCGTCACACCAATTTGTTCTTTATAAATCCGTTTTGTTGTGGCTTGAGTCGTCTACCTTTTATTTGTGATTTAGGCGAAACTAGTTCCCAAAAAATGATTGTTACTTTCAATTCACCAGTGGTGATTCCGTGTACGAAATTTCTGTCCTGAAATGCGCAATCCCAGTTGTATGCGAATAATGCAACTCCATATAAATTGTCCCAACAGTCTTCGAATAGTCCTTCCCTATATCAGTGACTGCTCGCTTGTGTTTAAGTGGCCGAATCGAACTAAGGCTGATGAAATCAAGGCTGCATCAAACAGTTGGCTAGCAGTTGACGCTAATCAACAAAACTAAACGCTACATTTTTGTATTGGAGAACTTGAGTTATTTAGAATGCCGATAAAATAACTGCATTATACCTGTTTATTCTCTGGCAATTATAACATTTAGGATTGTACTTTTTTGTCCAAAATGACTGAGCACCGCAAACCGCACAACATGATTCCCCGGGGCTGTGGTTAGATTGGCACGATTAAGTGCAAGACAGTAACTTTTTTTTCTTGCTTAACTTATCATGACTAACGCGGTTTTCCTGTCTCTAATTGACCATTCACAGAAAACGCCTTCCATTGCTGATTGGGTAAAGAACAGTTCGATTCCTATTTTGTAGTGTTTCGCAAAGCGAATTCACTTCACTGAAATCAGGTGTTTTTCCAAACTGATCAAACGGACACAGTGTCAATGTAGCATTTCATTTGATTGTATATTGATACCGGTTTCTAATCAGTGCACATCTCAAACAAACTTATTTTATCCATTGCTGAATATGCAAAGCGATTGCGTAATCCATCATTAATAACTTTTTTATTTTGGTGTTTTTGCAGACGGTTGAATCACACCTGATGAAGATGACACAACTTTGGCGCGAACTACTTTCATAGAGCACCAGATAGGATTGCGTGTTTTAACCTTTTCATATTCGTGTGCGTGTATGTGCACTTATTTATGTGTGCACACACACACAAACCTATGTATAGTCAGGGAAATTAATCGATCTGCACGCTCCAAAATGTCGTCTTGTGGGAGATTTTTGTGACGACTTTGTGCATTAAAATTTCAGTCCGTTATCTGCTTTTATTTCTGCAGTTTATGACCTAACGTCTTCCAAACGACGAGCAGAACTGCTTTTCATCAACCGAGTGTGCAGTATTCATAGCCTTCTTCCCGAAAAAATCACATGAGTTCCGGGTGTTCATATTTACCCAAAGCCTTTTACTTTCCGGCTAACTCATTCAAACAGTCGAAAGTCGTGATATCCCATCTTGAGTTAAGCGGACATCACTTGGAATGTTCCTGTTGAATCTCCTCCCTCGTCCCGCTCGATAACTAGAGATTCAGAACCCTACCGTTTTTCGTTAAAGTTCCCTTCACTCAAGAACGAGGTAACATGCAGAGAACAAAGCGAACGAATGTCCCCCTATCCACGTCTTCCGTCTGCTCGAATGGAGTTTCGTATTATTAAACTCATCCTCTTCCGCGTCCCATCACTCCCTGGATGTTCCGACAAAACAAAATGTCTAGTTTGCACATGCAGCACGCGTTGCATACTACTTGATCCCCACGACTTCCATCCGCTGTGGTGTTCGTCTTTGCCCTTTTGACTAGATGGGTAATTTGACTGGAACGCGTTTAAATTCTGCAATCAACCAATTCATGTAACATTATCCCTAGTCAGTGGCATAAATTGTAACCGCGCAACGTTTTCCCCGCGTGGCATTTTTTAGTTTCAAACTGTTTCAATCGTCTAATTTCGTTCACATTCGACCGAAAAAATACCCAGATGCATCAACGAAACTGTGTCGCACAATTCGTTCAGCTTTTCTTATTTTCTTTTATTCTGTCTCTGTGTGAGCGTCTTTCTTCACGAAACAACATTACCTCGTAAACTGTGTTACTAACGTGGATGACATTACCATTATTGATAATGATGCAGACTATTCACAAATTATGAATATCATTAAAATTATTACTCTCTATTTCCTTCCGTTGGTCTCCAAATTCACCAAGCATTATTAGGCTAATGGCAGTTGTTTTACGTACACTCGTGTGTATGTGTGTGCGTGTGTGCGTGCAATCGCGGGATTGCAGACGCCTCCCTCCCTCTTTTTTGTCTTCGGTGTGTTCTTTCTCTCTCTCTCTCTCTCTCTCTTTGACCAACCGCAAAGGTGCTGTGGTTTTTTCGTGTGAAACCATGTGATTCTCCCATTTTCTAGCAACAAACTCGAAGAACTAAATGATGCACTGCTCCCTTGACTGAGAATGGGAATATGAGGAAAAAATAGCAATGAACAAATTCACTCAACCCAGTGTTTCCAATCAATGATTGCTACTGAAAACTAACCCCTCCCCAGCTCCCAAGAGAAAGATGAGCATTTCATGAAGCTATGAATTTTGGACAGTCCTTTTCCTTGACTTTCATGATTCATTAAAAAAATACTCGGATTTAAACAGTTTAACTTAAAGAAAGGAATTTCTCGTTTTTCTTGGTTAAACCTAATGCTCTGTGCTTACATCAAACGCACAATAACTTGTGGTTTTCATCTCTCTTTCTCTCTCTCGCGCGTGCGCGCGCACCCGCGCGCTGTTTCTCTTTACCTTGCGATCCTCATCCAAAGACCGTGCAATTTTGTCAGTTGGCTAACAGACTGTGTTCCTCTTTCCATGAGTATGCCAGATTGATTTATGTTCAAGTTATTTATGTCTTTACTCTCGTTAAGACATTCAATTCTGATTTGGCTATTAGAAGAAGAACGAGGTGTGATCGTCTTTCCAAAAATTTCCTTCTCATTGAATACATTCAACGATTCGCCAATTGCAAACTAACTTTTCTTGAACAGATTACAATGTTGAACTAGACACGATTCATTGGTGGGTCTTTCGTAAATTAAATATCATAAATAAATGCACTGAACGTATGCGATAACAATAAAAGAACCCGCTGGGTGAAGATTTGTCAGAAATGCGAACAGATCTGATGACAGAAAATTCATTTGAATGATTAGGAGTGTGCGCATGGGTGTTAGGTGCTTCTGGAGAATTGTCGTCTTCACATGCATGTGTGATACCACTCACAAGTGAAATCTGATTACCGTTGCATGCTTGAGTTGAGCACAAAAGTGGCGCATAAGGCAGGATAGTGATTCTTCAAGGATTTGAAAAATGTATTTTGAAGTGACACATTCGTGAGTACAGTCCTGATGCCAAACGTAGACCTCAAAATTTTGTGGTAACCATCAACCTCGGCTGCAGCAGACAGGAATTCAAAGCCGCTGAGATTAAATTTGGGTGTGGAATTCTCAACTTGGTCTACCGTTGATGAACCTCGACTTGCGACTAGTTATTCGTTCTCCAAGAATTTTCTGAAAATCGACGGACTAACTTCGGGTGTACTACCGGTGAGTTGTGCATGGGTAGGAACTGAGGGAAACAGAATGGTAGAAGTAACACGCACAAAGACGACGTTGCCTTTGCGTGATGAAATGTCTGGAAACCGAAAGTCACATTCGGTGATCAGGACCTCATAAAATCAGTGCGTTTGTGAAACTTGTCAGGATAGAGGAAGATCGAACTGGGCTGTCCTAACTCAGCTCAATCACAGCTAACATTCGAGAGAATTGGGCATATGAAACAAAGGAATTCATTTCTAAAGCATCGAAAATTGATCCACGGTCGTCCGTCGATTAAGGTCGTGGCATTTGGACGTGAAGTCCACTTGCCCGATTCCCGTCAGCTCCGGCCCATTTCCCCCCTACTCGGTAGCCCTCTGACGGTCACTATCCTGTTCAAGAAATGTGACGTGTATTGTTGTTTTAATAATAAGTGAATTAAGGAAAAGATTAAAATGATGTAAGAGACGAAAAGCTACGATTTCGTTGGTGGTAATCCAGCGTCAACAATTAAATTCGACTGAAGGATGCATCATTAAAGGATAGACTGACGTGCATTTTTCAATGGACATTGTGAAAACAGAGAATAGGGTTGTCACTTACGATAGTGTAATTAAACAGGCAGTAAATAAGAACTATGATGATAGCAGCTGGCCAGTAAATTCAGTTTGTTGCTTGTAATTTTAGCATTACAAATATTTCACTATTCGTTGGGCAATAATGAGAGTAAAGAAAGTCTTCTTGAAGCAGTGTGGTCTACCTAGTCTAACAACAGTGAGATCTGCTTTCGCCTGTTCACAACAACGATAGGGTACAGGAGATTGTCTGCACGTTTCGCATCTTAGGGAAACAACTTGGAAATCGGATCTAGTAAGGGAGCCAGAAGCCAAATTAGGAAAACTGTCGTGAGAGGGATGGGCAAAATGACTAAGGACCTTCACTGCGTATTTTATACACCCATGAATATACGGGAAGCATAATTTGTTAATCGAATCGGTGAACAAGAATAAAAGAAGTGCGACCAATTTAATATCTACAGATCGTTCTTCGTATCACGAAAATAAACCAGTTTACATTGGTACACACAAATTGCGCTTGCCAAATAAAGCTTCAGTCCTATCTTCCCGATTTCCCCAATGGACCGGGATGGAGTTCACGTGATATCGCGAAATAAATATTTGATGGAATTTTGTTCTACGAGTTTAATTTTGCCAAAGCGATGTTAAACCAGATAGGGGAGATGATCAATTTTGATGCATCATTAGTGTAAACCTTTACCGCTTTGTTGGCGGTTGTCTAATCTGACAAAATGAAGAACTAGTCAGTCTAATCGGGGTGGTAGTCCCAAGTTCTACACGCCATTCTGCTTTTGTTTTATGCGCAATGCGATTGTTCACTTCCCGACTACTGTGTCACGACAGTCAACAGAAATGGCGTCTGATGCCGAGATGTTAACTAATTGTCCTCACGATGATACCTATCAATGACCATTCTTCCGATCGGTGCACATTCATGAGTGCCGGGGATGTAGTTTCCTCTGGGCCCTGGAATTTCATCTAATTCATCGTGGGTTTTCTTCATCTAATCAACTTGCAATTCTCCAACAGGCACAGCATCTATTCATGCTTCTTATGATTCAAATGAAAACCCTAGGCTAACCAGCTAAACAGTGTTCAAAACTAGGGGTAAACGGACAAGATAGTGCCCAGCGTATGTAGCTAATGATGGACTGTAATCGCGAAGATGACCTTGAGCTTTAAAGGTAGTTGTGTCTCGCCTATATCGTAGTTAAATTTCGTTGAATGCATACAGGTTGACCGGCTAATTCGATTGTTAACTCAATTTGTTCATTGTCACGGAATGGCCAAAGCACGAAATAAATAAAAAGAACAAGAGCACTATGAGTGTACACGTGTTAGTCATCGGGCGATGACAGTAAGGGAGTCATTATCGGAAGTGAAACATCTCCAAACTTCTAATTTGGCTGATAGAAACAACAGGTGAGGAAATACACAAGAGGAGCGGTTTGAAATCAACGATGACATGATTTGACATAGCATGCTTAATGGCTTAGTGTGATGAAACGGGTACGCTTCATAGCCACTAGGGAGAGGTGGAAACCGGCGATCACGACCCTGAAATTTGGAGTGGCATAGAACCATGTAAGGTCACTCTTAGTCAGGCATGGGAACGCGGGTGACAACAACGAGTTGCCATCTACTAGCAAAAGGCAGAATCTTAACAGTCGATGCGTGACAGCACATGATGTCAATCTCTTCTGGAAATATTCTGATTTGAAAGCAGGGCCAATAATGCCGGCGCATCAATTGACTGCACCTAATGAGCCCACTACAAATTGCTGGGACCAATGGTATGCATGAATACTTTTGACAAATTGAGAATTCATGCAAACTAGCCATTTGATATAGAGTAATTCACTTAAGCGCAATCGAACCAGTGGAGACGAATATGGTGTCCATGGCTTCCGAAAATCAGATTAAATTTTACACTACTGAAATTTAACAAAGTAACGAAACACTAATGGTCAGAGGTGGATGCATCGCGAAAAAAGCAACGCACTTGTTTGTCGAACGTGGGTGACAACAATGAACACAATTCCCCGTGTATGTTTGGTCAAATGACACTGCTTCTAGTTCTACGATTGTGGGCTAAATCATGCGTATGCATTCAGTCCTATTCCCGGTAGTAAAAAATCAAACAAATATGTTAGTAAATATGCGTACCTCATTTGTAATCTTTTAGCAATCCAAATGGAAGCAGTATTTAATTTCCAGGCTAAGACACAATGTAGTAAGGATGACAAAATACACAGTGAATGGTATAAAAGTTCCATGGAGTGACCAGGTAAATTCGGAGGCGGTTAGTGGTTAACCATAGTCAGGGAAACAACATCAAGAATCTTCTGTCTCTGTGTGGGATTACCAAGTTATTTTTCCATTTTCCCATCTCCAAGTCTTTATTTCTCGTCCCTTTAAGTATGCCACTTATTAAGCAACTAAAGTAAAACTGATATTTCTACTCAAAAATGCTCTGAATTAAATGCGACGTTCGCAATGAATTTGTTGCTGCCTTTCTTTACATTTTTAATCGGTCTCACCAGCCTAACTATAACTTCTTTGATCAACCCTCATTTGGGTGGGAAATCCGGGCTATTTGTCAGAGCATAATCATCCAGTTAATCACGTGATAGTTACGGTTGCTGTCATTGTGACAGCCAGAAATCCAGATTTTGAACCAAGATATTAGGAAGTGGGTAATAGAATATAATTATCATTTCCGATACTCTTGTCGACATCACAAGCGGTAAGCTTCTGGGTCAGTCCGAATACGTCACGTTTCTGTAAACGATATTGGTTTGAATAGAACGTACGAATGCTATTCACTTTCTGATAGCCAGGTTAGGTTTATGACTTCCCTTTCATCAGTACACAGGGTGAATAAATGACGCAATTATTACTGGTAGATCATAAAAGATATAACAAATGAGAGAATTGTAAGAATTTCCATACTATTCCCTAAAGTTCATCTCTCGTACATTTGACCAAAACGAAAGCTGATCAGAATGGCCCAAATTGTGCTACGATGAGCCACATCAAGCAAACTGTGCAGCACGCGGCTATGAGCAAAAAAACGTGAAAAATAGGTCCCAGTTGTAAGGTAAACAAACCGCTGAAAGGTAGCTCAACTAGGCAAACTTCTAGTCTGTTCCACGTGTGTCAGCAAGCATAAGCATTCTAGAACGATATTGGTTCCAGTCAGCAATGTAACAAACCATATCTCACCATGCACTAATTAATGAATTCGTAAGTTGATTGCGCTGCCGATTTGTAGGGCCGAGAAAGGTTGAGCTCTTTGGCCGAAGTAAAGCATTTTGAAATAGCAAATTCATTTTTGTATATCATATATTCCGTGTGTCAAATCATTTGAAAACTAAAAATTCAGA
Organism: Fasciolopsis buskii; assembly: GCA_008360955.1. Lineage (NCBI taxonomy): Eukaryota > Metazoa > Platyhelminthes > Trematoda > Plagiorchiida > Fasciolidae > Fasciolopsis > Fasciolopsis buskii. The sequence goes on along the minus strand of LUCM01009769.1, from coordinate 223,412 downwards.
CTCCGTTAATTTTTGCGCCGCACTGCGTTCCGTTATTAGGTGGAAATATAATCAAAGTTTATGTCGATTTATTTATTGCTTGCGAATTGTATGAAGATTCTCAAGAAATTGGCCGTTAATGCAACTCGAGAAATTGCTAATTTGGAAGGGTCAGCTCATACTCCCGTTGGATTTCATTCCTTGTTATGCTATCCGTTTTTATGTTTCACCTTAAACAGTAACCATCCACGTATGTGTTTGCACCTGCCTGCACCCACCTTACCGTTGCACTGATAATGTTGATACTATTTGCGGCGTACAACTGTAATGAGAAGAGGTTTCTGATTTTTATTATCATTTATGTGATTATTGGTACAGATGCGGTTATTATCATTGGACTGTTTACTGTTGTGCACCAGGTAATATGTTTGTTCTGCAACGTCCTGCTCAGGACACACGAAGAGAATAGACCGGTGATCATGTTTCCTCGACTCTTCGTGTACGTCTGTGTTTGGATGCTTTAAATCGGTGTGTGGAAGGTAACATGATCCCACAGTGTGGATGAATGATAAACTCGGAAAGCGCATGTAACTAAATACATTGACATACGAAAAGACTGATGTTTTACTTTCGATGGACGTATTTAGCGTGCATTTATTTGAGACTGGTGCTTCTAAAAGGTATCAACTTGGAGCATATGACCAGTTAATATCACGTGAATACTTCATGCATATACCTATATGTACGTATACATGAGCGTTAAAGAGAACCAGTTCACAGATTGGTTACTTCGAGCTGGGTTGTCACGTATTCTTAGTTCGCCCGCATCCAAGGTCAAACAAGTAGATCTGATTGAGAGTGAATCACAGCTTCATATATTCGCATTCAATGAGAATGCAATTTTACATGAACTACTGCTGACCAGCAGAACGGAACATTTTCAAAGACCAGTCTGCTTTACTCAGTTTGACATTGGAGCTTTTAATACCTAACTCATTTCAGTATGTGGTCAAAGTTCCCATGTTCTTCCATTGATAAAATACTAATTGCCCGTGAGAATGGGCACATCTGAGTGCAGTGGCTATTGAAATGTCCTGTGCCACTGGGAGCAAACCCAATCTAATTTTAAAACTTGATCAGTCAAAACCCTATATCTATCGCTCTGGAGATCAAGTGACAGGAGTATTATGCATACAAAGTGAACAAGCTTTCAATGTAACAGGTGAGCAGGTGATACAATTGCAATCCAACACGAAATATTGAATCCGTTGCTGTTTTTTCACCTTTTACTTTTTATTTCCTTTAATAATGGAACAACAATGTATATCAATTCTCAGGGAGGGGGCCGCGGCCAGCAGAGGGCTGCCAAGTGGGGAAGTTGGCCGGTGGTGGGAGGATTCGAACTCTTGACCTTCACGTCCATACGCGACGACCTTATCCGTTTGACCATCGCCGGCCCGTTGTGATCGATAATGGGATATATTGCTAAGCCTGTCTGCTCCATAGGTAACCTTATAGCTCACGGAAAAGTCAGATGCTACAATTTTTTTCTATTTCATAGAAATATAGAAAAATTAAAAATCCGCTCACGGAAACATATAATGTAGTACTAATCGAATTTCCGTACCACTATTTTCGGTCGTTGATTGGCAGTTCATTTCATTCTTGGACTACTTGTACGAACTTTGGATTCACTCATGACGAAAACACTAACGGGCTAGATGTATTTGAAGTTCGACGAATACATCGATGAAACCCTGATTCTCGAAATCTTAGGACAATGTCTGTTTTAAATTTGACCAGCAAGTTTCACAAAATCAGGCGAGCGATGAGTAGAACATATTGCACGACTGACCAACTAACAAGTTGTAAAGTTTCTTTTGAAAGTAAACTACTGAATTGTCCATTTTTCTGTTTGTTTCAAGCAACAGTTTGAGAACAACACGAGGAGGAGAACAGGCTCGTTTTCAGTAGTTAGTATTCATGCCAGCCAATTCCATTTCCAACGTGAAATACCACTTAGGATTAAGGTAGAGGATGTCGAATGAGCAACCTTAGAAGTTTTACACTCAAGGTCCAAATCCAGCCATGGTCCGGTACGAATGGGTCTATTTAAATTGTTCGTTCTGTCAAGAATGATAGAATTTGGGCTTTAGGAGATTTCGCGGTTAAAGAAGATGTGTTCTAGGGGCATGAGAGAAGCTCGTATGGACGAAGACAAACATCTGTCGCAATTTGGATTACAGAAGAATAATGTGATAAACGTGCATAAAAGGTTCTTCTGTCTAGTGAATCCAATGATGCATCATTTAACTGACCACCAAAATTGTAAAAATACCGCGCAGCCACTTCAGACCCGTCAGGAATTTTGCAGTGGTATGATTGGATTGCTCTTCAGAATGTCAGTTAATCATACTTGAATTCAGCTGCCACTTGAATTGAGCCGCGTGCGACCCATGTCATTAGCAGCGCCTCTTCTTAGAAGAACAATTTTAGTTTCTCTCATGGAGCTGAAAACTTTACCAATCCATGAGTTTCTTTTGGAACTCAGTCTTTGAATGGTGTATGCTGGTGTTGCTCACAAGTAATGAAGATTGTCCAGGGAACATAAAATTTTTAAGCAGGTCCGATTCCAGTCAACCAAACGTCCGGTGATCCAATTAAACTCCGATCGGACCATCCAGTGCGATTTCCTCCAGTCCAATCAGGCCGGTATGAAAGCCAACAAATTGTGCGTAATTGAGAAATGTCCGGCAACAGTCTAGTATAAAGCGATCGAATATGTACAGTCGGTTTCGAAGCGAGCGTGCAACACAAAAGGCAAGAATTCGGTGCTATTATTCAATGTTGAGAAAATTAACAAAGTGGTGTACCTATTATTATCATGCAAAGTCAAAATTCAACCACTGGAAAGCATGTGCAATGGTCTAGTCATTTTAGGTATTATTGATGGTACATATTCATTCTGTTCCATCTGTAGACAAAAACCGAGATACGTGATGGTGTATCGAGCAGTTCATCTGTTCGGTTGTGCGGGCTTACGCTCCGCAGTCGGTGAAACTGAACGACTATCTACACGTTTATAGCTGACGCTGTATTGAGTGCAATTTCACAATGCAACTCAGTCCAAAACCTTCGTCGTACTTAGGCTACCTGCAGAGAAGTCATCTATCAGTAAGGGTCAATTGGTGTGCGCCTGGGGGACAGTAAACATGTGAATCATTGACGGGTAGGTGCAACATGATTGTATGATGAAGTTCAACAAACCGTTCAGAGCCTGCCCGGTAACCTAATGGATAAGGCGTTCGACTCAGAATCGTTCGTCCCGGGTTCGTGTCTCAGTTCAGGTGCGATGGATATGCACTGTTGATGATTCCTAACAAGGATGAAACAGCTGCACAGTGTTTCCATGGTTTCTTAATGGTCATTTGGGCGACGATGTAATATGGTTTATCATTTCATGACAACTCAATCTCTCCATTGGTTATTTGTTCTACTGTTCAAGCTCAACTGGTCGCTTATAAAACTATCGTTAGATATGAGCCTTCTACCAGGAAACTATCCACGTTAGGCAACAATCATTGGCTCTGAAAGAGCCATTGATGCATGACTGAATTACCATACATCAGGCATACGAGTACTGCCCCTAGAATAGTCCTTGCAGAAGTTCCGATAGTTAAGATTTTCTACCCATATTCTCGGTTGCTAGTGTTATTGGCACAAACTGGATCTGCACTCCGGCTGATTTCCAATTGGGCTGGAATTCTGTTATCTAACAACCAAACCATAACTTGTTTTTCCGTCTACGTAGCCATGGTTTATGAAGCTCACAGTGAAGAATGAGGAATTTCAAGTGTTATTCTTCTTTGATTTATTTTATTTCTCCGTTTTGACATCACTCAATGATTGTTTATATTCTGGTGTGATTCGAGGGAATGAGGATTCTCGTCGGATAGAAACCCGAAGTAAAGTGGTACAGAACCGAGACCAGCAATCTGCTGTAACTGTTGGACTACATAAAATCATGAAATGGTACAAATTTGTGCTAACCGGATTCCATAACCATCTCTATTTGAATGTAAGTTTGAGAAATTTCAAATTGAAGCGAGAAGCTGTCCAATCCATTCAACAATCTGTGTTCGATTCGTTCCATGTCACCTTTCATAAAATGAATGAACACACTATCTTTACAAAATTAATGACCATATTCTACCAAGTATGTAATGAAAGAACTGTTCATCGTTCCACTTCTGCCCTCGCGAATCCAGCCGAGTAAGTCCTCGTTCATACTTTGAGGTCAATGCCCCTTCGATTGACCATTACAAGTGGCATCACCGAGTACACCTGAACGGATAAATACTAATTACTTTTCAGTGAATTTGTTGCAACACACGTATTGGTCGAACAATGCCACATTTGGCGTAAAGTATTGGAAAACTACCGGTCAATTTAGATCCAAAAAGACAGAATGAACTCTTTGAGTCGATCTGTGATTGCACACCGGCTAGAACCTGACGAACAACTAGGCACGGATAATGCTTTCAGTAGATAAATATGGACAAGTTTCTGTAATATACATTGATATTTTGCTTATGTAAGTTTTAAGATCATTTTTCTTCCTGTTTATAGCATGGTTTTGACTGAAAAATGCGTGGTTTCAAGAAATAATTTGATCATCAGCATTTGGTCGCCTCAAACCAATGGGTTTATTGATGGAAAGAATGAAATGAAATACCCTTGTCATATGAGGGTCGTTAAGTCGACTCGCACAGACCGAAATTTGTTCAGACCACGCCTTTTTCATTCTCGTCTTTCTCGTGCTAATCTGCTCCCAGCCCTGTCGAGGTAAAACGATTATCTTTTCTCTGACCGATCGGATTATTCGACAATGGTAGATTCTGTTCCACGGCCGAATATTTCGGCCATAAATATTACCACAATTCACGTGAAATGGATGTTAGAATAAATAAGATGCTTGCTCTTATCGTACCAATGCCTGAAAGTTGGAATAAACTTGAAATTGTCTTCGATAAACATTTCCGTCCATTTTCATCTTGTGTTTCTGAATTAAGTAACTACGACTTTGTCTCACACAGCCATAATTCATTGTACTGCGTCCGATTCAAGCAAACCACTGCATAGCTGCACCATACTTGAGAAGTAAACCTGAGATGAATGACTATGGGTCTAGCCCGGATGGCTGTCAAGAGTTGAACAATCCTCAATACTATATGATAGACGACTTTCGTGTCACTGGCTTCTGGGGCGACAAACCCCTGATGGCCGTGCACAAATTTATTCCGGAGAACTTCTCCAAAATCGACCAGCGAAATCTGGTCATTTCATCATTTTGTAATTCGTGAACAATACAGTGCATCGAGCTGCACAGAACTTTTTATCTATTCAGTTACCAATGAAGTTGAATGACCAGTGGACCAAGGTAGTATAGGTCAATTCCAGGGTAGACTGAAGCCCAGGGTCAATTGTTATTGTGCACAAATAGCTGGCTGATACAGGCTGGTAGGCATAGAATCATTAGATACCAGTAGTTTTGGGTTTCTGTTACACCCTGATGCCATGAACGATTGGATTACGTTAAATTTGTGACCAGATGCAACCGGGTGTTTCGCGATCGAAAAACCCGGAGATTTTGCGTTAGCATGTGAGGTCACAGAAGATTGCACCGTCGATTTTGGCAGCCATTTCTGTACGTTCTCTAACACTCGTTGAGTCAAGCAGCAATGTATGCTTCACTGCAACTGCAAGTGAACTGATACAGAATGAGTGAGACATGAGGATCAGTATGACAGCCTCAGGGATTTTGAAAGGTTAACCTTTTGGTTACTTGTAACGAACGCAACTGTGCAGCTGTTTACGCATTTCAGATGACCAAATCAAATTTCCAATAACTTGATTAAATAAATTATCATCTCAGAATGCCAAGGTGAAGTATTTTGGCTATATGTCCTCCCTAAACGATTCCGTTGAATTAGAGTTCAAAAGGTTCCACGATTAAGAGTCTTCCAATCGGGAGTCGGAGAAAGATCATCTTCGGGTATTCATACCACAGTGTAAAGTTAGCAAATTGCGCATTTCCCCGAATACCGTACGAAAAATACCGTAAATTCATTTACGCTCATACTAATGTGTCCATCAAATAGTAGTTCATCGTATATCTCAAAATGAAAACTGAGGATGTAACTACATATCGATGGACAACTGCTTTCCAGAAACCGTTAGTTTACTTCTGTATTCTGCATTCCTCGCCAAAAGCATATTGATTAAAAGTAAGTCAAAATAAATAAACAGTTGGCTTAGGTGCAAGATAACACGCACACACACCGATAATGATTCTTTGTCATGTTCGCACGCCTGAACTTTACTCGCGGTAGAAGCTATGCCTAGGTGGCCACTGATTCTCGACAAGCGGAGTAACTGTGTTCAAATTATTCTGTTCCCATATGGAATCGGTGCTTAAATCATGCTCAGTTACGTGTTGACTTACCGGGAAGACGTCGGATATTCTTTCCTAACCAAAGGTAAAAATGTAATGTACGCGTTGTGAAAGGGAATTATGAATGTTACATGTATTCTACAGAAATAACCGAAAGTTTCCGCATCAGTTTTTGAGATCAAAAGGTAAGGCTCTTCAAGCGGACCTAAAACTATGAAAATTATAATATGAAATCTTTATCCTGTCACTGTACTCCCGGGAATTTCCAATTTAGTATCAATCATTTGGTCATAAAATTCATTGATTGTTCGTTTTCTTACTTATATTTTTAGTTGTTCGAGTAGAAATTCTTGGGCGAACTGTGGTTGCTGCGCCATTTAGGCGCAAGTTCCGTCCAGCCAAATGGTGGACCAGAGAACGTCGTTGGATTCAGGACAAACTATTTTGGATGCAAGGGACCGGTTGTGTGGTGACTGATCTGACTGTCCACACTAATCCCGAGCGACAGGAGACCGGGTTGAATATGAATAAATTGAAATTTCCCTCGGATCATGTGTTAAGTAAACTGACCCCAGAGTTTCGTACTGTCGGTGAGGAAATTCACTGTTTCGCCTCATCTGATTTAGTTGGCCGAAGTAAGTTGATCTGAGCAAAATAATTCACACTAACGAAAAGTCTAAGGAATCAATTCGCCCTTTTTGCGAAGCTTTTTTTACTCTTACAGGGACTGATCAGTTACCACATTTGTAAATACTTTATTGGTTCTTTGTAAACACAAGTGGTCATATTCTCTATCGACTACTTTATGCTATCCGTAGATTAACTAATCCCCATACAAAAACGATCGGATTGCACTCGCTTGTAAAATTGCCCATAACACTAAACCATAAGCATTTAAGTTCGCACGTTTTCGTTTACTGAGGCCCTCCGTTAGTTGTCTTACTAGTTCTAAATGTATTCGGTCAACTCTGATGCCTAACGGTGCAATCTCGATGACAGGTTAACGGTATTCGCCCTAATGTGTCATGCCCAAATACTGCTTTTCTGGATAATGTTGCCGAACGATTTGCAAAAATCATTTAAACTGGAGTTTTCATTCAAGTAAATTTGGCATCATGCAATTGAGAGCTTGATTTATTTTGTTATGAGGTTTGTTGTTTGTCCCACTACCGACGAGTGAAGCCATTGTCCTGTGCCAAACATTCAACACCGCTTGGGGTTAGTATCTTGTCGCCTTCAACACTGGGATGGTTTTGTGCCTGGAAAGTAGGTCCGGCTGTCAGACTCCTTTGGCATCATGTGAATGAAGCACGGAGCAAGAATCAGGTTGAACGTAGAGCCGCAGAGGAATATCCGAATCAAACACTAGTCTCAATGCTGCGACAGAGTGAAGTCAGTTTTATAACCGTAACACGTTGTGGGACGAGCTCGAAATGAAGAACAAGATAACAACAGTGAGCCCGATAGATTGGAAGTGCTCAGCCAATGAGCTTCGACTTATGGGCAACTATATGTGTAATCTAATGTTGGAAAATCACTAACCGTCGTCTTCACCGGTGGGAGATCATTTGATCATTCTTGATGGATTAAACGGACACAAGACGGCTGATTGAAACCACCAGAGCTATTGATCGCAATATAACGGCAGCGGAGCAACCATTAGCACTCCGAATGAATATCCGAATCTGGTTGACCGCTTAGCCGATCGTGAGTATATACCAAAAGACAATAAGCTTTCTAAACCGTCTTGTCCAAGTATACCTGGATTGTTTAAAAATTACCTAGCCTCACGTGAAGCGATCAACTAAAAAGTCCTTCGTTTCAGTTCAGCTTCCCTCAGTCAAGCAAAAGACCGGATCATTTTACTTCACACTTGTACATTTAAGGTAGGAGCTTCCGAAATTTTATTTGTTTTTTTTTGTTTGTTTAGAAACTAAGTGATCCTTTCGTCTTTGGAAATCAGTGGGGAGAATATATGCCGTACATATCAAATGCCTTCAGCATAATACATTGGATGATTGGCTGCACCCTCTGTGTCAGTTGGCACTTAGATAGACTTGAATTTTGTGATCTTTAACGTCAAAATTCACATGTGGTATGTGCTTATACCTACTGATTGTTTTATCTCTGGTTAGTGACTGTCGACAGCAAAGTAATCCTGGTATTCACTAGTGATTGTAGTGAGCCCTTCTTTGGAAGAAGTATCAGCACTTGAAGCTGCACCGAGCTCCATTAAATTTCGGTCAGATAGTTGTGAATGGTATAATATTAATAACGCTGTGTTATGAACATTATATCATTCACAACTAAAACCAATACATGGCGCATCGATTTTCCAATACACACCTCACGTCATTTGGTCTTCATATATTGGCCAGATAAGGTTGGTGAGGTTGCAGTGCTGTGGTCTACTAAGTATCCGGGCAAACGAATACTGATTCAGTTTCCATCACGGTAGCTTCATTGACGGTGCGAAGCAGTCTGTATTATATTCATATCGCGTCATACTTGAGATATAAATATAACTCAAATGCGTTATTCTTGTCAAGATGTCACGCTCTCAACGTAAATCATGTTATGATTCACGAACCACGGTGGCGGATTTCGGTCTAACGTGCATCTGTTGATTTATGACCTGGATTCTGGCCAACGTACGATACTTAATTGCTCAAGTAAGGGTTGAGAGATGGACTATATGTGACGCGTTTCAGTCAGGTAGATTGATGAACAGAAGCTTTTGTTCCAAGGATTTTTAGTTCCCAGTAATTATATCTCAAGCTTAACCGTCAAGGATCCGTCCTGTGGCAGTCAATCCATTCTAACACTAGTTAGTTAAGTGGAGACTGGATACAAAACCTTTTCTGAAAGGAAATCTTTCTAATTTTCTTTCGCCCTATAAGCGGACCATGCAAGATGCCCCGAAGAATTGCATCTAGATAAATTTATTAGATATTATTATTAGCGAAAGGGGGGTTGCTTACTCGCATAAGTTAGGTTAGGTTTTCACTTCATTTGCCTACGTTCAATGTTCGCACGTCCAACCGAATAGGGCAACAAGACACCCTAGCTAAAACTGTTAAAATTGTTAACATAGATATATCCTATGTTTTCGAAATGCACTTTTCGCAGCCCAAATACAAACTGTTTCTGTCTTGCTTCGATCTGCCCGTACCAGGTGATCCAGTTTCCAGTGCTTGTGGTCAGCGTGCGAGCCGAATGTGTACTGTTAGACTGGATCCCAGTCGATAGTCCTTTATGTGCAGTTTGGTTGAACGGTTTTGTGCGTTTCAGTAACTGTTGATTAAAGCATCGTCTTTTATTCGTAACATTTGTGCATGCATCCAGTGTTTACATTTCCCTGGAGGCCATAGACGAGTTCTATGAGGATTTATCCCAGTTACTCTGAAAAGCGCCTTCAACAGAAGCTGCAGTTGTTACTGGTGATTTTACCGCCCTGTTTGGCTACTTATGAACTATCGGACGACACATCGCAGGCCGATTCCCTATCCCAAAATGATCACATCGATGACGGTGATAATCTGTTCCTGGTGACTACAGATTTCTGTCATAAAAAACGATTTTGGCTCACCTGGCGTCCTCGTCTGCTTTCGCAGAGTTGGACCCAGATTGATTACATTACGGCTGGTAATCAGTGGTATGGATTAATCAACGATTGCCGATCACTGTGATGTACACCTACGAACTAAGGCTATGTTTTCACCTGCTCCGATTCTGTGATCGCATTAACGAAAAACCAACGCTTTATACACTGCTAATTCGTGAGGATAATCGTTTACTTTAGCTCCAGTAGGTGTTTTTAATGCGGTTGTCATCCTAATGAACTGCGCAAGATCCGGACGAGCGTTAGAAGCTGACTAAAAGCTCTGCACTCGGCGACAACTGCGCAGGACTCCAGGAACAAAAAATAATCATGACAGCTGTCGTCTCCAGATGCCACATATAAGTGGATGCTCAAATCCCTGAGGAAACAGCTAATCAACAGCCTGAGAAATGATTGGAAGTAGTAATAGATGGAGTAATATGAAGAAATAGAAAAGACTCCTGTCATAGGAAATAGTCGCAAACTTTGTTGATTGATTAGGAAGACGAGGGTATAGGTGGCAGTTAAAGAGTAGGACGCCTTTTTGATTTACTCTCAACAGCGTCGGCTGGAGCAATGGGCGGAAGACATTAGGGAACATTTTAGCTAATTCACGCCAACATTACGCCTGCAAGTAAATCAAGGCATCGGTCCTCCATCCGAGATGGAAGTGATCAGGGAGATCAGTTTTCTTACGTGATATAGGGCAAATGGATCAGATGGGCAGCCCTCGCCCTTTTTAAAGACGGTTGCAAAGTGTTGACAATGGAGTGGACGAAACTACTGCGGTCACTCTGTGAGGGCGTTGGGCACAAATCAGTGGTTGTACAGAGTTAACAGAATGGTGATCGATTCTAAGGTGAAAATCACCGAGGGTCTTGTGTGGTCAGTTTCACATCCAAACCGTTCGCGAACATTATCCTCCGCCGATTGCCAGGTACTCGCGAATGATCATGCGTGAGAACCAAGCCGGCTTGTGTAAAGTGCAGTTGGACTACTGAGTTGGGGTCCACCGGATCACCTCCCCTAAGTGACTGTTAGGGCAAACAGTGTCACGGTTACTAGCGTTCTTCCATTCAACATCTCTTCTCTTCTGTCTAGTTGTTCAAGATTCTCTTCCACAATCGATCTTTCCCCGTCCGTCCCTATTCTCTTTGTCCCTTGGTGTAGATGAGTAGGTGGCAGTATTAAAAACCAGAGCAATTTTGTATTAGGTTAGTCGTTGTTCAGAATGAACTGGACTAAACTTGATGACATTCAGAATGTTAGAAGGCTGTGGTTAGCAAGCCCACCCTTGCTTAATCACCTCTCTATTACTAATAATATCTATGCAATAAATTACCACTTATAAGACGAATGCGGAACTTTCAGATTTCGTCCTGCAAGTTAGTGAATTCCACCAACCATGAGCAACTTTCTAATGCATAAACTAATATTTGTTCATCGTAAATAGATCGAATTTCGAGGTATCATTAAGTTGACGTCACCGGTACTTTTCTTAGAGCATTCTTTCAGTTAGATGACAGGATTGAAATGCGACCGGTATTTTAAAGCTCCTCACAAGCCAGAGGATATTTACCTTTGGGAACCCTAACCGAAACATTTGATCCGAATCTAACTCATCAGGTAATGAGGCATTAACCCCCTCGGGAACTCTGAGCAGGCGCATGCTTAACTCTTTTCGGCCGCTAGATGCAATGTGCAGCACGGCTCCGGTTTTCTCCCTCCGCGGTGGCCAAGTGGATAAGGTCGTCGCGTTTGGACGTGAAGGTCACGGGTCCGAATCCTCCCACTGCCGATCAGCTTGCCTATTTGGTAGCCCTCTGTTGACCGCTGCCTCCTTCCTGAAAAATGATGAACTCTGTTACGTCATTAATAAAGGAAGTAAAAAGATAAAAGATAAAAAGCATAGAATTTATTGTGTTTGTACTATTCACCGAGGTATGCAAACGAGTGCCGCTCCAGTGTCGGGCCTCCAAGCTGGAGTAAGATTAGGGCGCTAACAAGAGACAGTCCGCAAGCAGCGAAGATAGGCTGAATGGATTCCCATCTACTTGGATCAATTATTATTCCATTCAACTTTCCGACGGATTTCTCAGCTCCAATCAACCCCAAATTGAAGGACGATGAAACTACTTTGTCATTCCTCTACTCATTGACCATGTAAGCATGAAACAGTCTTTAGTTTGACATGAGCCATCGTGTATAGCTCTCTGGAGCATGAAGACATGCAAGTCGTGGCACCATATCAAGGTGAATTCTTTTCGTGATCGGTAGAAACGGTCACCCATGAGGCATAATTTACTGTTATCTTCTTTCTGGTATCCGTCAGATCCGGTGTGAATTGTGATAGCCGAGTATCCTTTAGTTTGTACTGCATTGTATTTTATAGTTTTAATGTACATAGATATCGTAGTTCAGTAGAAAACAGCACTGAAAAATAAAGAATCCACTATATCCATCAACTTCTAAAATTGAACGGAAAACGAAACTAGTTGACCAAATGATCTGAGCAAATTACGAAAGGTTGCTCGGGAAGTCGGATGGAAACGCGATACCGGTTTGCCAAGATGTATGCTAAATATGGAGCAGTCGAGTTACTGTAGATATTGATTCTAGAGGATGTGGAACGAAAAGTGGATCGTGATGAGACATGAGAGCAACACATTGAAAGGTCGTTGTGAGGAATATATGTGGGACCTGAAAGTATTTCATGAACAAATTTTCGTATGCCGATAAGTACTGACTAATTTGTAATTTGCTTAGTGGTATGAAAGACAGCTAATAATTGAAAAACCGCGGGGATGATTTTAAAGTCTATTGGAGGAAGCCTGCAAAAGCAACAGGAGAACAGTAAAGAAGGATTAGGAAAACACATTGGTACATAAATCGGGAGATGGTGTTTTGTTTCACCTTGCAGTGTCAAAACCTTCTGATTTGAAATGAGGACCGTCGGCGATTCTCTACACAGGTAAATTTTATCGATGATAACTCCTCGATATTTCACAGAATCAATCCCAGTGAGTGTGTTTCAGTTGATGAGAGACTTTTCGGATGGGTAGGCTGACAGAGACGGATAGAAAGAGAACAGACATGCGAAATATTTAAAGATGTTAAGATTTAGACCGGTTTGTGAAGGACAATCATAGATATAAGCTGTTAGAAATGCTTCGTAAGTCATCACTGCTCTGAAAGACGTAAGATAAGGAAGATCATAAGCAAATTTAAACAGATGACGGAGGAAGCCAGTTGATAAGTCGCTGATGTCAACACAGAAGAGATAGGGTGAAAGAACACCACCCTGAAGCAGGCCTGAGTCGTTAATCAAAAGTTTTGACATATTAAGACTTTATTGATTGGGCTATATGTTTCTTTATCTGGACGTTGTGCCATTCTGGATTTTGACAATAGGTCTACATGTAAGATTGGGCATCCTGTAGTTCTGTAGTTCCATGTGGGTTGTTGCCTATGACATCAAACATTCCACATTATCGTCTTTTTTACTGGTTTTCGGCTGGCTAGGTGATATACTGTACAAATCGCTCAATTTAACTGTTCTTCTGAAACACTATGTTTAAACTTTGCATTTTGTCCTTAGGAGTTGCGCATTCATTTTCGAGATGAATGCAATTCGGTTCAGTTCAGCCAGCTTTGCGCAATCATTAAACCTACGCGAAGGTGTATTTATTTTCGCTGGTCAGCAGTGTCGAATGGTAGTAAGAATAACCCCTTGATTGAGGAGAAGCATTTAACTCTATTCCCTAAAGTTTCCAGACACCATCTTGACAGATCCGGCAAACACGAATCCGGTAATCTAACGGCACCTGCTTTGGAAGTTCATTGGTTAGAATTTCCCTATCTTTTCGCCACGGTAGGAGCTGCTAACTTTGACTCATCTTTCGTCGATTACTTACTTTGGATAATAAATCAGACGAACAGAGCCAATCTGCAGGCATGCGCAAAATATGTCACAACCACCTTAATCCATTCAATTCCAGTACATGTTTGGCTGACTACGTGCTACGATAAAGTGGTCACATGTCTAATCCTAGCTGTACTAATAAAATTATCCTACGTTACTTCGTCATTACAAAGAAGACTTCGAAAACCATGCACTAGAATGTTTTGCGTATCTGTCCACATCGGCCAGAGTTCTGAGCTGTTTGTTAGAACAGACCCAACCGGTACCCTGTAAATCCAACATTTGACCAAAAACCGACACCGCAGGTGCCTCCGACTGGTAACTGCCAACGGAGCCTTCAGTACACGCGAGGATACGTCATCCTGTATGTGATCACCCATTGGTATGCAGCACAGCAAATGAAAATAACTTTGCCACTTGCCCCAGAATATCTCCCGCAAGAAAGAGGATTTTGGACCCATCAAGTCCCGCAAAAAGACTTTATACTTTGAAATTGCACAAAGCATATCGAACGTGATAACGCTATCATACAGCGAAAAAATCATCCTTGACAAACATGTGACAACCCTTGTGGTCCAGCGTCATGATAATGTTTAACAAAATTTATCCACTCAAGGACCGCCACTTTCAATGGCGAACAATTGCCTGGTGCATTTTTTCACTTTCAAGCAAAAATGGTATACTCGTTCCGAAATTAGGCAAACTAAGCTGATCCCAAGAGTATTTGGCCTAGCGATTCAGACAAGCTTCTGAGAGTGGATTGATGAGCCGTCGGGTTACTTGGTCATCCCTTTTTCATCCAGTTTTTAAGAAACCACAACTCCTAATAGTTCGGTAAATGCTGCAACTATCGCCGATGGCCACAGCCTGCAATATTTACCTATAGTTCAATGGTCACCACTGTTGGCCAACAGTTTTCAGGTCCTTTTTAAGCTAACGCATCAGGGAATTACACATCTCAGCGTTTATGGCGTCCGGTGGTGCGGATCTGCAAGCATTTAATGGAGCAACAGACGTCAAAGTTGTACTCGTTTTCTGAGGTCTTTCAAATGGCCCAGGGCCCTGCTTTGCTTCTACCAGTGCGTATAAAGTTTCACTGATCTGTCCCAATGTTGGGTCTAAACCTGGACGCTGATCGTGGTAACAGTGGCATGGAATCTATCAACTGCGTCTGATGCTGACAATTTTCGCCTAGATTCAGCTGCACACGCTGGATGGTTCTCTTGCTGGCGTGATAGAGACAGTAGCGGCCACCAACAAAGAGCAATGACGGAGGCCTAATTTGAGTCCACTGAAGCGGACCAGAATGAGCTACAACATTCGATATGTCCACGGCACAGGTGTTCCACCGCAATGAGATCATCCGAATTCAAAATGGCGAATGTAAGAAACCGAGGAAATTAAGGGATATCGCCTTCACGGTGTGAGTCTGTGAGTCCCAGAAACAGTTTATGGTTGAGACATATATGAGTGAGGCAAGCATCTTTATTGATTTGAACCACGGGGACAAATTTTCGGTCAGAATGCCCCGTTCTGTACTCGCACATAAAAAACTTTGATAGTGAAATCACCAGCAATGATGACGATATTCGCTGAATACACGTTATATTATAATCTAGGCAAGACCTGGTAAAACTGGTGCTCAGCTTCACAGGAGCAGCTTTAGATGGCCAATTGTCTTTGACGCATACAGAACCGTCCAACAGAACTACACACAAACAACTTGTCTAGTGACTGAAATCCAGCCCAATAGTCCATACCTGACTCTCGCCTGCTAAACGACCCCCACTCCAGCGTGATCACAAACAGTAACACGTGATACGCGATCGGTGAAACGAGAATCTGAGGTTTTATCTTGGCCATGAATATGGACCACAGAACTTGAATCTCGAATATGCGTTTCAGTGATGCCGTAAAAAATTTATTCCATACGTTTCGGCAGTTTCAGATTCTGCAGTACGTTGTTCTATCTGATATATTAAGCGAACATTAGAGCTAGTCAGCAATGCAGTCCCATGAAGCTTTGCTATAGTCTGAATCGTCAATCATCCTGTGAAAACTGTGGCCAAATGCGAAAGGGAAGTCCAAGTAGACCTCAGAGACCGTTAGCCTGAAGGTAATCCACGGCCATGGGCCGCTAGCGCACACCAGTTGACACTTACTGATAGATGGCTTTTCTGCAGGTAGCCTAAGTAGGAAGAAGGCTTTGGATATGACATACACAGCCTGATTACTTGATACATTTTAGTATAAGGGGATTGAATGTTTACATGAAATAATTCACCATATGATATCATCGCTCAGCTTACCATAAAGAAACCATGGAAGCACTGTACAGCTGTTTCATCCTTGTTAGGAATCATCAGCAGTGCATATCCACCGCGCCCGAACTGGGACGCGAACCCGGGACGAACGATTCTGAGTCGAACGCCTTATCCATTAGGTTACCGGGCAGGCTCTGAACGGTTTGTTGAACTTCACCATATGATTATGTTGCACCTACTCGTCAATGATTCACATGTTTACTGTCCCCTAGCTCACAGCGATCGACCCCTACTGATAGATGACCTCTCTGCAGGTAGCCTAAGTACGACGAAGGCTTTGGATATGACACTGCTGCACTGCTGATGATTCCTAACAAGGATGAAACAGCTGTACAGTGCTTCCATGGTTTCTTTATGGTGAGTTGAGCGATGATATCACATGGTGAATTATTTCAATTCTTTTTCATTTGGGCTGAGCCAACCTTAGGAACGAAGGCAGAATGTCACCAGAATATACAGCCTGCCCTGGTGAGTCGAGCACTTTTGGCAAAATCGAAAGCGGCCAAACGCAGTGAGCTGCTAAAATCCGGCCAATATTCTCCTCTCTACTGAATATCAAAAGAAGCTACTAATGACTGACAAAACAGAAGGCATCATAAAACCGTCAGTGCTTCGTTTGTGCGATGTATTTTAAAGGTCAAGTTAGTAGAATTGAGACATTTCAAAGCCCTTAATTACTTCTAATTTAATTAGGAAATGTCTAACTACTAGGGGCATCAGCAATTAAAAGGATGCATAGAAAATTTCTCGATGGAAATCCTCGCTCACAAAAACTACAAAAAGTTTACACCGACGGCACTCGTTTCCCAGCGAACGACTTGGCAGACGGGCAAATAATCAAATGTGACAAATATAAAAGGGACTGCATTTTACGGATGCAATAAACGATTTGGCTAGTGTTTGAGTTCGAAATCGTTCATGATCGACGATAAAATGGGAAAGAAGACGAAATATGTATCGAGAGAAAGAGATAAAGACACTGAGACAGAAACAGATGGAGACAAAGAGGGAAGGAGAAAAGAGAAACAGGAAAAAGTAAAGAATTGACCAAAAGTCATTTTTCGTTTGACACCTATTGCCGTATAAAATCGAACTTCGCTAGATAGTTGGCTAGAATTCAAAGTGTTTAGGTTTAAAAATGTCACGTGCCTTGCGAACATAGTAGATGGAATCATTCTTACGTAGCACATTCAGGAATAAATGGTTGTCGCACCCAATATGTCGCTTATTTTGCATTTTTCCACACTTACGCAGCTTCGTCTGAAACCAGTGAAATCGTATCTCCCGGTGAGCACAACTTTCACTTTCGATTCTTGTTATCACGAACCTGTCCGTGCACATTTTCCGGTGCCCGAGGAAGTGTTGAGTATCGAATCAACGCTGTGTTACAACATTCCGACGGTTATAACCAGAAAACAACTCAAGGCTTCCGGGTGGTTCGTGAATTGTTGATTGATCGAACCTCGGTAAGTTCAAAAATGCCTTCGCGAGCGGATGATCTTTAAAGATGCCCCGTATATGTATAACGTTACTACAGTGATTTATTAACGGATGAGGTGCTAAATGTCACTTAAGTTGAGTCAGTCTATCATCCGACCAAGAGAAAAAGTACGCAGTCCACATGTACATTTTGTTTTAAGCTCCAACGTGCTCATTTTAATTCATCCGCTTATACATCCTTATCACGATGTACATTTCTGCACTTTCTAGTTCCTTCCGGGCCCAAATGACCAGTCACCTAATCAGATATCTTTGCAATTCACATGAGATTATCTTATAAGCTGTATCAACGTTGAACCAGACACCGAAAACCGGGTCAGCATTGTACACTGATTTCATCCTTTAGATGAATCACGAACAATGAACATCACCCCATCCCGAACTGGGAGGTGAAATCAGGACAATCGATCGTGTCTCGATAACAACGGTCATCAGACTACTAGGGCAGAATATCAATGGCTTACTGTGCTCCACCTTACGGGACAGCTCTTTGTCGCTACTAGTTTTGCTCTATCGTAAGCTACAGGCTCACAGTAAACTATGAGTGAGCAGAACGAATCCATTGTAGGGGGCTTTTAGTACGAACCTTGCAGCTTGGTTACTTGATCAAAGTCATACAAAATGACTCATCTTGCGATGTGTATGCCCAGCTAAATACCAGAATTTAGTACTGGAAGTGCTGTTCTTCAACGTTGCTCCTTTTGTGTTTTCTTTTCATTTGTGCCACGAATTGAAGACCCAAATGAACTGCAAGTTTACCCGATCGTCCAGACGACAGAGTAGGTACTTTTGGAATGCATTTTACATCCTCTAAGTGTAACATGCTGTTGTAGAAATTGAGCGGCCCAAAACCGGACCTTATCCTTGCAGAGGAACGACTGGGTGAGGTAGTCAGGCTTAATTGCTCGGGCTGTTGTATCTCACCAAGTGGTCGGATGAAGTAACATTTTGTATACAAAAAGATCGATTTGTATTCACAAATTTGAAATATCTATGGCCTTAGCACAGTATTAGGATAACTATCAAAGTTCGAATGTGAACATTAGCAGAGGATCCGTGTCTGCTTTACGATTGAGAAATACGGCCATTAAAAGCAAGAAATTCAGTGTTCAGACATCGCAGTATTCGTAGCACTGGCAGGATAAAATGAGGCTTATTTCAGGTAACTCAAAGGAAAGGCGTAACATGCTGTTGCCTAGGGTTAAATTTTTAGAAGCCGTACTGAATCGGAACAGTTTAAGCTCGTTGGGACACGTTTTAACTCTTCCCCAAGAACGGAATGCCCTTGTTCGTGGCATGTAATAGTTGGAAAATGGATCACGATAGCCAGTCGATGACATGGGCAAAACTTACGAAAACTTTTAACCATTGGGTGCTGGTTTATTTAGAACACCGGGTTCGGGTACACAAGGTTCTCCCAAACGATTGTTGGAGACCGTGAATAGTATGGTTCAGTACCGCTGTCAGTGTCGTTTTTGTATTGGAAATCTTTCTTCCTCTGTAGGGTTCTTCAGTCTGCAGTCCGTCGCTCACTATTACCTCAACTTCTTTCTCCTTTGTGTAGACGGCATTGAGATATCAGTCGAAACCAGGGCATTTCCGTCCAAGATTATTGGTCGGCATTTGCAGAAATGTGCATTTCAACACTGAGCATCAACCTGGTAACTATGAATTCTGCTCACAATAGTCCTTTCATGGATAACGTTGCAATTTGAGTATGATTAATTTGTACTGTCGACGATTCTTAAAAATGGTCAAACAACTGAGCAGTGCTTCCACAAATTCTTAAAAAACGAGGCAAACTTTTTGACTATACGACAGCGTAGTTTTTAATCCCGCATTTGCACCGGTGATTCTTCTCTTACCAGACAATTCCACGTTTTCGTACTTTGTCAAACCCGGCAAACGATAAACCTTTGCCTAACAAGATCAATCTACTGAACTCGGATAGTCTGAACAGGCGAATTGTCACTTGGTTTGGCTGCGCAACGTTTTGAGAGTCAAGCTGGCCCAGTTTATCATATCCAAATTTGCCTAAGTTTCCCCTGAACAACTTTCATCTCGACATTTGCAGTAATTTTCCTCAGTTAAATTTCATCTTGACATTCATTGATGGCTTGTGCACCTGCGTGACCCAACCAGTTAGGCAGGGTGTCATATTCCAAGAATTGAATCAACACTGGTCGGTCAATCAGTGGAGACATGGGGCTGCACGTTGGGGTATGATTTGAGCTAGGAAATCAGTCTACAAAATCGACAGGATAATAAGTCAACGAATCAAATGGAACTCCAGTCAGCCACTCTCCGTTGCCTTGCGGCCAGTTTCTTTTTACGACTAACGCCTTGGATTTTGAATCCCAACGGTTCTGTTGCATAGCAATTGGGCACCGAGGAGTATATTTTCAATAGTTACTATTAGTGACACGGTCACAAAGAATTCTACACTGCATCGTTTGTCCGTTTTCCATAAACTTCATCACTATTAACCGAAAGCCATTTGCTATATTTTTCAGAAGGAAAATGATATCCAATTTGCTCTGACTACTTAGCATTGGGAATTTCTGTACAAAGTTGCACTACCAAACACACTGCCATTGCTCTGGTCCATTAAAGGTCAACTTAAATTTGTTATGAAACAGCTTCGAAGTGGTCAGACACGCCTCACAAATTCTCTTCTCTGTACTCTCGTATTTGATATTTTAGATAGTGGAGTTAAACTCCTTCCAGAGAACGGGGTTTTGACTTAGAGTATGCCGATATTATTGCCCTGCTGAGTGGCAATGCACAGACAATTCAACGCATGTTAGACCGCTCGATGATTGAGGTATTCAGATACCACAATGGGCTTTACCCCTCCAAAATGTAAGCTACTTCTTCAAGACTGGCAGAATCCTATGTCTGTGCTCATCCTTAATGGTGGTCGATTAGAAGTAGTCAGTAGCTTCAAGCACCTTGGGAGCCTGATTACACCCGGCGGGGGAGCCGGAGAGGAGGCCTCATCACGAATTGCGAAAGCCAGAACAGCTTTTGTGAACCTCCGACACTTGTGGTGCCACCATAACATCCGACTTTCCCTCATGGGAAGGGTATGCAGTGCCGCAGTTCGTAGTGTTCTTCTTTTTGGTTGTGAGACTTGATCTTTCCGTGTTGAGGATGCCCAGTGACTTTCCGTGTTCGGCCATTGACTTCTCGGAAGCATTGCTCGTGTGTGGTTGGAACATCGTTTGAGCGACGACGAGGTGCGTCATCCAGTGTTGGGCGCAGACAGTCCTCCTCTGACTGGGATAATTGCTCCACTTAGTCTCCGATGGCTTGGTCACGTGCTGCTTATGCCATTCTGTCGGCTACCTTTTCGTGCTCTTTTTGAACGTGTTGGGCAAACCTGGAAGAACCGACATGGCGGTCAGTCTGTGACTACGCGCAGAGGTATAAAGCAGTTAGGTTTGGCTTTGGCCTCGGTTGGTGCTTCCAGACTTGCTGGTTAGGGATCAAGAGATGAGGATTGTTGCTAGTCAGAGACGCTGAGGTATACTACTCAAAACCAAATTTAGTGATGCGAATGTTGTGCGTCCTCTCTGTCGAAATCTTCCCTCGTTAAGGACAATCTGAAAATAACCAAAAACTTACAAACTGTGTACGGTGAAAACATAAATACAGTCAGTAAATATCCGGACCAAACGACGTAAGGAGTGTATCGAAAAATCGATGCGCCATGTATTGGTTTTTATTGTGAATGATATAATATTAATAACACAGCGTTGTTGGTAGATGTAATGCGCCAACGTTTCGACTACCGTGGGTAGTCTTTCTCAAGGCAAGTTTTACAATCTTCCACTTTGATTGTTAAACCTCTGCCTTGAGAAGCGCACTCCCCGGGTATAAGTCATGTCAACGGTTACGGCCGCCATTAATTCTCCCGGACAACGCGCACTGTCGTTGCATTAGTCTTATATTTCCAATAGAATACAGTCAGTTTTTCGGGACTCTCTCATTTTTCCTTCTACCATTTTTTATCCGTCTCTTATAGCGTAAGTGTCTTAATTTATATAAACAAAACCCTATACAATAACCAATATAAAGCTATCTATATCAATATATATATATAATCCAATTCAAGCCCACAGATCGTCCCTCTCGCCACACAAACAGCAAAACCACCAAGTGCATAATGTAGGCGTGCCAATATAAATCCCCTCTCTCCCACCAACGTAACCCACACAGATCCGCATCTCCTATTCACTCAGCTAAAAACCCCTCAGACACAAACCCCAACATAATTCCCCTATCTCGTTCCCATGTCCCCATATCAGCCAATCTGCTAGAAAAAGATAATTAATCCGTTAGGCTATTGTTTTCCTTTCGTCAAATAACACCAACACCAAACCAATTAGTTGGATCACGTCCCGCCACTATACCCCAGCACCGTGTTTTTGGCCCAGTCTTGATCTTATTCCCTCTGTAGTTCACGCTCTTTTGAACTTCTTAGACGAGTTTAAACAGTACACAGCCCTGCCTTGATCAGAACAATCTATCCTTGTATCGTGCCGGCTTCATCGCTTTTGGCCCGAGACTGACATACTGCACACACCTTCAACCACCCTAATTATGGATAATACTCTCTACTT